>JAPVLO010000068.1:600000-937500 GCA_027257055.1 Cephalopachus bancanus
CAGCAACTCGCACACACTCACAGTAGTGAGGCCTTCTCCCAGAACTCTTAAGAAAAGAATAAGCCCAGCAACCCTGAAAGCCAAGCCCATACATGCAATATAAAAAGCAAACAAATGTAGATTTACCTGTATTTTTAAAAGTGGTGAGTAATAAAACATATTTTCTTACTTGGTCTGACTTTTATAGAAAAAATGTAATTTTTGGTACTATTTTCTGGTTAATGTTATCTTTTCCATACCAAGTAATACAGGCAGTCACAAGATCCATGAATAGTTGCAAACTGGAGCACTGTGTGTTAGAAATGTCCAGTCTCACTTGAGAAGACATAATGCCACTATCACTTCATATGTCTTTTTTAAAAGTTATGCAAGCCAGGCCGGTGGCTCAGCCTATAATCCCGCGCCTTTGGGAGGCTGAGATGAGTGGATTGCCTGAGCCCGCCGGTTCGAGACCCACCTGGGCAGCGAGACCTCATCTCTACAATAAATAAAAAAATCAGCCGGGCATGGTAGCGCATGCCTGTAATTCTGGCTACTCGGAAGGCTGAGGCAGAAGGATCACCGGAGCCCAGCAGGTTGAGGCTGCGGTGGCTGGGAGCGGCCACTGCACTCCAGTCTGGGTGACAGAGTGAGACTCCAACTAAAAAATAAAAAAATAAAAAATTAAAAAAATAAAAGTTATGCAAATCTGCTGGCTGTAATGGTTCATGCCTGCAGTCTCAGCACTTTGGGAGCCTGAGGTGGGAGGATTGCTTGAGCTCAAGAATTCAAGGCGTTCAGCCTGGACAACATAGTAAGATGCCATCTCTATAAAATAAAATAAAATAAAAATAAAATAAAATAAAATAAATAGCTGGTGGTGGCATGCACCTGTAGTTAGCTACTCAGGATGCTGAGGCAGAATCGCCTGAGCCCAGGAGGTCAAGACTGAGGTGAGCTGTGCTAGTGCGATGCAATGCACACTAGCCTTAGACTCAAAAAAAAAAAAGTTATATAACTCTATTTTGGAACAATATTCATTTAAAATAATTAAAAATAAATAAATTTGATTTAAATTCAAAGTAATTTATTCTAATTTAACTTCTATTATACAAAGAAAAATACACTATCATTCAGGAAATAGCTATTCTAAGTTAATGCTGTATTTATCTTTGGTTTCAATCTTTTTTAGTATGACTGAAATATTTAGTATAAATTAAATAATATTATTTAATTAATTTACCATAGATAATTCAGCATCATATGACAGAAATGAAATTCCTGGTACTCACTGGTTTTCTACAACTGTCTCTCTTTTCCTTAACCTCTCTTTTTTCCCCTTAACCTCTCTTTTCCTTAACTGCTCTTAAGAAAAGATATACTGTTTTCTGTATTTAGAGAAGATAGTTCAATTATCACTAAACATCAGTGTCTCAAATACAATAGGAATAAATTGAATTTGGCTGTAAATTATAGAAACTTCTAAAGGATAGTCTAAAATCCAGAGAATAATTTCCTTCACATATAGCCATTTATAATTCTAGCTTGGTATAGCTTCTTTCATTCTAGAGAAGATTAACCAAGGGCTTCACTGCAGGTTAGAATGTACTGTAGTATGCCACTGGTTTTTATGGTAAAATTACGTTTGAGATTTTATCTTCTATTTAGGGTTCTACAGGAGAAAAACTATGCATAAAAATATTAATGCAGCTTTATTGTTAACTCGAAGGTCCTATTTTAATCCACAGATGCCCAAATATTAACTTAAAACTGAGGTAATGAAATGTGTCCCATGATATTCTAGGTATTTGCCATGTCAAATCTATAGAGACAAGTGCACTTGGAGACAAATGACCAGACTATCATAAAATAGAAGCTTAATTATGTTCACTTACATTTTCAAATTATTCCCAACAAATTACCTTGGGGTAGGTGACACATCCATCAAGGCAAGACTCTAATTTTATATTCACAGTAATGTGCTCCTGTAAACTGCTGTAATAAGGCTTTAACTAAGCTTTCCTCTTGACCTCACTGAGCTGAAATATTGCAGGCTGTGTGTTCTGCAGTGTCTCCAATTAATTTCTGACCTTGGTGCTGTTTGGGCACAATGAGGCAAGTGAAGGGTGGAGATCAGATTTAATTTTGAATTTCCTGACTGCTGCTGGTTTGTATCTCAACTTGAACATGACTTAAACATGTTATTTTTGGTCAATGACTTTTTAGGCAGCACACTGGGCAAATGCAATTAAGCAGGCTACGTTTTGTTCTCAGCTGTCCTCTCAGTTTTTGTATGGGAACTTCGAGTCTCAACAGGAAACACCTGTATGGTAGTTGTATACCAAGCCTTCCCAGAGAATTAATATATAACATTGTTCCTGAGCCACACAAGTTCTTCCCCAAATAGAAATGCCCAGCTGTATCTTAGGACTGTATTTTCAATTACAAGTGAAAATGCAGCTTCTTGGTTTAGAAATGAACCTTGCTATATATATTAGGATTAGCTAACTCAAGAATCAGCCACATTTATTTCATCTTCAATATTAGACTTTTTAAAATTCAACCAACCTTTATTGAATGCCAGCTCTGTGAAAGGACTTTGAAAGTATACAAAGAGAAATCAGACCTGGATCCACACATAATTAATTCCTACTTAGAGACAACCAGCAGACATTTAGATGAGTCATTGGCTTTGTGAAAAATAAGCTGAAAAAGTATGTTGTTAAAACCCCATATAATCTCTTTTTAGCATAATAACAGATTAGACATAATTTTTAAACCTAAAAAAGACCTGGAAATAAAGAATAAATATGACAAAACTACACTGAATTTCATAGGACGGCTCCTGGTAAAGTTGGAGATATTTTCAGAGACAAAAAGCAAGGTAGGTGCTGGAAACAAAAATGATAGATCAAATGGAACACTAGGCTACAGTTGTCCTGGTAAAATTTGCAGATTTACCTCACTCGGAAATTTTGCTTTCAATAGCTCTGTGAGCTCAGGAAACAATACTTTGAGCCCAAGCAAGATGAGACATGGAACCTAAAATCCCAGCATAAAGCTAGAGGTCTTAAAGGGCTGCATCCTCAGTGAATGGGTGGGCCATGAAAGTTCATCTGCTATGACAGGGAACTGGTAATTGTGATGGTTGATTTTGGGTGTAACTTGACTGGATAAAGGGATATTCAGATACTTGGCAAAATTATTTCTGCATATGTCTGCATATGTCTGTGAGAGACTGGCATTTGAATAAGTTAATTGAGTACAGAAGTTTCACACTTACCAATATGGTGTTTCCAGGATAAAACAAAAGGGCAGAGGAAAGGTAAATTCTCTCTTTATTCTGGGGCTCGGACACCCTCTTCTCCTACCCTTAGGCATCAGAAATCCAGGTTCTATGACCTTGGACTCTGGGACTTGCATCAGTAACACCCCAGACCTTTGGCTTTCCTAAGTTCTGAGGCCTTCCAACTCGAACTGAGCTCTTCTACTGGCTTCCCTTTTCCTCTAGCTTATAGATTAGCCTATAGTGGTACTTCTCAGCCTCCATAATCATATGAGTCAATTCCCCTAATTAATTCCTTCTCATATTGTCCTCAGTATATGTTTTATTGATTCTGTCTGCTTGGAGAGCCCTGCCCAATACAACAGGGATATTTGTCAGTCTCAGCTCAGGATAAGAAAACAAGTTTCTCCCAAGAACTTGAAATTACAGACTTCTCTCATTCAGTTATATAATTTGAATTTACTACAACAGAGATGTCTAGATAACATCTAGCTAAGAAATTAATTTAAAGTTTTCAGGGATTTTCTGTGACCCATGGAGTATAAGAAAAGCCAGCCACAATTCCAGTCAGAAGTGATACATCTTCAATCTAGATGTCACAGAATCCTTACAGAAAAAACATCAATTTACAATAAAAAATTAGGATTAGTGTCACAAATATACAAAGAACTGTTAAAACACAACCATGAGAAAAGAAACTATTTAATATTTTTAAATGAGCCAAAAATCTGAAGAGACATGTCACCAAAGAAGATTTATAGATGGTAGAGAAGCTATGAAGATATGTTCAACACTGTGTCATTAGGAAATTGCAAAGTAAGACAACAATGAGATATCACTACACACCTATGAGAATGGGTGAGAATCATAACACTGAAAACACCAAATGCTGATGAACACCTAGAACAAGAGGGACTCTCATTCATTGTTGGTGGGAATGCAAAATGATACAGCCAGTCTGGCAGGCAGCTTGGCAGTTTCTTACAAAGCTAAATATAGTCTTATTATAAAATAACACTTCTAGATATTTTCCCAAAGAAGTTGAAAATTTCTATTCTTTTTTTGACACTGAAAATTATTCATTTATTTAATTTTAATTTTAATTTTAGACTTTTTTTATCTTAAAATTGTGGAGTACAGCTAAGAGTTAGGTATACAAATATGCATCATTCAGGCACCCTTGTTGATAAGGGGTGTCCCATCATTCCCAGACAGATATTAACTACCATTAATCCCACTTCCCTTCCCCTCCCTGTACTCCCCATAATTTCCAGCCACTGTCAATCCTTTTCTTACAGTATTACGATAGATGGTCAAGGTCCACTTATGAGTGAGAACATGTGATGCACAGATCTTTGTTTCTGTGATAGATCACTCAGTATTGTAAACTCTAGTTCCATCCAGGTTGCTGCGAAATTCATGATTTTGTTCTTTTTTATGGCTGTGTAGTATTCCATCATGTATATGTACCACATTTTTTTAATCTAGTCCTCTTTTGATGGACAGCATGGTTGGTTCCAGGTTCTTGCTATTGTGAACAATGCTGCAATAAACTTACATGTGAAGGTATCTTTTTTTTTTTTTATTTTTTTTTTGAGTTGGAGTCTCACTCTGTCGCCCAGACTGGAGTGCAGTGGCCGCTCCTGGCCACTGCAGCCTTGACCTGCAGGCCTCGGGCGATCCTTCTGCCTCAGCCTTCCGAGTAGCCGGAATTACAGGCATGTGCTACCACGCCCGGCTGATTTTTTGATTTATTGTAGAGATGAGGTCTCGCTGCCCAAGAGGGTCTCGAACCCGCGGGCTCAGGCAATCCACTCACCTCAGCCTCCCAAAGGCGCAGGAACAGGCTGAGCCACCGAGCCCGGCTTCAGGTATCTTTTTTATAGAGTGATTTGAGTTCTTCAGTGTATATCCCAGTAGCAGGATTGTGGGGTCATATGGAAGGTCGATATTTAGAGCTTCAGGAATTGCCACTGGTTTCCACAGAGGTTGCACTAGTTTACACTCCCACCAACAGTGAAGTGTTCCCTTTTCACCACATCTTCTCCAGCATCTGTTATTCTTTGAGTTATTGATAATGGCCATTCTGACTGGAGTTAGGTGGTATCTCAGTGTAGTTTTAATTTGCATCTCCTTGATGATTAGTGAGGTTGAGCATTTCTTCATGTGTCTGTTGGCCACTCAGCTATCTTCTTTTGTGAAGTGTCTGTTCATATCTTTTGCCACTCTGTAATGGGGTTGTCTATTCTTTTCTTTTCAGCATGTTTGAGTTCCTTGTAGATCCAGGATGTTAGGCCTTTGTTAGACATGAAGTTGGCAAGAAAATTCTGTTCTTAAAAATATGTGCACAAATGTTTATAGCGGCTTAATTCATAATAGTCAAACTTGAAAGAAGAAAGATATCCTTCAATAAGTGATTGAATAAACAACTGTGGTACATACATATAATGGGGTATTACTCAGTGTTAAAAAGAAGTGAGCTAGCCATGAAAACACATGGATAAATCTTAAATAT
This sequence comes from Cephalopachus bancanus, assembly GCA_027257055.1. NCBI lineage: Eukaryota > Metazoa > Chordata > Mammalia > Primates > Tarsiidae > Cephalopachus > Cephalopachus bancanus. Next base: position 605,781 of record JAPVLO010000068.1, read on the forward strand.
ACATCACTAAATGAGGTAAACCAATCTGAAACTCTATGACCCAACTATATGACATTCTGGAAAAGGTAAAGGTATGTATACAGTAGAAACAATAGAAAGTCAATAGTTGTCAGAGGTTTGAAGGAAAAAGGAGGGAATAAATAGGAGAAACAGAGATAATATTTAAGTCAGTAAAACTACTCTGCATGATGCTGTAATGGTGGATATTGACAATATAAGGGGGAATTCAAAATAAACTGGAATTTAATTCAAAAATTATGTATTTATTTTTACATGTGTAAAATTTTGGAATGTGTCAGTTTTGATTCCTGCTTCTACCCTTTTTTGTTTCACCTTTTCATTTGAGGACCTTTTTCTTTTAGTTTTTAATTTTAAAATTGTGGGGTTCAATTCAAGGTTAGGTATACAAACATTCATTGTGCAGGTACCCTTGTTGATGAGCTGTGTCCCCCCTTCCCCAGGCAGATTCCCACTACTGCCAGTCCCACCTCCCCACCCCCCCACCCCCCCACAGTTTCCCGCTACGGTCGCTACTGTCAATCCTTTTCTTAAAGTATTATGATAGTTGTTCAAGGTCCACTTATGAGCAAGAACATGTGATACTCAGTTCTTTGTTTCTTTTTTTTAAACATATTTTTTATTTTAAAATTGTGGGGTACAGTTAAGGGTTAGGTATACAAATATGCATCGTTCAGGCACCCGTGTTGATAAGGGGTGTCCCCCCGTCCCCAGACAGATATTGGCTACCATTAATCCCACCACCCTTGCCCTCCCTGTCCCCCACATAGATTCTCATCACTGTTGATCCTTTTATATAGTATTATGATAGATGTTCAAGGTCCACTTATGAGTGAGAACATGTGATACTCAGATCTTTGTTGCTGTGAAAGATCACTCAGTATTATAGACTCTAAGTCCATCCAGGTTGCTGTGAAATTCACGATTTTGTTCTTTTTTATGACTTGTAGTATTCCATTGTGTATAGGTACTGCATTTTTTTAGTCCAGTCCTCTTTTGATGGGCAGTGTGGTTGCTTCCAGGCTCTTGCTATTGTGAACAATGCTGAGATAAACATACGTATGCAGATATCTTTTTTATAGAGTGATTTGAGTTCTTCAGGGTATATTCCCAGTAGGGAGATTGTGGGGTCATATGGAAGATCGATATTTAGAGTTTTTAGGAATAGCCACACTGTTTTCCACAGAGATTGCACTAGTTTACATGCCCACCAACAGTGAAGAAGTGTTCCCTTTTCACCACATCTTCTCCAGCATCTGTTATTCTTTGAGTTATTGATAATGGCCATTCTGACTGGAGTTAGGTGGTATCTCAGTGTAGTTTTAATTTGCATCTCCTTGATGATTAGTGAGGTTGAATATTTCTTCATGTGTCTGTTGGCCACTCAGATGTCTTCTTTTGTGAAGTGTCTGTTCATATCTTTTGCCCACTTTGTAATGGGGTTGTTTTTTTTTTTTCTTTTCAGCACATTTGAGTTCCTTGGAGATCCAAGTTGTTAGGACTTTGTCAGACCTGGAGCTGGCAAATACTTTTTCCCAGTCTGTGGGCTGTCTTCCTGCTCTCTTGTTGGTTTCTTTGACTTTGCAGAAGCTTGTCAATTTAATAAGGTTCCACTTGTCTATCTTATCTCTTCTGGCCCATGCATTTTGGGTTTTGTTCAGGAATTGGATGCCAGTTCCAATTTCCATAAGGGTGTGCCCTGCATTTTCTAAGGTTCTTATGGTTTGAGGTTTTACATTTGGGTCTCTGAGCCATTTAGAGTTAATTTTTGTGTATGGGGATAGATAGGGGTCTTGTTTGAGTCTTCTGCATTTGGTCAGCCAGTTTTCCCAGCACCATTTACTGAATAGGTTCTCCCCTCCCCAGTGGTAGGTGGTGGAGGCTTTGTCGAAGATGAGTTAGTTGAGAAATTGAGGTTTTGCTTCTGGAATCTCAATTCTATTCCATTGGTCTATATGCCTGTTCCTGTACCAATACCAAGCTGTTTTGATTATTGTAGCTTTATAGTAAAGTTTGAAGTCTGGTAATGTGCTAACACCTGCTTTGTTCTTTTTTTTTTTGGTGAGGGTTGTTCTGGCTATTCTTGGTCGTTTGTGTTTCCATATGAATTCCTGTATTTTTTTTTTAGTTCTGAGAAGAATGTTGCTGGTAATTTGATGGGTATTGCATTAAATCTGTAGATTGCCTTAGTTAAGATGGTCATCTTCACTATGTTGATTCTTCCAATCCATGAGCATGGGATATTTTTCCACTTGTTTGTGTCGTCTTTGATTTCTTTGAGCAGTGTTTTGTAGTTTTCATTGTAAAGGTCTTTCATGTTTCTGGTTAGGAAGATGCCAAGGTATTTCATTTTTTTGGTGGCCATTGTGAATGGAATTGTGCTTTTGATTTAGGTTTCTGTTTGTTTGTAATTGGTGTTAAGAAATACGATTGTCTTAGTTCTTTGTTTCTGTGAAATATAATCAGTATTATAGACTCTAAGTCAATCCAGGTTGCTGTGAAGTTCATGATTTTGTTCTTCCTTATGGCTGTGTAATATTCCATTGTGTATATGTACCACATTTTTAAATCCAGTCCTCTTTTGATGGGCAGCATGGTTGGTTCCATGCTCTTGCTATTGTGAACAATGCTGCTATAAATATACCTGTGCAGGTATCTTTTTTGTAGAGGGTTTTGAGTTCTTCTGGGTATGTTTCCAGCAGGGGGATTGTGGGGTCATATGGAAGGTCAAGTTTTAGAACTTTTAGGAATCACCACACTGTTTTCCACGAGACTGTACTAGTTTACACTCCCACCAACAGTTAGAGTGTTCCCTTTTCGCCACATCCTCTTCATATCTGTTATTGATGATGGCAATTCTGACTGGAGTTAGGTGGCATCTCACGGTAGTTTTAATTTGCACTTCTTTGATGACTAGTGACGCTGAACATTTTTTCATGTATCTGTTGGCTGCTCATATGTCTTCTTTTGAGAAGTGTCTATTTATATCTTTTGCCCACTTTGTAATGGGGCTGTTTGTTTTTTTCTTTTCAGCATGTTTGAGTTCCTTATAGATGCTTGGTATTAGGCCTTTATCAGACATAGTGTTGACAAATATTCTTTCCCAGTCTGTGGGCTGTCTCTCTGCTGTCCTGATGTTTCTTTTTTGGCTTTGCAGAAGCTTTTCAGTTTGATGAGTTCCCACTTGTCAATCTTGTCTCTTATGGCATGGGCACTTCGGGTTTTGATCAGGAATTGGTTGCCAGTTCCAATTGCCATAAGAGTGTCTCCTGCATTTTCTAAGCTTCTTATAGTTTGAGGTTTTACATTTAGGTCTCTGATTCATTTAGAGTTGATTTTTGTGTATGGGTATAGGTAGAGGTCCTGTTTCTATCTTCTGCATGTGGTCAGCCAGTTTTCCCAGCACCATTTACTGAATAGGTTCTCTCCAGTGGTGGGTGGTGGAGGCTTTGTCAAAGATGAGTTGGTTGAGAAATTGAGGTTTTGCTTCTGGAATCTCAATTCTATTTCATTGGTCAATATGCCTGTTCTTGTACCAATACCAGGCTGTTTTGATTGTTGTAGCTTTATAATAAAGTTTAAAATCTGGAGTGTGATACCTCCTGGATTTTTTGTTTTGTTTTGTTTTTTAATTTATTTATTTTGCTGAGGACTGTTTTGGCTATTCATGGTCATTTATGCTTCCATATGAATTCCTGTATTGTTTTTTATAGGTCTGAGAAGAATGTTACTGGTAATTTGATGGATATTGCATTAAATCTGTAGATTGCCTTCGGTAGAATGGACATCTTAACAATGTTGATTCTTCTAACCCATGAGCATGGAATTGTTTGTGTCATCTTTATTTCTTTGAGCAGGGTTTATAGTTTTCATTGTAAATGTCTTTCACGTCTCTGGTTAGGAAGATGCCAAGGTATTTCACTTTTTTTGGTGGCCATTGTGAATGGAATTGTGCTTTTGATTTGGGTTTCTTTTTGTTATTATTGATGTATAGAAATGCGATTGTCTTTTGCACATTTATTTTATACCCTGAGACTTTGCCAAAGTCCTTTATTAGTGCAAGGAGATTTTTGGCAGATTCTTTTGGATTTTTGAGGTATAGAATCATGTCATCTACAAAGAGGGATAGCTTGATTTCCTCTTTACCTATTTTGGTAGCCCTGCTCATCTTCTCTTTTCTAATTGCTCCAGCTAGAGCTTCCAAAACTATGTTGAACAGGAGGGGTGAGAGTGGGCATTCTTGTCTTTTCCAGTTTTCAGGTGAAATGGTTCCAATTTTTGTTTTTTTAGGACTATGCTGGCTGTGGATTTCTCGTAGATGACTCTTACTATTTTGAGGTATGTTCCATCTATGCCTAGATGTTTGAGGGTTTTTACCAAGAAAGGGTGCTGGATTTTATCAAAACCTTTTCCTGCATCTAATGATAGAATCATGTGGTTTTTGTTTTTATGTCTGTTGATGTATTTAATTTCATTTATGTTCTTATGAATGTTAACCACCTTGCATCCCAGGAATGAAGCCTACTTGGTCATGGTGGATGATTTTTGATATGTCTTCTTGAATCTGGTTTGTTGGATCTTGTTGAGAATTTTAGCATCTCTGTTCATCAAGGATATTCTTTCTTTGTTGGATACTTATCTGGTTGGGTATCAATGATATGAGGAGAGTGCCATCTTTCCCAATTGCCTAGAATACTTTATAGGATTGGTATCAGTTCCTTCCTGTATGTTTTGTAGACTTCTGCTGGAAAGCCATCTGGCCCAGGGCTTTTTTTTGTAGGTAGTTTTCTTATTACATAGTCAACCTTCTAGATTGTTTCAAGTTTGTTTCCATACAAGTGTACATAGTAGTTTCTGATAATCTTTTGTATTTCTTCAGGGTCAGTTGTGACTTCATCTTTTGTGTTTCTGATTGAGTTCATTTATACTTTTCCTCTCTTTTTCTTGGTCAGTCTAGTTAAGGGATCATCAGTCTTGTTTATCCTTTCAAAGAACCAGCTTTTTGTTTCTTTGATTTTTTTTTTTGAATTATCCTTTTGTCTTCTGTGTCCTGGATTGGGCTTTTGTTTTGGTTATCTGGATTCTTCTACTGAAGTTAGGGTTGTGGTGGTCTGTGTGTTTTTCCAGCTTCCTTAGGTGTTTTGTTAGGCTGTTAACTTGTGATCTTTCCATCTTCTTCATGTGTGTTTGTAGAGATATGAATTCCTCTCCTATTACTGCTTTCATGGCATCCCAGAGGTTTGGTAAGACGTTTCTTCATTTTCATTTGTTTCCAGATATCTTTTCATCTCTGTTTTGATTTCCATGTTGACCCAGGAGTTGCTAAGCATCATGCTGTTTAGTGTGCATGTCTTTGTGGGTTTTGGGGAACTTTGTTGGTGTTGATATTTTATTTTTATATAAATATGATCTAAAAGGGTGCATGGCAAAATTTCAATCTTTTGAAATTTGTTTATATTTAATTTATGGTCAAGGATGTGGTCAATCTTAAAATACATTCCATGTGGTGATGAGTAGAATGTATATTCTGTGGTCATTGGGTGGAGTGTTCTGTAGGTATCAATTAAGTCCATTTGGTCAAGAGTCACATTGAGGTTCTGGATTTCTTTGCTGATATTTTGTCTTGATGATCTGTCTAGGGTTGTGAGTGGGGTATTAAAGTTGCCAGTTATGATAGTATTAGAGTCAATATCTTTTTTAAATTTGCCTAGAAGCTGCTTTATGAAGGTTGGTGCTCCTATTTTGGGTGCATATATGTTTAGGATGGATATTTCTTGTTGATGGATTGAACTATTATCATTATATAGTGACCTTCTGTATAATTTTAAATTTTTGATAGTTTAAAGTATATTTTGTCTGATATTAAGATAGCAACTTCTGCTTTCTTTTGTTCGTTCACCTGAAATTTTGCTTCCCATATTCTTACTTCGAGTCTGAGAGTTTCCTTCCTGGTGATATGGGTCTCTTGTAGTCAATATGTCTCATGAAATTTTTTCCATTTTGCCATTCTGTGTCTTTTCAGTGGTGCATTTAGTCCTTTCACATTCTGGCTAATTATTGAAATGTGAGAGTTTATCTCTGTCATGAGGTTCTTATAGAGTTGTTATTGTTCCTGTTTGTTTGTTGTCTTTCTTTTGATTTTTGGGTTGATTCATGTGTGTTTTCAATATTTTTCCTGCAATCTTGTGAAGAACGTTGTTGTTATTTTTCTCCCTTTCTTCTGTATTTAATTCTTTCTTAAGTGTTTCTTGTAGAACTGGTCTAGAGGCAGTGTAAGTTCTTAGGTATTGAATATCTGGGAATGATTTTAATTCTCCCTCACTCATGAAGCTTAGTTTAGCAGGGCATGTTATTCTTGGTTGAAATTGTTTATCTTTCAGAACTTTGAAGATTGGACTCCAAGTTCTCCTAGCCTGAAGTGTTTCTGTAGGTAAATCTGCTGCTATCCTAATTGGTATTACCTGGTAGGTAGCCTGACCTTTTTCTCTTGCTGCCTTTAGAATTTTTTCTTTTATATCTACTTTGTTTAGGCAAACTGCTATGTGTCTAGGAGTTGGTCTTCTTATTTGCTATCTTGCAGGAGTTCTCTGATTCCCCTTTGTTTGAATGGGTGTACCACTGATGAGATGAGGAAAATTCTTTTATACCTATTTTGTTTAGTCAAATTACTGTGTGTTAGTAGTTGGTCCTCTCATCTGTTGTCTTTCAGGGGTTCTCTGATTCTCTTGTGTTTGAATGGTTGTATCAGTGATGAGATGCGGGAAGTTCTCTTGAATAATTTAATGGAATATTTGTTCTAAGGTGGTCTCTGTCTCTCTTTCTGCCTCAGGAAATCCAATTACTCTTAGGTTTGACCTCTTGAAATGATCACTCATCTCTTGAAGGTTTTGTTCTGTCTTTTAAAGCTTCTTTTCTATGTTTTTGACAGTTTGGATTAGTTCTATATTTTGGTCGTCAAGCTCTGAGATTTTTTCTTCTGCTTGGCTAATTCTGCTTTCCATGCTTATCAGTTTGTTAATTATTTCATTCACAGTATTCTTTACTGCTGCTATCTCAGTTATCAACTCTTTCCTATTTTCCTCTTGTCTCTCCTCAATTTTTTAATTCTTTCTATTAATGTCTTGATATCTGGGTTTGTAGTTTGAGATTAGTCATTCTGGGGGCTCTTCATTGTTTGCATTCCATTGTCTGTTTTTTAAGTGTCTGGCCTCACAGGGGTCTGTGTGAGACCCTTATTCTTCTTTTTATTTTTCTTCATTTGTATAGATTTTCCTCCCCATCACTTATTTTTCCCCATCTTTTTAAATTCTTTTGTTCAGGGATGGTGGAGTTGCCTTTACTTCTGTTTGCTCAGTCTCCTAATCTTCCTTATGTGGATCCTCTGCCTTTGTTCAGTTTTGAAGCTGGACTGTGGGTTGGGGGCTTTACTTTTTGCAGTTTTGAGATTTAATTGAGGGGGAAGCTGTGATTCAAAATCTATCTGCAGTTCTCAGTATCCAGTGACAGGTGTATTGGCACCCTGAAACCCACTTTCTACTGCTTTACTATATAAAGGTATACAATAGAAACAATATAAAGATCAATAATTGTCAGAGGTTTGAAGGAAAAAGGAGGGAATAAATAGGAGAAGCACAGAAGATATTTAAGTCAGTAAAACTACTCTGCATGATGCTGTAATGGTGAATATGTGACAATATGTGGAAGTATTCAAAATAAACTGGTATTTATTTTTAAAATTATGTATCTATTCTTACATATTTAAAATCTTGGAATGTGTCAATTTTGATGCCTTTAGTGTTTCTGCCATTTTTTGTTTCACCTCTTCCTTTGTGGACTTTTTTCATTGAGAGAAATTAAAAAAAGTCTCTCAGGGTGAGATCCAGTCAATAGGGAGGGTGGGGCATGGGGTCATGCCTTTTTTTGGTCAAAAACTACTGAACACTCAGTGCAGTGTGGACAGGTGCACTGGTAAATCACCCATAGTGAAATGGGGAAATGTGTCAAAAGAATCTCAAAAAAAAAAAAAGTTGCTGAAGCTGAGCACAGCCTCTCAAAACAATCCTAGCTGCTACACTGATGCTGATGGGTTTCTAGAACACATAGCTGGAGAAACCTGTTCTACAAGGGACTTTCCCTCCAAAATATAATTCTGTTTTTTTGGGGGGTTCTCTCTCTCATGAACATTTATCAAAATCCATATAATAATTCTGCTCAGAGTACAGCCTAATGTAAAGTATGTACTTTAGTTCATAATAGTATGTCAACATGGGTTTACCAAGTGCAGCAAATGTGTCACATTATGTAAAATGTTTAAAACAGGAAAAACTTTGTGGGTGGAAGAAGAGATTATATGGGAACTTTCTGTACTTAGTGCACATTTTTTCTGTAAGTCTAAGGCTTCTATAAAAATAAGTATATTAATTAAAAAATACAAAACACAAAGAAAGAAGCTATCACAAAAGAAGATCAAGTGGGAAAGCTAAAAAGGAGTTAACACTTTGGCAACATTAAATAATTGATATACTTGATATAGAATATAAAAATTAGACTGTTTGAAGGACAAATTTTAAAGTGAACAAGAAATGAAAAAAATATGACAAAAAAGAAATAAAACAAGAACATTTGAAAATAGGCCAAATAGATACTGTATTCTAGAAAAAAAGTTATAATTGAAATTTAAAACTTTGTAGAAATATTAGACTCCCATTTTTCTGCCAAGATAGAGTAACAGGAAATATATTTATCTGCCCACCTGAAACAGCTAAAAAAAGAAAATAATAAAATATATGAAATAATGGTTTCCAAACCACTAGATATCATGTATCAGGGGACGGTGACACCTATGAGATGAGAGAAAAATAGGGTAAGTTCTGCACTTAAAGATTAACTGTGAAAAAGATGCATACTACAAACCCTAAATGAATCACTTAAGTAACAAAATGAACCACTAAAGAAGATAAAGCAAAATTATAATACATTTTCATTAATCAAATCATTAATCAAAAAAAAAAGAGAAAAGAGAACAGATGGGGCAAACAGAAGACATATAGCAAGATGATAGATTTGAACCTAACCATATCAATAATCAAATATTCAATTCAAGAGGCAGAGAATCTCAGATTGGATGGAAAGTCCAACAAGATTCTGTCTATAAGGAATAGACTTTATGTATAAAGACACAAATATACTAAAAGTAAAAAATAGAAAAAATTATGTACCATGCTAAAATTAATCAAAAGAAACTTGGAGTGATTATATTAGTACACACTACATAGATATTAGATCAGGCACTATTACCAACCAAAAGAAAAGAAAATAAACAAAAGGGGTCCAGATTAGGAAAAAAGTAAAATTTCTTTATTTAAAAATGAAGTTATCTATCAATAACATCTGATAGAATTTACAAAAGTGCTAGTAGAATTAAAGTTTGTGCAATATCAATTAATATAGCAATAACTATTCATCAACTGAAAAATTTTAAAATACTACTTACAATAGCATAAAACATGTAAAGTATGTAGGGATAAATTTGATCCATACTTCACACCAGGCACAGAAGTCAAAATGGGTCACAGACTAAGTGCACAGCACAGAACTATAAAACTACTAGAAGATAATACACACACAAAAAATCTTTATGATCATGGGTTTAGCAAAAATGTCTCAGTTATAATATCTAAAGCATAACAATGTCTTAAAGTTGATAAATTGAACTTAGTCAATATTAAAACCTTCTAATCTTTGAAAGACACCATGAAAAGAATAAAAATATAAACCACAAACTGGGAGAAAATATTTGCAAATCATCTTATAATAAACTTGTATTCAAAATATATAAAGAACTCTGAAAATTCAATTAAAAAACCAAATGACTCAGTTAATAAATGAACAAAGTATTTGAAGAGATACTTCGTCAAAGATATATAGATGACAAATAAGCACATGTAAAAAATGCTCTACATTAGTCATTAGATAAATGCAACAGTAAACCACAAAGACACATTACTACATACTTACAAAAATGGCTAAAATTTGAAAAACTAAATGTGCCAAGTATTTGCAAGGATGTGGGGGAATTAGAATACAACCATGTTGGAAGACATATTGGCAATCTCTTAAAATGATAAACATATGCATATCATATTATCCAACTTTTTACTTCTAGATACTTACCAGAGAGAAGTGAAAGCATATGTCCATACAAAAACTTGTAGCTAATATGCATAGCAACTTGACTTACAATAGTTAAAAACTGGGAACCAATCCAAGTATCCACCAACAGGTGAATGGAAGAACAAATTGTGTTACAATGGAATACCACTCAGCAATTAAAAAGAATAGCTATTAATACATACTACAACATGGGCAAATCTCAAAATAATCATGGTAAGTAGGAGAAGCCAGGCATAAAAGAATATATAATGTATGATTCCATTAATATAAAAATTATTTCACATGAAGATCAATTTAAACCATTATAGTCTTTGTAAAAACAAAAACAATAGCAAGAACAATAATTATAAAATGTCTAAATTGGAGAGTAAGAAACAAGATGGAAATAAAATACAAGAAATGAATATAAGTTAAGACAACATGGTTGAGTATTTTTCTCCAATCATGTTCAGGGCATAGCTACATATGAAGTAGGCAAAAAGTTTGATTAAACTAAGTGTGGAGTTTTGCTAGGGGAGTATGTTTAAGAGTAAAGCAGCAAGTGAGTGAAGGTATATAATAGGAAGGTATAACCAGACATCAAGGAATATAAGCTGAAAGCAAGAAAGTGAAGATTTGAAGTGAATTAGGGTCAATAACAAAGAGGAAAATTTCGAAGTCCTCAAAGAATTATTGGAATTTGGGTACTAGAGGCAGTGAGCTGGAAAGATAGGAAGTATTACTGGTCTAGGAGTAGGAAAATTGCACCAGAGTTAATGGAAGGGGTGCTATTGGGAATATCAAGATTTAGGATATTAGCATAAGAATAGGTAGCTAATATGGGGTCCAGGGCAAGATCATTGGAGCAGAGAAGTCAAAGAACTTAGAGGCCAGGAAGTTAAAAGGACAGATGAAATAGATACTGAAATCACTGAGTGAAAGTGATCTGCTAAAAGAAACTTTGAACAAATGACAGGAATAGCCCAGGGATTTATAGACAGGTATAATAAAAGCACAGTGGCAAATTTTATAATATGATAGCAAGAGCTTAAAAAATGAGCCTTTTTAGGGAGCAAGGAAGATAAGCATTTGGAAAAGGCAATGATCAGTAAGAACTATTCCTCATCACCAGACAAAAGGATTGTAGGAGGTAAAAATGCTCCACTTGAGAGTTTCTGGGAGAGACAAATTAAGGATGAGTCAGGTTTCCCTCAGGGCAGGAACGTTAATGGAACCTTCGGAAGAGAGGTTGAATATGTAGAGAAGTTTGTTGGTGACAGATGTGAGTTCCAAGAAATGTTGAAAAAATTGCTTAGGAAGAAATCTTGTTTATTTGAGGGCTATAAATAGATTTTGTTCTGTAAACTGTGTACTAAGACAGATGTCTATGTGCACTTGGTAGTTGGGGTTGACTTCCTATTCAATAAAGACTTTTTTTTGAGTTGGAGTCTCACTATGTCGCTTAGGCTGGAGTACAGTGGCATGCTCACGGCCACTACAACCTCGACCAGCTGGACTCAGGCTATCCTTCTGCCTCAGCCTTCCAAGTAGCTGGAACTACAGATATGTACCACTATACCTGGATAATTTGGTTTTTTAATTTATTGTAGAGATGTGGTCTCACCAAGTTGACCAGGCTGGTCTTAAACCTGTGGGCTCAGGTAGTCCTCTCACCTCAGCCTCCAAAATTGCTGGGATTATAGACTTGAGAGCTACCATGCCTGGCCTAGACATTTTCTTTATGATCAATATTATCATTTAGAAAATCATAGATTTCTTTTTCCCTCCCAGCATAATGTCTATATGTACTTAATATCATTAACCTGGCTACTGTTAACTCCATCTAAGACCCATGAAATCACCGCGTAGAGAACAGAAGTATCAACATAGGCACAAAATAATTAGCGTATCTTAGATGGGGAATTGACATTAATCAGCATTTGCTGCAAGAACATTTATTTCCATAGTGTCCTGCTTGCCTGGTTAAATGACAAGCATCTGTATACAGTACTCATATTTCTCAATCCATGGAATAGGATATGATCATTATAACTGACTGGGAAGTATAATTCCTTTTTAATGTTAATCCCAGTTCCCATTGCCTCATTTTACACAAAGCAATGTGCATTTCAGGTGCAGAGAAAGTTTGAGGGGTGGTATTAGGATTGAGGTCTACTCTGCCAGGACACTGCTACACCCACTTTTCCTGAGATTTAAGGAAAGTGAGAGGTGCCGGTGCCAGCAGCTAGCTCCCACAAGAATAACTCACCCTTCAGACTTCAGGTGGCCTGAAGAAGTGAAAGTTAATTGCTTTCACCTAGATCTTGGTTGGGTAAACTAACTTTCAGGCAAGCATGGAGGCAAAGACCATCGGAGCCCAGCAGGTTGCGGCTGCAGTCAGTGGCCGGCAGCCGCCACTGCACTCCAGTCTGGGTGACAGAGTGACTCCAACGCAAAAAAAAAAAAAAAAAAAAAAAAGCGCTTCTGAATTGTCTTACCATGTATCTTCATTCATGATAGGATGAATGGGAATCAGGAATTCCACTATCGTGTCCTATGTGTGGCCAAAAAATTCTTGAAATTTCTGCATTGCATAGCTTAAACTCCAGCTTATTCTACTACTGAATTCTGTATTATTCGGCCTTTATACAGGTAAACAATGTAACTTGTAAATTTTTTTTTTTCATTTTTATTTTTTGTTTTAGATTCAGGAAGTACACAATCATGTGTACTTTCTTACATAGACATACTGAGCAGTGGTGGAGATTGGGTCTCAGATGGCCCATTCCCCAAATAGTGAACGTTGTGCCCCATAGGTAGTTTCTAAACCCTAGCCCTCCTCCCTGCTTCCCCTTAATTGGTGTCCTCAGTGTTTATTATTTCCATCTTTGTGACTATTGGGCTTCCACATATGAGTGAGAGCCTGCAGCGTTTGGTTTTTTGTTTCTGCATCAGTTTACATAGGATAATGATCTCCAGCTTCATCCATGTAGATGCAAAGGACATACTTCATTTTTTTTAGTGGCTGTGTAGTATTTCATGGTGTATATATACCCCATTTTCATTATCCACTGATTGGTTGATGGGAATTTAGGTTGATTCAACATCTTTGCAGTTGTGAATTGTGCTGCCATAAACATGTGGGTGCAGCTGCTTTTAAAAAATATAACAACCTCTGTTACTTAGGGTAGATACCTCGTAGTGGGATTGCTGGATCAAGTGGTAGATTTATGTTTAGTTCTTTGATTAATCTCCATACTGCTTTCCACAGAGGTTGTACTAATTTACACTCCCACCTACAATGTATAAAATGTTCTCTTTTCTCCGCATCCACGCTAATATCTATTGCTTTCTGATTTTTTAATAATGGTCATTCTGACTGGTATAATGTGGTCTCTCATTGTGGTGTCAACATGTATTTCCATGATTATGAGTGATGACGAGCATTTTTTCATATGCTTGTTGGCCATTTGTATATCTTCTTTTGAGAGATGTCTTTTGTTTATGTTGTTTACCCACTTTTTAATGAAACAATTTGTTTTTTCCTGCTGATTTGTTTGAGTTCTTTGTAGATTATGGATATTAGTCCTTTGTCAGATGTATGGTTTGTGAATATCTTCTTCCATTCTATAAGTTGCCTATTTGCTCTGTTGATTATTGATTTTGCTGTACAGAAATTTTTTAGTTTAATTAAGTCCCACTTATTTATTTTTGTTTTTATTACATTTGCTTTTGGGGTTTTAGCCATTAATTCTTTGACTAGGCCGATGTCCATAAGAGTTTTTCCTAGGTTTTCATCTAGGATGTTTATGGTTTCATGTCTGACATTTAAGTCTTTAATCCATTTTGAGTTAATTTTTGTGTATGGGGAGAGACAAGGATTGAGTTTCTTTTTCTTTTCTTTTCTTTTTTTTTTGCATGTCATTATCCAATTTTCCCAGCAGCACTTATTGAATAGGGTGTCCTTTCTCCAGTGTATGTTTTTGTCTGCTTTGACAAAGTTCAGTTGGTTGTAGGTTTTGGGGTTTATTTCTGGACTCTCTATTCTGTTCCATTGGTCGATGTGTCTGTTCCTGTACCATCACCATGCTGCTTTGGTAATTATAGCCTTGTAGTATAATTTGAAGTCAGGTAATGTGATGTCTCCAGCTTCATTCTTTTTGTTTAGGATTGCTTTGGCTAGTCTGACTTTTTGGTTCAATACGAATTTTAGGATTGTTTTTTCTAATTCTGTGAAAAATGACATTGGTAGTTTGATAGGGATTGCATTGAATCCTATAGAATACCTTAGGTAATATGGTCATTCTAATAATGTTGATTCTTCCAACCTGAGAGAATGTGATATTTCTCCATTTATGTGTGTCCTCTGCAATTTCTTTCACCAGAGTTTTGTACTTCTTGTAGAGATCTTTCACCTCCTTTGTTAAATATATTTTTTAGGTATTTTAGCTTTTTGGCTGCTATTGTAAATGGAATTGAGGTCTTGATTTGATTCTCAGCTTGGTTGCTATTGATGTCTAGCAGTGCTACTGATTTGTGTATGTTGATGTAAATATTCAAGTCATTATATACCCAAAATATCCATGTGACTGGATAAAAATAGTATATTAAACAATTTTAAGGAATTATTCAAATGTGCATCCTTTTATGAAACTTTAAAATTTACCAGTAAAACAGTTAAAGTTGAATTCATTTTCTTTTATTTTAGAGCACACTTTCTTGAAGATGGCTTCTGAACTTCATTATTATACAGAAAGAATAAAGTCAAACTCTGATATTAAAGAGTTACTCTCATTTTTATAGTTTCATAACATCTTTGGAGATTCCAAGTTGATGCTTTCTATGGAACAATATATCATTTGCTTTTTAAAGTCTGAATGGTTGCTAAAACTAATAGTAAAAAAAAATGTGTAGTTATGTAATTTAATTGTGTATGTTATTTTGTCATTAAATCAATTTATGTTTTATTTTTATGATTTTTCAGCAAAATGGTAGCAATGTTCAAGAATTTTTTACCAACTTTTGTTTACACAATAGTAAATGCTTTAAAAATGCCTATTATTATGAAAATTACTTCTCAAGATTTTTAGAATAAATATCTGTGTTGTTATTGTTTTATCATTTCTACCGTCATAGACAGCATGGTGGTTAATGGGACTCGAGATATCATTAAAATTGTTTTGAGTTGTAATAAACATTTATAAAATAAACTTCCCTTTAGGAGGAAAAAAAAAACCTCACTCATGTTTGAAGCCTAAGTTCATTCAACAGGCAATAATCAGGAGTATAATATATGTCTGTCACTCTACTAGGCAGGCAGTGAGAATATTAAATGAGAAATAGCTCCTCCAGAGAAAAAGGGAGAGATCCCAATAATTCAGGGAAAACTCCTCAATGAGAAGGGATATTTGAGTTAAATTTTTAATGCTGGTTTTGCCATATAGAAAAAGGAGAGTGGGGAGAAGGCATTCCAAATGAGATGAATGATATTTACAGAGGTAGTACAGAGTAGGGGATACCTACACAGTGGTTCAATGTGTCTGAAATGTGTGTTTAATAGGAAGAACAATGGGAGTTGAGGCTCAAAAGAATGATATCTTTCAATCAGAAAGCCCTGCATGCTATGGGGTTTTTTCTTTGTCTCTTGGTGATGAGGAAACATTGAAGGACTTTTGTTTTAAGGAAGAGATGGGCAAGAGCAAATTCATATTTTAGAAGATTGTTTGGGCAATCATCATCATCAAGTTGAGTGCTTGCTATATATACATTGTCATAGTTAATCCTCAAAATCACACTGTGAATGAAATACTATATTTTACAACTAAAGGAGTCAATTGGATGTGTCCAACATGACTCATCTGGTAAGTGACAAAGTAGAAGGATTCATACCAGAACAATTTAAACTAAGCTCTCTGCCTTAACCACTACATTTCACTGCTTCTGAGTAAATTCTAGTGTCGTGTGGGGGATCAGGGGATGAGCAAAGAAACTGTTAAAATAGAATAGGTAAGGAAGTGGTTGATGAGGAACAAATACATCCAAGAATTATTTAAGAGTGTCCAATACCTGTTTTTGAATGGGATCCATCAGCATTTCAACTGTCTGGGAAATATATTGAGAACTATTGTATATTTTTAATTAACAAGTTAATTATTGTGTTATGATATAATTTGTGTGCAAGTCTTTTTGCTCATTCTCTGAGGCTACATTGCGAGTAATTCAGTTTATTTGCCATCTGGTTAGCTTAAGCCTTATTGTACAACCAATGCAAATCACTACAGCCTGCCATATTATTCAAATTTATATTACCTCATCTACAATGAGGTAATGTCAGACACACTATATTGCTAAAATTTTTCTTTTCATAAATATAATATTCATGTTTTTTGTTCAGTTTTTATCTTTCTCACATCTCTATGTGATCCTTTTGAAAAAAAAATATCTGGTGGATTTAACAGACTGATTACCCTAAATCGAAAATTTTGTTCAACACTGTCTTGTGAGCTTTAGAAAAAAAAAAAAACTAATTTGTTGTTAAGAAAGCTACATTTGTGTTGTAGAATAACTTTTTGCTAGTTTTCATAGTCAATAAACATAACTGTTTATTTATATCTGAACATGAAATGTGTACCCAAGAGTGTTCAAATATTGAATGGTATGATTTCCTTCTGGTAATTCACTATAGCATGCCCTAAATAATTATATCTGGCTCATCAGTAGAATACCATCTACCTAAGTGAAAAAGACAATGCTTTTACAATGGTCTGTCAGGACTTACGTGACCAGGCCATTCCAGCCCACCAGTCAGTCATTCATTATCTTCTGTTCTCCCCTCCAACCCCTTACTCACTCTTCCCGGCCACATTGAGGGCTTTGCTTTTTCCAAAACATACCAGACATTCAGGGTCAATAACACTTCATTGCAAGTCAAAGTTCAGCAAAATCTCTTGTCCCAGGGTGTGGATACAGGAAGAAATGGAAAATCAGAGTTTTCACTACAACCAGTTACAAACACAATGTACTTATACATAGTTTGATTGAACAAAATAAAAGCTTGAATATATCAAGAAAATAAATGTAACATGCTCAAATGAAGGACATTTTGCATCAAATTTTAAAATGCTTAGAATGTTATAATCACTTTTTAAAATATTTTTGTCATCATAAGGATCCTTGCTCCTTTCCTTTTTTGGAAGTCCTCTTGAAATGCACAATTTCATGGGAAATTAACTGTTCATCTCAAAGCCATACATTTGAACTGGTGGTGAAGAAAACACCATTAAATCAGTATCTATAATTAGGATGTAGACAACTGGTATTCTATTGTTAGAAAAAAACATGTTAGATTCTGTCTTTGACATTAATATTGATAATTCAACTTTGTGTCTTGGTATTTATGAGATGTATTGTTTCCCTTCTCTTTTTTCTAAAACTTTTGGAATACTTTTGTTTTAAAAGTATACTCATTTTTATGGTCATCTGATAATCTGCCTTTTAATCAGAAAATTTAATCCAACACTTTTTATTGTGTTGACATATTTATCTGGAATTCTATTTACTTGCTAATTTTTCTATTTTCTTCTTCCCTTATTTGCTCTCTTTTTGTTTGGTTTGGTTTATTTGATTTTTCCTCTCTTCTCTCTTGCTTCCTGTTAAATTGATATTTTTCTCCTTTATCCCCTCTCCTTTATTCTATTTATTCTCCTTTATTCTCCTCTATTCCCTCAAGCCATACATTGTTATTTCTATTTTATTGTCACGTATATGTTTGACCGTAACTTTCTCTAACACAGAAGGCATTTTTACATCTTCTGCTTCTTCCTGAACATGATAAGATACTATATAAAACCTCTTTCCTGTTTCCCATCCTGATTGCTATGTGATCAGTGTGCCTTTGAACATCATCTATCTCTATTACTTTATGAGATTTTTCTTTTGATCCTTGATAACCTGCATTTTCACCATGATGTATATAAAGGTGGTTTGATTTTTATTTAAAATGCTTGGCAGTTGGTGATCATGAGAACTCATATCTAAGTTTGTATCTTTCTTCAAATCTAAGAATTCTTAGCTACTCACTCTCCAAATATTGTCTTTCTGTCATTCCTTCTATTTTCATTTTTTGGAGTGCCAATTAGAATATGTTAGGTCTTCTCAAGCTATTTTCTATTTCTATTAACTGCCTTTTTACATTTTTTATTTCTTTATTCTTCTGACATGTTTTGGCAGAATGCTTCAGTACTTTCTCATGTTCACTGATTGTCTCTAGTTCTGGATCCAATCAAGAGATTTTCAGTTTTGGTTTTTTTATTTCAACTGCTTGTCATATTATTTGTCATATTTATACTTGATTATCTTTCATCTGTTCTGTTCTCTTTGTTATATCTTCTTCCTTTTTCCAGTGGTCTTGTGTTTTTACATCTCTTTGAGAATCCTTAGCAAATGCACTTCAAATGGATTTTCATATTGCTCTATTATATTTTCATTTTATCTAGATCGAATTCATCTCACAGCTGTTGTTCCCATGGTTTTCTGCATGTATTTTGAAATATTGGTTTCCTGCTTCATCTTGACTGGAAGTCTGTCATGTTCTGTAGTTTGGCTAAGGGCTTCTATTCTGCACTGATATTGTAAATAGTATAATTCCAGATGTCAGGATATTAGGTGGTGTAGTCTCTGCCCTCATTTCTAGACCTTATCTGCTTTCTCTTGTCCTCCTAAATGATGCAGTTTTATAATAACTTTAGCCACTGATTCACATAAATGGCGAGTGCCACTATTCTGAGCTTTCATCATGGCAGGGAGAGTCCCACTGCAGACCTTGTTTCAGGCTGTGAGTTCTAACTTAGTCCCATTTCCAATGGGGCACTCTTAGTTTTTATTTACCCACCAGAGCCAAAACTGTCAGCGGTCTCTACTTGTTTTCACTTCTGAAACTAGTAAGTCCTATCCACATTTTTGTGTTTTTTCTCCATTTCTGATCAAGAACATATATATCGTGTCTTTAAGAATGGTTTCAGCTTTCTGATTTCTTCTATTTTATTTCAATTAATATTCCAATGGGTATACATTTATAACACAAAACGACATTGCTCATCTTCTGATAAAATTAAAATGGCAGATATATTTCACTAAACTGGTTTGTATTCTGAGTATCACAGTTGCTAGTTGTGAAGTCCATGTGGCCCTTACTTAGGCAAGAGGTTAAACAGCCTTTGGAGAGGGAATGAAATAGAGTTTGGTGCAATTCCTCTATATAATAAAAATAGGGCAACTGAGTTACTTTTTAAAATATGTAGTTTGTTATATACACTTGATTTAATCTAAATATTTGTTTACTGAGTTTTATGAAATTTCATTTAATGTTATTTGCTGGCAACCTGGACTTGCTATCTCATTGTATCCCAAAGATCAGATGTTGTCAAAATAGCATTCAGAGAATAGGACTAAAATATGTTTAAATGTGCTTTAAAAAGTTGTTTTAAAAGATGAATGATCTTTCATTCAAAGGTTACTTTTTTCTTCCTTCAAATGTTCACGTGACTGATAGCTTATCAATGTGTATTGTATGTTACAAATGAACTTGTCAGAAAAGGAATTATAGATGTCCGGGAACCAGAGATAGCTTAACTTTGGAAGGCATTTCCCATGCCCCGCCCCTGGGTAATGTGCAAAATGTTCCTTTCTTAGGAAGAAAAAATAAAGTTCATTATTGTCAGAAAGTAATTATAGTGAGTTAATCTCAGATTTATCAAGATTTGCATATTATAAGGTTCTCTATGCTTTTTTGCTGGGAGGAATACAAATGCAGTAAGTACATGGGAGATTGTCATTATGCTTCTAATGTTGTAAGAATAACATGTTTGAGGACATACTTGTCATGGAAATCTAAGGGCCCTGATTTGGATAGCTCTTTGAAGGGGCTTGAAAGATAAAATATTTGGCAGGTTCTTTGCATTAGGCAGAAACAAACATTTTGCACCCCAATCAATTCCTCTATATAATATACACTAGTAGTATATATATAATTATATACATTGTTTTAAAACATCTTCTGTTTTTCTGAAGTTGGCAGTTAATATTTTACATAGTATGTGAATCAACTTTTCTTTACACAAGAGTGTAAGTTGTTAAAAAACTGTTTATTATGCAGAATTTTTACCAACAAAATCATGGGCATAAGTAAATCATGGGAATAAAATAAGACAGAAAAAATTTGCCACAACCGGGGCTAAGTTAAATTATGAGATTTTCATATCATTTAATGACTGCAAACTTTGGATGTTCATAAAAAGAAGAAAATGAGGAAAGTCTCAAAATGCCCATAGCTTTAGACATGTAAAGATTAAGGGGAGAACTGTGGGACCAAGAGATTAAAAATTCAGAAAAAAGACGCCTAGGATTTTAGATCTACTAAACACATGGCTGCTGTGCAATTTCTGAAGAAAAGATGCTCAAAGTTATTTTTGTATCACACTTTTAATGTGATACAGGAATACATTAATAATCCATATTAAAGATTGTGGGGAGAATGGCAGTTAGAGATTATGGACATACCAACCCCTCACTCCCTTCTCTTAAACCTCCAGGTTCAAATGCCCAAATAGAGTCTATATACCTTGTGTGCCATAAGCTGTCCTTCAATTACCGAGTGATATAAAAATGCAACAAGTCCAGTGCTTCAGAACCAATGCATGAAATAAGACAAAGAGAAAAGTTTCCAGCTTGGGACATTCTTGAGAAAGTTAAAACTGACTAAGTTTAAGCCACAGGTTGTAAAACTCACCAGTGACAGCTGAGCAGAGATGCAGTTACCCTACTTGCTATAATCTATGATATCGGCCTGGTAAGTGATAGGTCTCTTTTATCAATACTCACATGCACCAGCCACAACCAAAATGATGGAAGGAAAAATAGCAGATTTTTTGGGGGGGGAGGGAGAGGGGTAGTTGAAAGGGGATTATAGTGCTTAAATTAAAACAAGATGAAAATTGAAGTGTTCTCCTGCCTAAATGGGAGAGTTTTAAAAATAAATTTAGAGACTAAAAAATAGATTTTTATATTAGATATAGCAAATAACAAACTTTATAATCATATAGATTTAAAAAAATATTATCGGTATTCATGACTACTTACATGAAATTATTTTACCCTACATAAAAAGTGCCTACAAAAAAGCACCATGGACACCCCATAGATGTCTATCATTCATAAGTAATTTTGAAAATAATATAAAAAAGCAATTAAATTTAGACTGTTATTAGAAAGTTGGTGGGCTTATTTTAATAGCCAAGGATGTTGAATATAACAAAACACAGAGAAACTTGTAAGCAATGGTCTTTCACTATTTATAACTTGTTATATTTAATTAATTATCCCTCTCCCTTTCTAGGGCCACTTATGCCCAAGGCACTATACATGAGGGAGAACAGGATCATGGTCAAAAGCATAGACTCTGTAGTCAGATGACTACTGGTGTGACCTTCAGCGAGGTAATTAACCTCTCTGTGCCTCAATTTCCTCATCTGTAAAATGAGGAGAACAATACTCATTTCACAGAATTGTTGTAAATATTCAAAGTTTTAGCATACTTAAAAACAGACAAAGTGATTGGCACATATCAACTTTACACAAATAAGAGCCTAAGGATACAGGAATTGCATTTTACCTTCACATGTGTTTTTTTAGTTTTTGTAAATATTTTTATCTATACTATTAAAGACAATATTTCTGGGAAGTGTCCACTGTGAACTCTATTTTCAAAATATGGGAACTGGCAAAGAGGTTACTCAAGGCCACTCAACCAGCAAAACCCTAATCTGGAAGGAAAGCCAGGTCTCATGGCTGCTGCTCCCAGCTGCAACCCACTGTGTTGCATCTTAACAATTGAATGGAACCAGGTGTGTGGATAAGTCATATGCACACACACACACAGAGTATGAGACATGATACAAATACGATAATCTCACTAAGAACATACTTCAACAAAGTGAAGCAGTTGTTTCAACGTAGCCGAAGATAAACAGAGCACAAGGAGAAGGCAATTAGACAGAAGACCACCAGCTTGTTCCATTTTATTTCTTGTTATCTGAGCACAGTGTCAGTCATTGGCTAAGAAGGAGAACCCACACTGAGCCTGTGCTAAGGGGATCCTGGAAGTCTTCCCTGGAGTAGCCGGGCCATTGCTGTGGGTGAGCAGAGCCACAGACCCTGACACCCACCAGGGGAATGCAAGGGAGTGACTGTTAATAGTTAAACCATCTGTAACTCTTTGTCTTATTTTGGTTCTCAGAAACAAATCAAGGACAGCACATACAGAATGTAAATCGGCCTTTGTAGTCTTACCCTCTGGGATAATAAGCAGATGACCACTCATAATGCAGGCCAGTACAGGGGAAATCTATTTACATAACAAAACATACTATTTCCATGTACTCCGGAAACGGCTCTGGCTTCTTCAAGTTCCTGTGTTCCTCTCATTCGGATGACTTGGAAAAAAGATGCTTTACCATTGCCAATTTTCAGAGCAGAAGTCCTAGACCTGGGAGTCCCCCAAATATAAATGGGATAAAGGAGCATTTAAAAAGTATCAACAAGTGAAACAGAAACCTGGTAAGTGTTGTAAGCAATTCTAAAGGAGAGCTAAGACTCTTAAGGGTTTCTTTGTTTGGTTGTGAAATCATGAAACACTGATAGCATGAATCAGAAATATAACTTTATTATTTAACAAAAATAGCATCTTTGTTAAATAAAGAACAAATATTGGACAGGTGCGGTGGCTCACCCTGTAATCCCAGCACTTTGGGAGGCTGAGGCAAGACAATTGCCTAAACCCGGGGGTTCAAGACAAGACTGGGCAACCTGGTGAGACCTCATCTCTACAATAAATCATAAAAAAAACAAGCAGAGTGTGGTGGCATGCATCTGTAGTTCCAGCTACTTGGAAGGTTGAAGTGGGAGGGTCGCCTAAGCCCAGCAGGTTGAGGCTGTGGTGGTTGTGAGCGTGCCACTGCACTCCAGCCTGGGCAACAAGAGTGAGACTCCAACTCAAAAAAAGAAAGATCAAATATTTTAAAACTTGAGGCTTAGAGGGGGAAGAGAGAGAGAGAGAGAGAGAGAGAGAGAGAGAGAGAGGGGGAGAGAATGTTGGAAATCTTTTCCTAGTAAATAGAGTAATCAGAGAGGTGATTTTCAGATGGAAGAGGTAAAGAGATGAAGGCTCAGGAAGTCATATAAAGGGAAATACTATAGGAATAAACTGTGTTGGCATTATCACAGAGCCTTATCAGGGTCTAAGAAGCTGTGTTTTCAGTGTCAACTGGAGTTGGAAAAGAGAGAAGTTGAATTTTGCTTGTCTCCCCAAATCTTCTCTTGCTTCATATGCCGAAGGACACTTCACTGGAAAAGATGGGAGACGTTCCTAGCAGGTATTCTATAGGAGTTATTTGCAATAAAAACATAGAAGCAACATCCATGTCTGTCTATAAGCTGGCCACTAGCCAACTAGGGAAAAGTTAGAAGCAAATTTAGCTATACATAAAATAGTAAAATTAAAAGTAAAATATATTGGGCAACCGCCTCAGGTCCCCTCCTACTGAAGGAGCTTTTCTGTCCTCTTAATAAACCCTGCTTTCAAAAAAAAAAAAAAAAAAGAGTGCAATATTTTAAAGCTAAGGATATAAAACTAAGAATTAAAGAAAGTAGATATGATGAGATTATTACAGCCCAGGTGATACTACTGAAATATTGAGAGTAAAATTTGTGTCCTTGTTTAATGTTGTTTACGGTATGATTTATTTTAACCCCTAAGGATATTCTCAGGCAGATTAATTTTAAAACCTACATAAAAGAGAACATTTCATAGAAAAATACTCCTTATGCAAAATGACCCCAGTAGACAGAGTATCTAAAGAGAGCAATTGCTATAGAAGAAATGGGAACCTAGCTAATAAGCTCTCCCACAAAAAAGCATCAGACCTGGGTAGCTTCACTACTTACTTCATCCTCCAAAATGCACCTTAAAAGTCATATAATCTCAACGTTCCTTAAATATTTTCAGTCCAGGGAAAAAGAGGTAAAATTTTAAGTTTATTTTATAAAAGAAGTAAAAAGATTTTTTTCCCAGAACCTGACAAATTCAACCAAAAAGGAAAACTGTGGAAAAATCCACCCATGAAATCTAACACATTAATAGAGTTAAGGAAAAATATTTAATGCTCATATCTGCTCTTCATAGGTACAGAAAATGCATTTCACAAAATTCAACATTTATTATGTTTAAAAAAGTACCCACTAAAGTACACATTGATGAAAAAGTCCCTAATATGGCAATATATATTATACAGACTCCATAACAGTAACGGTCATTTTATTTCACAGAACACTTTTTGTAAAATCCAGAACAGGACCAGGTATATGTTCATTTATTTCAGTGTAAAAAAAGCTTCTGGACTTCAAAAGAAGACATACAAACAGCCAACAGATACATGAAAAAATGCTCAGCCTCACTAGTCATCAAAGAAACGCAAATTAAAACTACACAGAGATTCCACCTAACTCCAGTCAGGATGGCCATTATCAATAACGCAAAAAACAATAGATGCTAGAGAGGATGTGGTGAAAAGGGAACACTTCGACACTGTTGGTGGGAGTGTAAACTAGTACAGTCTCTGTGGAGAATAGTATGCTGATTTCTAAATCTAAAAATCGACCGGAGGAACTCAAATCACTCTATGAAAAAGATACCTGTTTATTGCAGCATTATTTACAATAGCAAAAACATGGAACCAACCGTGCTGTAAATTGAAAGAGGACTGAATAAAAAAAAAAAAGTGGTACATATACACAATGGAATATCACACAGTCATAAAGAAGGTCAAAATTATGAGCTTCGCAACAACTTATTGGCTACAATACTGAATGATCTATCAGAGAAACAAAGAACTGAGTATCACATGTTCTCACTCGTAAGCGAACTTTGAAAAACTATCATAATACTATTAAAAAGGGATTGACAGTAATGGGAAACTGCCAAGGGAGGGCTGGGGAGGGATTTACAATAATGGAAAACAGCCTGGGGTTGGGGGCACACCTCATCAACAAGGGTACCTGCATGATGAACATTTTTCTATCTAACCCTGAATTGTAGCCCACATATTTAAAATAAAAAAAATTTAAAAAGAAGAAGAAGAAGAAGAAGAAGAAAAAAAAAACCCCAAAAGGCCAATACCACTATAGGCAAAAATATAAAACCCAATGGAAGGAATTTAGCAAATTCTAGGATAATAGTGTGAATTTATTCTCTGCCCAAGTAATATCAATTCTTTATTGACTGATTGATTGCGACAAGGTCTTGCTATGTTACCCGGGTTCGTCTTGAACTCCCGGGCTCAAGCAATTCTACTGCCTTAGTCTCCAAAAATGCTGAGATGAGCCATTGCATTTGGCCACACGTAATATCAATTCGAAGACTCAGTCAAACAAACTATAAAAAAGGCATGAACTTAAAGCCATTTCAACATTACTATTTCAAGGCAAAAAGCTACAGGGAAAAATATCTATGTTTAGGAGACTAATTGAATAAAATATGGTAGACTCAATAAATGAAATGCTATACAGTTATAAAAAGGAATAAAGAATTTCTCTATACATTGCCATGGAACTTCCCCAGAATATATTGTGTGTTACACACACACACACACACACACACACACACACACACACACACACACACACTTAGATATCCATATGTTTTGGATAGGAGCAGTAGGACAGCTAAGAGGAAGGTCCACAGAGTAAAAGAACACTTGACATAGTAGATGGAATATTCAAAATTAACCATATCAGATTAGTATATAGGATGAAAACAATAAAAATGGAACTGCAAAAGCAAATGGAACTATAGTAACCACTAACAAAATATGATACAACTAAAAGGGTAAGGCAGGATATAGTGAAAGGAGAGTAAGTCCTCGTCTTGTCTAGCATGACAGTAAGTTAATACATGATGTCTGAAAATAGTGAGTCAAGACATAGCCACAGAAGTATGTATTATGGAAATGTGGAGGCCACTACTGAAACGGAAGCCTTTGCTTCTGAGCTGGACTGAGTTATATTTGCTTCTAAGGACCATATACATATTCCAAAAAATCAAGTGAAAATATCGCATGAATTTTAAAATTAGACAAAAATACGTTAAGAAGAGATACTCAAAAGCAAATCCTCAAGGACTTTTAAAATTGAAGTGTATTGGGGTAGAATGGCCTCTGAGTGGGCAGGATTTGGAGAGTGAGACAGACTTGACATGACATCAGCTGAGCCTGGGGACCCTCACCAGAGCTAGTACTAAAAGACGAGTACACAGTGGGTGAAAGGGAGAGGGAGTGCTCTCTGCCACTTTAAACTCCAGCAACAGTGTGGAGATTCTGTTAATCTTTTTCTTTTTTTTTCTTTCCAGTGTTTGATAGTCTAGCTGTCTCTAGAGTAAGTAATATCCATCATTTTTTTACTTATTATTTTTCACAAAACCAGCCTAAGAAATGCAATGTAATGAAAAGTTCATACACTATTAATTTATTATCCCATCAGTAAGATCCAGGTTTGCCTCCCTTATTCTACTTTGAAATGTTTTTTTTTCCTAATTCCTCTGCTGTGATTTATACATTTTTCTGAAGTCTTTGTCTTCTTCTTTGGAATTCTTTTGAAATTTATAACCTCTCCTCTGTAACTTCTAAATTTCACAATTTTTGTCTGCAATGCAGAACTGTAACAATATTTTGAGAATTTGAAAGTGGTATATAAGAAAGAAAAAATGCTTTTGTATCTATATTTCAATTTCACAAGTAATTTAGGGTAAAAGACAGCAACCATGTTGGTAATGTTGCATCTGAGTATATTCCATTTGTCATGATTATGTAAACATCTATAATCCATCACTTCGCTTCTCTAGCCTCTTTGGACAGACGTTCAGAGAATGAGGATAAATGTTACCCTGAATCCAAAGACCTGGAACATTCTTTTCCTTTAGCTGAGTGAGAGAGTTGCAAACTGAATAGACATAGAAACATCAATTTGCCACGCAGACATCCCATCAGGTTGACAGCGAGTGGACCTTAAGTCAATGTCACTGACTGTACATTTTTGAATGTAAATTCCATATCTTAGGCACTACCACAGCCCTGCTGGGGCTCAAAACACAATACCTCAAAGTAAGACACATTGGCATACTGAGTACTTTGAACTGAAGGAAATTGGAAAGGACCTCAGAAGCAAGAAGTTTTCTCTTTCTCCTACCCTCCTTTCTCCTCCTCCCATTTCTCCCCTGAAAGTGTTTCTTACAAACTGTTTACTCCTCCCTGAAATCAAACTATAAAACCTAGAAATGTTATCCTCTGACTTTCCCCACCTTTCTCCCAAAGATCCTTATGTGACAGGTGTTATGCCCTGGAAGAAAGAATGCTACTCAGAAAAGCAGAGAAGAATCTGAAAGAAAAAAAAAGGGCCTTGCTGAGTTCCTTCAGTTTGTTATCAAGAGACCATACTCTTTATATCTAATTATATTTCTACACAGCTGTCCGTCCATTCTTTACCAAACCCATGCATAAAAATACATGATTTTCTCTGGGTCTTTGAGTCTTCATTTACGAAGTTTCTTGTGTCATGTAAACTTTGTTAAATACATTTGTTATGTTTTTCTTTTGCCAATCTGTCTTTTTTTCTTATAGGAATGTCAGCCATGACCTTTGTAATGAACGAAAAAGGTATATTACCTTTTTTGTTTCTATAGTCTCTTGACTAGCACCATGCCTGGAACATGTTAAATTAATGATGCTGGACAGTTGAATGAATGTTTTTGCAATGATTGCCTCTGATGTGACTATTAAAGCAAGTGACCTTTTCCTCCTAAATATTCCATTCATGCCACTTTGAGAGTTGCAGAATATCAACTTTGGTGAGAAATCACAGTCAAGGCTAAATAAGTAACAGAACTGACTGCAAGCACCTTTCATTCAAGTTAGTATGAACGTCACCAAAACTTTTTGATCTCAGCCACATAAAAATTAGGAGCCAGGCAAAAGAGTTTCCATTTAGAAGAAGCAAACCAATGAGGAGCTGAAAAAACACACTTGTTAACACACTTAAAAACTGTAATCAAAAGCTGGGCATCACTTGAAAATTGTAAACTTTTTAAACAAATAGAAGGATATGAAGGTAAAGTGATGTTTCTAATTAAATTCACTTATCTAAAATCTTTCACTTTCCTTTCTAGTCTGATGCACACAGGCATAAGGTCACTGTGAAATTTGTGATAAGATACACAGGGCTACAGAGTTCACAGCACCACAGATTTGGAGAGATTTTGCATGACAAGTGCATGGCCCAGAGGCTGCACTGCTTATTTCAGCCAGCAACAAATATGAAAAATGATGTGCCACCCTGCAGGTCACTGGAAATTCTGTCTGACCATCAGCCCAGAACCCAATTCCCACAGGTTCTCTGCCAAACTATTTGAATAAGCCCAGGCAAGTTTACAATTTTTGCTTTGGCTGAAAAATCTCTCTCTTTTGCTTGGCAGTCTAAAGAGACTTCAGAGCATTTAAGGGTGAACTATCAATTTCTATGCCTAAACAGTACTTTTCAGTCTTTTTAAGACATCTTCCTTGAAATATAATTCACATGCCATACAATTGACCCACTGCTTTTAGCTTACTTACAATGTTGTAAAACCATTACCACAATCAATTTTAGAACAATTATATTACTCCAAAAAGAAATCTTGTACCCCTTGACTATCACCCATAATTATTCCACTCCTCCTAACCCTGAGTGTATGAATAATTCCCCTTCTCTACTTGGTGGAACTTCTTTTCATTGCTGTTTGCAATATTAGTGACATGGCTAGACTTTTAGTGAAGTCTATTTCTCCTGCACTGCGAAAACTTTGGTGACGTCTCTCTAATCTTTCGGCAACACATATTTGAAATAACTCCTCTTCCGTTTGGAGTTGGAGGGGGTGAAAAATGCTGGAAGCCTCTCCCTTTCAATGAAATATGGAAATCCTTGATTGGAAATTGAGAAGAGAGGAAGACCTTTGTGGCTACTTATATTGGAACTTTTGTCAGGCTGAGTGGGGAGTGGAAAGAGTAGGATGTGGCTTAAATGTTATAGACTCTCACTGTTCTTAATTAATTTTAGTAGATTTTCTTGCATAAATGTTCCTTTATTAGCTGTATGCCATTAAGGAAATTTCCAGAGATTCCTTCTTTTTCTTTCTTTCTTTCTTTCTTTTTTTTTTTTTGTTGGGCTACTGTTCACTGGTTGTGCTAGTTCTGCTGGAGAGTAGGTCAACAATGATGTCATCACACAAGTGATCTCTGATCTCTTTCAAGTCTTTTTTTTGAGGGTTATTCTCTTTCATTTTTTAAACCTGTAGATAATTGATGTTGAAAACAATGGCAAAAAAAATTAGTGTTTCTTTAAAGCCATTCAAATGTTGCAATTAATTCTATTATTACTTGCAACATTTGAATGGCTTTAAAGAAACACTAATTTTTTTTTTTTCCATATTCTGGTGTGTCCATGTGGCTCTTTGAGCTATGGCTACAATGTTTCTTGTCTTTGGCCCCCTACCCTACCTTGGGGAGGTGACTCTCTTCTCTCTAATTTACTTTCTAAATAAACTATATTTTCTAATCTAAAAATTAAAATTAAAAAATAAAATTATTGATTCCAAGCCATTTCATATTCTGTGTAAAAAAAATCTCCTTTACTTCTCCATCATAAGTCTCAAAGTTGAAAGGAAGACTATCATAGCTGTCTATTGCCCTCTTCTCCTACACAGTCCAAAGTGAAAAATCCTGGAGGAAACTAGGATATGATTAGCATCTTGGCGAACCATTGAAATACAGCTTCCATTAGCTTTGCATAAAACATAATGATATTAGTCAATTTTACATCTCAGGACATTGTTGTGAAGATTAAGTTAAATAAATTTCATACATTAAATTTCAAAAAATCTGGAACCTTGCCCATGATAGACATTCAATAAATGTTACCTTTCGCTGTTCAGTATTTGCTTTAGAGGCTCTCTGAAACATGAACTGAAATTCATATTTCTCTGTTATTCTGAGATTATTCTAAAGTCAGTTGGCTGGGGGCGTGACTCAAAGCATGACTCTTTTGTCATTTTATTGTGACCCTGAGCTGAAGTTTTTGTGCTCTGATGAAGATAGAAGAGATTTATAGATCTTTCTCTTTTGATGCCTGTTACTTCATTTTCTTTTGAGTTTCAATGAAAAGTTTCAAAGCAGTCTTGTTTTACATTTCAAGGTTGCAGTGGTCCCACTCATTGCTCACATATAGATATGAACTTATAATGGCAGTTCAGTTAAGTATTCTTAAAATCCCTTCTTGTTGGGAAGTCTCACATATTCATTCATCCATTCAGTCATTTATTCAACAAGTCAAATAACATGCTATATATTGAATAACATATGAATAAGACACAGAGCCTGTTCTTAGAAGCTTATAGTTTATTGGGAGAACTAGACATGAAGACATGTGCTATGAAAGAGATATTTACTAGGCAATATGAAGGTAAGAGGAGGCTTGAGTAACATAATAGACCAATAAATAAGTAAGTAATGTTCCTTTCTTTATTTTAAAGATAAATTCCTGATTCGCTGTATATTTAAAAGTGAGTGTAAAATATAAAATGTTACACTCACACATGCAAACACATATATGTTGCTGGGGTAGAATTAGAATGTGTGGTTATGTGAGACATTGGGACAGGTTATATGTTTAGATATATTTATTTTTAATTTATTATATGTTTAAATATGTGTCAGTGACTTTAAATTTGGAAACTCAGGCTTTCACTTGTAAAAGTGAAGCTGTAGGCAGGGTTTGGTGGCTCAGCCTATAATCCCAGCACTTTGGGAGGGTGAGGCGAGTGAATTGCCTGAGCCCATGGGTTTGAGACCAGCCTGGGTGACTTGGCAAGACTTTGTCTTTACAATAAATCAAAAATTAGCTGGGCATGGTAGCTCATGCTTGTAGTTCCAGCCACTTGGAAGGCTGGGGCAGAAGGATTGCTGAAGTCCAGCAGGTCGACACTGGGGTGGCCATGAGTGTTCCACTGCACTCCAGTCTGGGCAATGGAGTGAGACTCCATTAAAAAAAAAACTTAAAAAAAATGAAACTGTATCTAAAATTTAGGTAGGAAAAAAAAAATCAGTGACAGGAAAAGAACATTAAAAAGACTGCACTGAGAGAGACTTTTTCTTACAGCATGGAAGAATAACATCATCTACCCCAGACAAATTATTGCCACATATTTATACTCATCAATATCCCACTTCATTTCTCATATGTTTTTGGAAGGGAGATGGTGGAAGAAGGCAAACTATGAGTGCCAACTGGGGTGGGGAGAGAATGATATGGACAATGCCTTTATGATCTTGATCCCAAGGAATCAATGCCTGGGCTCTAGATAAAAGTAAAAACAGCAGATTCAGCTGAAAAATCTTGTTCCTCATCAGCACCTTGCTTGGAAGTATGTATGAATCAGACAAGACTTTTTTGAGGGAGGCTATTAAAATGTAGGATGACTCTCCAGTTGATAGAACTGAGTTTGTTTTTTGCCTAGAATAATGTTATTAACTTTGAAATTAATCTGTTTATATTCTTGTTACAGATAAAGAAATTAAGGCCTAACTGAAGTGTCTTGTCCAAGGTGACACCATTATGTAAGAGAAGAATAAGAGCTACAACCCCACTTTTAAAGTTACCCGTTATCTCTAATATCAGGGTATCTCATAACTGGGAAATGTAGAATCTTTGATTCTATAAAATTTTCTAGTTCTACTATATATATGTTTTTGTTGTGGAGGTTCATCCCCTAATTTTACCTAATAAGTTTAACACCACAAGACCATATACTCAAAATATTACAAATCAGGAAAACTAAAACAACTGTCTGCCCTTGAAGTGATGAGAGTCATGGAAGGAGAGCAGAAGTGACCTGTCTTCTAAGCCTTGAATATCCATGATTCTGGGATAACTTTACTAGATGTATAACAATAACAATCCAATTCAACACACATTGACCAAATATTCATTGAATACAAGTATACATTTTAGAAATTGAAAAAGAGAAAAAATATTATATGGACATTTTAGCATGCTGCCCTCTTTTCTGATCTTAGTTCCTCATCAAATTAATGGATATGGAACTCTCTAGAGACAGATGAAGGCATACCTTTTAAAAAAGAGACTTTCTTAATGTATGTTAAGTATAGCCCTACCTTTCTGCTTGAAGTTAGAATAAAATAGATATATTCACCTGTATCTTGCTTACTCATATTTTCCCTGTTCCTAGCACAGCAGCTAGCATAAAACAGATCTTAATATTTGATGAATAATGCAAAATCTTTATATCACAGTTTACATCATATTTTATTGGTTCTCCCATGATATGTTCCCAAAAGCTTCATCCTAGTCAATCTCCAAGTTAATGTCCAGAAGTCAGATTTTACAAAGGTTGCTTAACTTGTTGAATTCATTTGCTCATTCAGTCAACATATTCCGTATGACCTACCAGGTGCTGGGAGCACAAAGACAATTTGGACATAGTCCATAATATAGAGGTGATTAAGACATAAAAGTTAATACTTATACAGTAATATGTATACTATTAACGATATGTAACAAAATAAGTAACACAGAGATTGAACTTAATGAATCTTCCTGATTTAGAGGGAGCAGACGTGCTGCTTTTGACTGTTACTACTGAGGAGGTGATGCTGAAATAATAAGCTAGAATTTGCTGGGAAGGAACAATGGGCAAAGCATACTAATTCTATACCTGGGGAGAAAGCTGTACTATTCGCTCATTATCATTTATAGAGAAAGAAAAGTATCTAATTACCAATAAAAACACAGCAGGCTGGGCGCAGTGGCTCAAGCCTATAATCCCAGTACTTTGCGAGGCCGAGGTGAGAGAATTGCCGGAATCCATGAGTTTGAGACCAACCTGGGCAACATGGTGAGATCTTGTCTCTAAAATAAATAAAAAAATTAGCTGAGCATGGTAGTGTGCGCCTGGAGTTCTGGCTACTTGTAAGGCTGAGGCAGAAGGATTGCCTGGGCCCAGTAGGTCAAGGTTGCGATGACCGGAAGTGTGCCACTGCACTCCAGCCTGGGCAACAGAGTGAGACTCCAACTCACACACACACACACAAAAAAACCACCAAGGGAAAAAAGAAAACACAATAAATTCATGGTAAAAGAGATATGTATTAATATTGATTTCCATTGATGAATTATAGGTTTAAGAACATTGACAACTTTGGGTTTTTTATGATTACATGATCATTAAACTATGTGGGTCATTAAATGCGGTAGTAATTTTAAATTTCTTTTTGAGGAAAAATATTTTCTTTAAAAAAATTTTTATTTTAAATATGTGAGGTACAATTCAGGGTTAGGTATACAAATGGTCACTGCACACATAAAGTCTGTACCTCAATTTTGTCCCTAAGTCACCTGGTTTGAGATGAGGTATCCTTATAGATGAAGTGTCTCCCCCCACCCCGGTCCCTCCTCTAGCAGTTTCCCACTACTGCTGACCCCTTTCTTATAGTATTTTGATAATTGTTCAGGGTCCACTTATGAATGAGAACATGTGGTACTCAGCTCTTTGTTTCTATGATACATCACTGAGTATTACAGACTCTAACTCCATCCAAATTGCTGTAAAGTTCATAATTTTGTCTTTTATAGCTGTGTAATATTCCATTGTGTATATGTACCACATACTTTTAATCCAGTTTACTTTCAATGGGCAGCACGGTTGGTTCCATATTTGTGCTATTGTGAATAGTGTCACAATAAACATGCTTGTGCAGGTATCTTTTTGGTAGAATGATTTGAGTTCCTCCAGACCATATCTGAGTATTTACCGTTATATTCTTCTCTCTTATTATGGTACCATATTGGGAACCTTATAAGTACCTGCTGAATGAATGAATAACAACTTGATCTATTGCATGCTTAAATCGATAGTCTCAGTCAATGGGTAGCACTGAGCTATGTGACATTAATATACATGTGCATCTATGCTGACTTGATTCTATTGCAGAAAATCTTTGAAAAAAGAATAGGCAGAATTTACAGGGGTCAGTGTCTAAAAGGTTGTTTCCATGAATGGACATTCTTTTTTTCACAATTAATATAACTTTATTTTATTATAAAGATGTAGGCTGCAAGTTAGGATTAGGTACATAAGTAATCTACTTGCAGGCGACGTTTGGGCCTCCAACTGGTCCTCCATTCTCCTGGTTTAGAATCAGATACTCTTTGTGTTGTTATATGGCCCACTTCCTCCTACCCCAGCAGTGTCCCATGACTGCCAATCCTTCCTTTGTGCTATTGTGATTAATGTTCAGGTCCCATTAATGAATGAAAACATCTGGTGTTTGGTTCTTTGTTTTGAGATAGATCACTAATTGTCTCCAACTCTGTCCAATTTGTGGCAAAGTCCATGATTCTGTCCTTTTTTATGGCTGCATAATATTTCATCGTGTATATGTACCACATGTTCTTTATCTAGTCCATTTTCAATGGGCAGTAGGGTTGGTTCCATGCTTTTGTTATTGTGAATAGTGCTGCAATAAGCTCACATATGCAGGTGTCTTTTTTGATGAATAATTTATTTTCCTCCACGTATATTCACAGAAGGGGGATTGCTGGATCATATGGAAGTCCAGTTTCTAATTCCTTTAGAAATTGCTACACTATTTTCTATAGAGGTTGGACTAGTTTGCATTCCTACCAACAGGGTAGAATTGTCTCCTTTGCTCAGCACCTATGCCAGCATCTGTTGTTTTTCGATTTATGACTGACGGTCATCCTTACTGGATTTAGATGGCATCTCAATTTTAATTTGTATTTTTTTAATTTGTATTCAAGTTTTAATTTGTATTTTTCTGATAATTAGCAAGGTTGACCATTTTATCATGTATCTTTTGGCTGCTCGTATGTCTTCTTTTGAGAATTGTTTATGCCAATTTTTTAAATAGAGCTATCTTTTTTTCCCTTTTGGCTTTTTTGAGTACCTTGTAGATCCTGGATGTTAGGCCTTTGTCAGATAGACAATTAGTAAATATTTTTTCCCCCATTTTGTGGGTTGTCTTTCCACTCTCTTGATGGTTTCTTTTGCTGTACAAAAGCTTTTCAGTTTAATGAAGTCCTACTCATCTATCATATCTTTTATAGCTTTCACTTTTGGGGATTTGATCAAGACTTAGTTGCATAAAAGTGTTTCCTTCTAGGATTCTTACAGTTTGAGGTTTTACGTTTAGGTCTTTGATCCAGTTAGTGTTGATTTTTTTATACATGGTGACAGGTTGGGATCCTGCTTTATTCTTCTGTAAGTGGTCAGCCAGTTTTCCCAGCATCACTGCTAAATAAGGTCCCCTCTCCTCAGTGGTCATTGTTGGTGGCTTTGTTGAAGATGAGTTGTTTGAGAGATTGAGGTTTTGCTTCTGGAATCTCTGTCCTGTTTCATTGGTCTATGTGCCTGTTCTTTACCAGTACCAGACTGTTCTGATTATTGTAGCCTTATAATAAAGTTGAAAGTCTGGAAGTGTGATATCTCTCGATTTGTTTCCTTTGCTGAGGATTGTTTTGACTATTTATACTCTTTTTAAGTTTCCAGACAAATTTCTGTACTGTCATTTCCAAGTCTGAGAAGAACAGTTGGTAATTTGATGGGCATTGCTTTGAATGGGTATTGCTTTGGGTAAGATAAACATCTTGACCATATTGATTCTTCCAATCCATGAGCAAGGGATGTTATTCCATTTGTTTGTGTCATCTTTGATTTCTTTGAACAGGGTTTTATAGTCCTCATTATAAAGGTCTTTCACTTCTCTGGTTAGGTAGATGACAAGGTGTTTATTTATTTATTTTTTGGCTACTGTGAATGAGATTGTGTTTTTTATTTGGTTCTCTGCCTCTTTCTTGCTAGTGTATTGAAATGCAACTGCCTTTTTAATGTTGATTTTGTACCCTGAAATTTTACCAAAGTCATTTATCAGTGTAAGGAGGTTTTTGACTGACTTTCTTGGGTTTTCAAGGTGTAAGTTCTTATTGTCTGCAAAGAAGAATAGCTTAACTTCCTCTATTCCTATCTGGTTTTTCCTGATTTCCTTCTCTTGCTTGATTGCTCTAGCAAGAACTTCTAGCACTATGTTGAACAGGAGGGGTGAGAGTAGATACCCTTGTCTTGTTCCCATTTTCAAGGGGAATGCTTCTAATTTCTGTGCATTGAGCATTATGTTGGCTGTGGGGTTATCATAGATGGCTCTTACTGTTTTGAGGAATGTTCCTTCTATTTCTAGGTGTTCAAGGGTTTTTATCCAAAAGTGATGCTAGATTTCGTTGAAAGCTTTTTCTGTGTCGAATGGCATAATCATGTGTTTCTTGTTTTATATCTGTTAATACATTGAATTACATTTATGGTCTTGTGGATGTTTAACCAGCCCTGCATCCTGGAAATGAAGCCTACTTGGTCATGGTGGATGATTTTTGAGATGAGTTGTTGAATCTGATTTGCTGAAATATTGCTGAGAATTTTTGCATCTTTGTTCATCAGGGAGATTGGCCTGTGATTCTCTTTCCTTGTTGGGTCTTTGCCAGATTTGGGTATCGACTCCATCATAAGAAATCTACCTACAAAAAAAAAAAAGCCCTGAACCAGATGGTTTTCTAGCTGAATTCTACAAAGCATACAAGGAGGAGGTGATACCAATCTTATCAAAAGTATCTTGAGCAATTGAGAAAGGTGGAACTTGCCCCAAATCATTTTATGGACATTATTTGGAGAGCTTCTCTTTGTCATACATCAGTTAAGAAAAGTATCTTGTTCTTGGGTCTAACTTCCTTTTTCCTACCTGGCAGAGACTCTTGACACTTAGTTAAACACATCAAATAATTAAAATTTTTTTTTTTTTTAGTTGGAGTCTCACTCTGTCACTCAGACTGGAGCGCAGTTGCTGCTCCCGGCCACTGCAGCCTCAACCTGCTGGGCTCCAGCGATCTTTCCTCCTCAGCCTTCCAAGTAGCTGGAACTACAGGCATGCGCTACCACACGTGGCTAATTTTTGATTTATTGTAGAGATGAAGTCTCGCCAAGTTGCCCAGGCGGGTCTCGAACCCTCAGGCTCAGGCAATTCACTCACCTCGGCCTCCCAAACCACGGGATTACAGGCTGAGCCACAAAGCCCGGTCATAATTAAATATAATTGTATGCTTTCTCCCCTGTTAACAGTATAATTTTCCTGATTAGAAGTGCTCTCTTTTAAAAATAATGTCATCTTTGGATATACTTAGTATTTAATGGTATATCATGCATTAATTTCCTGTTTTCATACTGCACCAGCCTTTGTCTCATATGTGTAATTCTCAAACTTTCTTGACTATAATAATAATTTGAGAGTTAATCAATTGCAGCTATGATGATCATTTCTTTCTTTGGTTGAGTTTTCAGTAACCAAAGGCTATTCTAGGAGCACTGTTGTCATCAGTAAAAATATTGTGTACTAAGCTATTAGTTCCTCATAGACAATAGACTCAGAGCTGTCACAGTGCTAAAATATCTTTTAGTTAAGTCTTCAGAGAGGTTCTGATTTGGTCAAAACTGAAGAATTGAAGAATTTCAGAACTGAAGGAGTTAGTATGAGAAGTCAGACAAGAATTAAGTTTTCTTGCTTCCCAGTTCAGTGCTGTTTCTGTTATGTGGTTATTATACACTGTTCCTTCTACTTCATAATACCAGAACACTATACTAGCAAACTCAAAGAATAGTTGAGTTTAGAGGTACTAAGTGTGGCATTCAAGTTGTTAGACTAATCTTCTAGTACTTTTATTTTTTTAGCTTCATTTTACTGGGTCTAGTAATTAATTACCAAACCCTTAGTTTATCTGCACTAAATATTTACCTTTATAAAATCCACGGAAGTAAATGAGTGAGACCCCTTGTGGACAGAATCCTAATATTTAAATAATGAATTGCAAGTTTCTGAGGCTTAATTTTTAGGAATAGTTTACCCAGAGAGCCCTCACATCATGATTAAGAGATCACAGAGTGAATCTACACCCATCATACTGATCAGATGATCAACTTGGGTAGCATTCATCCTCGTGATTTAATTATCACTGCAAAACAATGACTCCCTCTTTCCACATGCATTCTTTATACACTCCACTTCAGAAACCTTACA
This sequence comes from Cephalopachus bancanus, assembly GCA_027257055.1. NCBI lineage: Eukaryota > Metazoa > Chordata > Mammalia > Primates > Tarsiidae > Cephalopachus > Cephalopachus bancanus. The sequence continues at coordinate 644,237 of JAPVLO010000068.1, forward strand.
CTGTCTGTTATCCCTTCTCACAACTATCTTTTCAATCCCTTTGACTTCATCTCATAAGTAATTGAACTTGCTTCAGCCTTAGGAATTAAAAACACGAAAACAAAGAAGCCCCAAATTTCCTTCAAATCTACTTTCTCATCTAGTTAGCATGCTTATCCTCCTTTTTCACATTCAGACCTCTTGAAAGCATTGTCTATTCTTACCTTCATTTTCTCAACTCTTGCTCATTCCTGAACGTACTCTACTCAGACTTTTATCACCATTGCAGCACCAGAAGCCCTCCTTGCATGTCACTAATCCCACTAAAATGTCCCCATCTTCCTCTTACTTGATCCCTCAAGGGGACCAAGATGGTTCACCACACCCTTAAATTAGTTTTATCTTTGCTTTTTATGACCTTACATTCTTCTGGTTTTCCTCTTTCTTCATACTTTGGTCAGTTCATTTTTTTCCCGCTGGCCTTAAATAGTTGAGATTTCTCAAAGCTTTATCTGAGGATTTTTTTTCCCACATTCTTTTTCTCTAGTTAATTTCAGCTGTCACCATGTCACTATGATTTTGACCACTGTCTATAACTCTATACTATTTATGCTTATTCCAACTTTTCTCTGAGCTCCAGATCAATAGAATCGACTGTCCTGCCATCACCACCTGTTGACCTCATAGGAGTTCTATGTGTCGCATCTCCAAAACCAAGCTCCTAATTTTCTCTCCATACCTGATTTTCCCTCAGTATTCCTTGCTTCAGGAAATGGCACAATCCAGAAACTTGGGAATTGTCTTGATGTCTTTCCTTCCTTGGGCCCATTATTCAACCAATCACCAAGACTTCTGATCTTTTTTTCTAATTGTTTCTCAACTTGACCTATGTCTTCTTATCTCCATGGCAGCCATTACCTCTAGGCTACTTTAATAGCCTCCTTACTGGTTTCTTACATTTGCTCTTGCACACTTTTAATACACTCATCTCATTGCAAACAAAATAATCTTTGAAAAATGAAATCTTGTTTATGTAAACCTTTTGCTTAAAATCTTGTAATGGTTTCCTTTATAGATAAAATCCCAGATTCTGAGTTTGTACCACAAGGCACGCATGATATGATGCCCCTTTATCTCATCTGTCTCACCAATCATGCCTAGAGCTGTTCAGTCCTCCATTTCCCCTACTTCTGCCACATCAACTTCCTTTTGATTCTTTGAATATACTTCCTCTTCTCATCTTAGTGCTTTTGTCTACATTATTCCCTCTGCTAAGAATGTTCTCTCCCTCAGTGATTTCACTAATTCACATATTGCTAATTGTTTATGTATCACTTCCGCATTTCCTGATCTTCTAAAATAGTTGAGTTCCTTTTATAAGATAGTCTCCTAGTTTCATCATAGCACTTATTATAGCTGCAATTAGTTTTTTAAATCATTTTTAATTCCCCAATGAAAAAAATTGTTGAATGAATAACTCCAAAATCTGTATGTATGCTTAATTCTGTCTCTCCCCTTGAGGCTTCAGCGGTTTTTTTTTTTTCCTTCCAAATATGCCCATGAAATATTCCTTCTCTTCTATCTCCAATTTCAACTAACAGTCTTACCATCTATATTATTATCCAAAGGAGTTATCTTAGGGTCCTCCTTTTTTCTTATCTCCATAGCTAATCAATCTTCAAGTCTTGTTGGCTTAGCTTACAAGCCATTTATTGCATCTACGCTGTTTGTTGTCCTCACAACCACCTTTAAATCTCTGCTTGTCTTATACTCTCACTCATCAGTTCTTGTGTTTGTTTGTTTTCCAGTAACTATTTGGTTGAAATATTGACCCATCAAACTACTTATCATTTTATAAACCATTTTGAAGTTAAATCAACAAAAACAGATACTATTTAGACAGCTTTGATTTCCAGTTTATAATTCAAAAATTTTCCTCAATGGAAAATTTTGATGCTATTTTGATGAAACTATGATGCTATTTGTCTCAAGATAAAGACTTCTTTTCGGGTAGAAAACCAAAGCTTTCCTTTCAAATATAAATAGTTCTAGTGTTGATATCTAGAGAAAAGTTTATAGTTTATAGTTTCTGCTCTTAAATTTTTGATTATTTCCTAGAATGATTAAAACATGAACAACAAAAACCCTGAAAAAGACTGACTATGCAAACATACAGTGACCAGACCATATAGAAAATATAACTCTGACCCACAGTCTCCGCAACAACCAGCCAAGGAAGCCAAGCCACAGTCTCTGGAGCAATCAGCACCAAATAGTCTGAACTTGCTCAATAACTGCCAACTTCCTTAATTTTTGCCTCTGTTTCCAACTCTAGATCAACCAGAGAACATCAAATGCATTCTTTAAGCTAATCACATAAGATGCTCTGCCTCTAGGTGGCTCACCTTCAACGTCCTCATTCTAAAAACTGACAATCAGAGCAAACCTGAAGCCTTCTCTTTCTTTTTCACTATGAAGTTTTCTTACTCCCTGCCTGCCCTAAGTTTCTGCCAAATGCAAGTGATAGTGACTCACCCTCTTGCTACAGAAAACTCCCAATACATAGCCTCTGCTTTTTCTTATTTGGGTAGTCTTTGTTTATTTGCACATCTGAATAATGCAATATTCTTAAATCTACCTGGTTTACTCACAAGAATCTTATTTTCACTATTAAAAAATCATAGTTTCAACAAGAAGAAGAATTTTACTTGAAACAATGCATTATATTTAGAGTCTGGCCAGACTAGCTGAGGTCAGAGAGGCTGGTACCCTGAAGGTCTAGCTGCTTCCTAGGAGATTTGTGAGGCCCAGAGTCCCTTGTGTAAATTTCCTCTGCTCTAGCCTTCTCTAATGAACTGAAGGGAACACCCATCCTCAGATAAGGCAAGTAAATAGTCCATTGTTTGTTCTAAATCTAAGAGTATCTTAAGAGCTTTTATAGGTACTCTTATCTCCTTAATATTTTGAGATGGCTCCTAGGCTTCAAGGGTGGGAAATATAAACACTGGGCATTGTGCTTCAAAAAGGGCTAAAGAAGGAAGAGTTAGGAGCAGGGCAAGTTTTATTGAGAGGTAAGTTGTTGCTAGCCTTAAGTGTAGTCCAGAATGCTTTTAATGATAGTAGGGATTTTTCCAGACTTCTAACTATAACACTGTTTTTGCCATAAGTGAATTGAAAGAAAGCATTTAATGTTTGAATGGAAGCTACTGTATAATTACTAAAGGAATCCAAGATATAAAGATTCTAACAGACAGCAAGTCTCAATGCATCTGCAACACAGATGTTGATTATATTAGGAGCACTTGAAATCATTGCAAGGCCTCCCACCTGCTGATAGGACCACATAGCATTAGGACAGCTCAGATTGGCAGTGTTTCCTCAGGAAACCAGGACAGAGTAAGTGGTAAAAGCCAACCTTAGAGGATGGCAGCGACTAATGAGTCCTTGTTAAAATTTTTTGCTTTCCTTTTACTTATTAGGTGAGTGTAAAATTTGTAATACTCTTTTGAACTTGCAGGAAGTGGTTCGTATTCACTTCTATAACTACTCTGGGTTTTTATTGTTTTATTTGGCTCCTTTGTCTTCCAATTTAACCCTAATATTAGATTCTCTTTGTCACTACAGGTTTTTTTTTTACACTTTTAAAATTATTGAGTTGGATAAATATAATCTTTCTTAGATTTTTAGCTATCAAATATGCCTATTCACATACTAAAAACAGGCACTGAGACATTTCTAATATATTTATGAAGAAATAATACTTTTGCATAGGACCAAAGTCTTTCTAGGGTGTTAATATTAACTCAGAGCTTTAGTTCTTAATTATTGTCAAGTAAATTCAAGACAAGGCCACTTAGAGCCTATTGTGAGCTGCATACTCTGTGAGGTGAAGGGCTGCTGAGATCACCACCTAATAGGCATGCAAATAATTACAAAGCTGTGCAGAGTGATCAATGATGTCAGAGATGTACAAACCAGCTGCTATGACAGCCTGAAGGAAGAAGAGCTGGCTTCTGGTGGAACAGCCTTAGAGAGGAAGGGTTTCGAAAATAAGCAATTAGTTGTAAACACCACTACACTCAGACCAACCAAGAAGGTAAGCTTGAAAGGCCCCAGCGAGATTTGAATTCGTGACCCCTGGTTTACAAGACCAGTGCTCTAACTGGGAGTACAAACTAGTGCAACCTCTGTGGAAAACAGTATGGCGATTCCTAAAAGTTCTAAATATTGACCTCCCATATGACCCCACAATCCCTCTACTGGGAATATACCCTGAAGAACTCAAATCACTCTATCAAAAAGATACCTGCACATGTATGTTTATCGCAGCATTGTTCACAATAGCAAGAACCTGGAAGCAACCATGCTGTCCATCAAAAGAGGACTGGATTAAAAAATGTGGTACATATACACGATTGAATACTATGCAGCCATAAAAAAGAACAAAATCATGAATTTCGCAGCAACCTGGTTGGAACTAGAGTCTATAATACTGAGTGACCTCTCACAGAAACAAAGATCTGAGTATCACATGTTCTCACTCATATGGTGGACCTTGAACATCCAACATAATACTATAAGAAAATGACTGACAGTGGTGGGAAACTATGGGGGGGAGGGGAAGGGAGATGGGATTAACGGTAGTAAATACCTGTCTGGGGACGGAGAGACACCTCTTATCAACAAGGGTGCCTGAACGAAGCATATTTGTATACTTAACCCTTAGCTGTACCCCACAATATCATAATAAAAAGTATTGATTATATAGAAAAAAAGAAAGAAAAGAAAAAGAAAAACAAGAAAACAAAAACAGGCAAAATATAAATTGGGCCTTAAGACTTTGATAGAATTTGAAAGGCAATGATGCAGTATTAAGGGCCTCTATGATGTAGAGGGCTGCCATGGTGGGGAAAGGTATTGTAAATCAGAAAGAAGAGTTTGGGCAAAAACAGAAGGTTGGAAAAGCCTGGTCAAGTTTGGATGAGAAGCAGTTTTATAGTTCTCTAGGACACATGAACCATAGGAAGGGGATTATAGGGCCAAGGAGGTAAATTGGGTTCAGATTATACCTGGAACTACCATATTAGGGTTAAATGTGTCATTATAGGCATGAAAGAAAGTCGTTGAGGATTTTCATGTAGAGAAGAAACACAATAAGATCTGCATTATAGAAATACCTTTTTTCGTTTTAGAAAGATTATGGTGTATTCAGACTAGATCTGTGAAAGGTATGCATGGTGGATTTTGCTAGATATGCAGTGATTTTTAAGTAGTGATAAGGAAGCAGTCATGAGAAATTGTGGCAAATCAGGATAAATGCAAAGAACTGTCAGGTCTTGAAGGTACACTAATTTTATTTATTTTTTTAGCACATATCGTAAGATTATTTATCATATCCGTGTGACATTAATCTTCTCTATGTTACTGTATAAGTATCTTTGAGAAATTGTTATGGTGTGAGTAAACACTCGGCTGCTAACCCTCAATGCTAATAAATTGAGAGACAGAAAGACTGATAGAAAGAGGTTTATTTCTCAATTCGAATCCAGGGAGCTGAGCCCAACTTGAGGCCTTTCTAAAATGGTTCTGCTCACCCTTTAAGTTTTACAGTCCACTTTTATAAGTTCAGGGTTGTTGGTACCTATACATTGACTATGTGACTAGCAGAGCGTTGCATAGAAACTAAGTTATTGCCACATTTTGTCAATAATAACATTTTACGGTTCACATTTCCTGGCGCCAGTTACCGGAGGAATCTTACGGCTTTTTATCAGTAACACTCAGCAGAAGCGTTAATCAAGCTTGTAAAAGGAGTTAACAGGGCCTAAGACAACATACATTGTTACACGTAGTTATATGCAAAAGTTATACAAATGATAAAACTTAAGATTATATTGATACAAAAAATTATGCCATTACATTGATACAAAAGTTATACACATCGTAAGACTTACAATTATTCAAACCTATGATTACTAAGAAAAGGGAGTAAATGGAATTTTTTTTTTAGTCAATTTGGGCACAGTCTGCACGGAAGTTAAGAATTCTTTGAAGTTATTTACTGGGAATGCCTAAGAGATAAGGGAAGGGCGCCTTTTGTTAGCTCCCAGGAGTGTGGGTACAGACAGCCCACTGAATCCCTCACCATGCCCTTCTCCAGGGGCTCTGACAATATGGACAGACAATAGCGGGTCTCCATATCAAAAGAACAAATGAAATGCAACATCTCACTTTTACTAGTTATTCATTTTATGAAGTGTTTATGAACCTAGACCAAGTGAAATGGACTTTTGGTGCTCAGATTTCCATGTCGTTTCATATGACCCAGAAATTGAGTGAGAAAGAGAAAAGTTTTCTTTTAAACTTGGTTGGTCCCCAGCCCCAGGAGGATGAAGAGAAAATTGTACTACCTATCAGTCCTAGTTGAGTAATTTTTAGATCAAGTTTAAGGAAATGCTGAGTTGGAATCTTGGGAATATTAAAGAAAAAAACCCAATAAAACATAGCTTATATAAACATCTACTTTGTCAGTCACCAAAATGCTGAGCTTCTCTGATTCACCAGGGAAGGTTATGATGACCCCATGGGTAGTTCATCTGAGTTCCTTCTTTAGTCAAACTGAATTCTGTTGAAATGAAGAGAAAGCCTTGGATCAAATAGATCTGCTCTTAGGTTCAGCATCCTATGGGGGTTATCGTTCAAGGACTCAGGACTTTCACAAGTGTAGTGCATTCAGGCTGCTGGGAAGTCTTCTATTAGCAAGGTGGTTTGAAGTGTCAGAACTTCAGATCAATTTATAAAACATTTATTCAAAATGTCCCTGGCTAGAATAATCTGTAGATGTTATGATTCTGATGCCGGGGTCTCACAGCCCCTAAAGACCTTCCTTTGCTTCTCTTTGTTGAGCTGGGCTATGCTTTCTCTCACCCCTACTTTCAACTCCCAGTACCATAAGCCCCACATTCAAGCAGGCTAGCTACCTGGTGTATTCAGACTTCTGAGCTGGGCTAACTTCCTCAACTGTGTACGTGAGTGAGGAAGCCTCCTGCTGATGCTGCTGCGAGTTATGTCTACCGTTATTCTTTTATTTGCTCTTAAATAAATTTACTAAATGTAGTGCAATAAGAAAAAAAAAACATTTGTTTCTACATTTTGACTGTCTTCATTTCAGTTGGCATAAAAAATATATTAATGGGAAATCTCTGTACCTTCCATTCAATTTTGCTGTGAACCTAGAACTACTTTAAAAACAAGGTCTATTAAGAACTATTAACAAATATAAGAGCACTTTTAACCACCTTTGATTAACAGTTTTCCTTTTATGACTTTGAAATCATCCAGTAAACTGGATGTGTATATAACCATATCACCATCTGCCAGGGGCTGTTTTGGGAACCAAATTTTATGATGAGAGTTTGTCTCATGCAATACTTAAAAGGCACATGGGCCTTCTTCAAAGATCTGCTGTACCATTTAGCAATGAATGGAATTTAGGTTTTTTTGCATCCCTGTTAATGCATAGACCAACAGACTAAGAAAGTAAATGTAATTTTTTTCAAAATATGAATTAAAAAAATTTTAAACTACTTGGAAAATATTAACAAAATTCAACTATTGACAAAAGGTTTCCACCTGACTAAGTTCAGTTCTGTTTTGTTCCTTAAGTGTGTTGCTGCAATTAATAATCATAAATATTTCTGAAGTGCTAGGTAGAATTAAAGCTTGATAATGAAAAAACTTCACATTATTCATGCACTGTACTTAGTGGAGAAAGTAAGATTGATGGATTAAAGCAAAAGACAGCAGATGATTTACCGATTAAAGAACTGGTTTTAAATTGGGTAAAGGATTGTAATAAAAATGAATACAACTTAAAAGAGCAAAATCATGTGCTCTGGTTCTGTGTTTTTATTGCTTACACAATAAAACTCAGATAATTATAAAATGTTTAGACTTCATCAAATTTGGTTCCACCTTGTGATCAGAAGATTACAAAAGATGCTGAAAGATGTTCATCTGCTTTCTAACTTCAATGTATAGTTTAATCAGAGGCTGCATTGTGGCTCAAAAGTAAAAAAGAATGAAGAATTAGATGATATATTCATTTCTTCATATAAAGGACTATTATGCTATAAAGAAATTCCATACTGTAAGATATCATAGAAGTTAGAAACCAAAAAGACACATTAGGTCATCTGGTTGGTCTCTGTACTGAGAACAGCATTGTATGATACAATATACTCTTCAGTGTTTTGTAATGTCAAAATATTCTAAAAGGCTAAGTTGAAGCAAAAAATATCTTGTAACCCCGAATTTGTGAAATAAATCAAAGTGGTGGGAGATGAAATTACTTATCAAAGCGCCATTTATGCCCTGGAAGTCTACTAAAGCATGAAGAATTCACTGAGAAAAACAATTTTTAGAATAATAAGGAATATAAAACACTGCCACAGCAGATAATTGAACTGGAGAAAGCAGTGTCTAAGTGCTGTGGAGTCAAGAGAAACTCAGACGTATATACTCAAGATGTAGAAGATATTCACTAGGGATAAACATTGTAGTTTCTCAGAGGTGGTTAAAATGAGGAAGTGTTTGTGGGAAGAACAAGAGGAGAAAACACATCAAAAAATCTAGGCGAACAACCAGGTCAAACCATGTCCTTCTTGTCATAGTAACAGTATCTAACAAGACATATCCTCTGTGAAGCCTTATCGTGGGGATTAGAAAGTATTAGCCTGTCAAGCCAGCCTAGATGTGGGTATGCAGGGCCACTCTCTCCACACCATGGGTCATCTTCTCTTCCCCTAATTTTCTACTCCTAGTAAGTAGAAGAAAACAAAAGCTGTATTAGGGATTTACCTACATCTTATAATCAATCTTATGAAGCAGATTCATCCCATTTTATATGTGGAAAAATTAAACTTCAAGATACTGAGCAACTTGACCAAAGTAAAAGGTCACTTGTCTATCTGCTTCCAAAATTATGCTGCATCGCCAAGTGCATCTATGTACCATCTAACATGCTTTGGTCTTGAACTTGAAAAGAATGCATTTCAATGTCCACACAGGAATTAGTTAAATGTTATTTGTTCCTTTTATCTGAGTGATCTATGAATGCCTATTCATGTTTTAGATTGCCTACTTTATAAAATGAGCTATACTAAGACTCTGGCATCACAGCCACACTACCTTCTGATTCCCTGGGACATAGTCTCAGGATCTTACACAGCATGCTCCTCTTTCTCCAACCACTAAACACTGGTTAAAAGACAATTCTCAGGCTCTTCTTTGATTTCTGTCTAAATTCTCTTCCTGGGAGACTATATTTTAATAGCTTTATATTTTATCTATAAAATAGCTGAAATGAATCTTATATTTATATATGTTGCCCCAAACCTTTCTTCTAAACTTCAGACTCATATCCAATTATCCATTTGATATATCTATTTAGATGTCTTATGAACATTTCACATCAACCATCTGAAATAAACCCCTAACCCCGAAACTTTCTTTCTGGAGTCTTTACCATATTAGTAAATAGCTCCATCATTCCTTCCAGTTACTCAAGAAAAAAATCCTAGATTTGGGATCAATATCTACCCTTGTGCCATTTGTAGCCTCATTCAAATTTTTCTACACTTCTTATCATGGAAGTTGGTTCAGGAATGGGCATGCTATCAACCTTTTCTTTTTCTATTCATCCATTGATGAATACTTAGGTTGAGTCCATATCTAGGTTATTGTGACTAAAATTGCAATGGCATGAGAGTGAAGATATCTCTTTGGCATGCTGACTACATTTTCTTTGACTGTTTAACCAGCAGTAGGATTTCTGGATCATGTGGTAGTTCTACTTTTTAGTTTTTTAAGGAATCTCCACACTGTTTTGCATAATAGTTCTACTAATTTATATCCCCACCAGCAGTTACGAGGGTTTCTTTTTCTCCATGTGCTCTCTATTACTTGTTATCTTTTAAAAATCTTTTTGATAATAGCCATTCTAACAGATGTAAAGTGACATCTCATTGTGGTTTTAATTTGCGTTTCTCTGATAATTAATGATGTTGTTTTCCATAGACCTATTTGTTATTTGTATATCTTTTAAGAAATGTCTATTCAGATCCTTTGCTCATATTTTGATCAGGTTGTTTTCTTATTATTGAGTTGTTTGAGTTCCTTATATAATTTGGATATTAACTCCTTATTACATGTATGGCGTACACATTTTCTCTCATTCCATAGGTTTTCTCTTCACTTTGTTGATTATTTCTTCAGCTGTGCAGTATCATTTTGTTTCATATAAGTTCATTTCTCTATTTTGCTTTTGTTACCTGGGCTTTTAGAGTCATATCTTAAAAATCGTAGCTTATACCAATGTCATGGAGCTGCCCCCCATCTTCTTTCCTTATCTTCTTTCTTCCTTCCTCCTTCTTCCTTATTTCCTCCCCTTCTTCCTCCTCCTCTTCCTCCTTCTTTTTCTTTATCTTCTGTTTTTAGAGATAGGATATTGCTATGTTGCCCAGGCAGGAGTGCAGTGACTAGTCACAAGAGTGATCATGGTGCACTGTATCCTTGAACTCCTAGGCTCAAGCTATCCTCCCACCTCAGCTTCCTAAGAAGCTGGAACTACAGGTTTGCACTACCACACCCAGCTATTTCCTTAGGTTTTTTCTAGTAGTTTCAGTACCTACATATATCTTTAAGTCATTTTTATTTGATTTTTGTATATGATGTAAAATAAAGATCTAATTTCATTCTTGTGCATGTGGATATCCAGTTGTCCCAGTTCTGTCCTGTTCTGTCCACATTGTGTGTTCTTGGCAACTTTACTAAGATTAGCCAACTGTATATACATGGGTTAATTTCTGGGCTCTTTATTCTGTTCTATTGGTCTAAGCACCAGTTTCTATGTTAGCATCATGCTGTTTTGACAACCATAGCTTTGCAAATTTTGAGATCAGGTAGTGTGATGCCTCCAGCTTTATTTTTTGCTAAAGATTATTTTGCCTATTCAAAGTCTGTTGGGCTTCCAAAAAAATTTTAGAATTGCGTTTTTTCCATTTCCTTAAAAAATGTCATTAAACATTTGACGAAGAATGCATTGAATGTACAGATCACTTTAGGTAGTAGGATATTTTAATAATATTAATTCTTTCTTTCTATGAATGCAGGATATCTTTCCATGTATTTGTGTCTTTAATTCTTTTTATCAGTGTTTTGCAGTATAAGGTCTTTCATCTTCTTAGTTAAATTTATTTGGATCTTATTTTTTATAGCTATTATAAATGGTATTTAAATTTGTTTTTGGATAGTTCACTGCTAGTGTATAGTGATGCTACTGATTTTTGCATGTTCATTTTATAACCTGTAAATTTACAGCATTCATTTATTAATTCTTTTTTTTTTTTTTTTTGAGTTGGAGTCTCACTCTGTCACCCAGACTGCAGTGCAGTGGCCGCTCCCGGCCACCACAGCCTCGACCTGCTGGGCTCCAGCGATCCTTCCGCCTCAGCCTTCCAAGTAGCTGGAACTACAGGCGCGCACTACCACGCCCGACTAGTTTTTGATTTATGGTAGAGATGAGGTCTCGCCAAGTTGCCCAGGCGAGTCTCGAACTCGTGGGCTCAGGCAATCCTCTTACCTCAGCCTCCCAAAGGCACGGGATTACAGACTGAGCCACCAAGCCTGGCTGTCATTTATTACTTCTAACAATTTTCTGGTAGAGTCTTTTAGGTTTTCTCTATATAAGATCATGTTGTCTGCAAACAGGGACAATTTAACTTCTTCCTTTCCCGTTAGGATGCCTTTTATTTCTTTCTCATGCCTAACTGCTCTAGCTAGGACTTCTAGTATGTTGAATAGAAGTAGAAGAGGGTAGAAGAGTGGGTATCCTTGTCTTATTCCTGATCTTAGGAAAAAAGCTTATACTTTTCACCATTATATTTTCTACAGCTTTGTCATATGTGATCTTTATTGTATTGAAGTATATCTCTTCTATATCTAATTTGTTAGAGTTTTTATTGTGAAATGGTAAATGTTAAATTTTGTCCAGTGTTTTTCTTGCATCTATTGAGATGATTGTATTCCATTAGTGTATGTTGAATCATCCTTGCATCCCTGGGATAAATACCCAGGGTAACTAATTTTTTAATGTGCTATTAACTAATATCTTGCTAATATTTTATTGAGAATTTTTGCATATATATTTATCATGGATATCAGCTTGTAGTTTTCTTTTCTTGTAGTACCTTTGTCTGGCTTTGGCATCAGGATAATGCTGGTCTTTTAAAATGAGTTGGAAGTTATTCTTCTGAAGAAGTTTAAAAATGATATTAGTTATTTTAAAAATATTTGGTAGAATTCAGTGTGAAGATATCAGGTCCTGGGCTTGTGTATAAGAGGAGGCTTTTTATTATTGATTCTATCTCTTCACTCATTATTGGTCATTTCAAGTTTACCATACCTTTGTGATTGTCTTGACATGCTATATGTGTCTCAGAATTTATTCATTTCTTCTAGGTTATTTACTTTGTTGGCATATAATTATTTGTAGTAGCTTCTTATAATCCTTTGTATCTCTGTGTGATATCAGTTGTAACATCTTTTTCATTTCTCATTTTATTTAAATCTTCTTTCTTTTTTTCTTAGTTAACCTATCTAACAGTTTGTCACTTTTGTTTGTCTTTTAAAAATATCAACTCTTAGCTAAACTTTTTTCCTGTTTTTCTAGACTATTTAATTTATATCTGCTCTGATTTTTATTATGTCCTTTCTTCTGCTAACCTTGGGCTTAGTTTGTTCTTCTTTTTCTAGTTCCTTGAGGTACAACTTTAAGCTGTTTATTTGGAATATCCTTATTGATGTAGGTGTTTATTGCTACAAACTTCCTTAGAATTATCTTTGCTGCATCCATAAGTTTTGGTGTGTTGTGTTTCCATTTCATTGCCTTAAGGTTTTTTCAATTTCCCTTTTAATTTCTTCATTGATGCATTGGTTATTCTGGATTATGTTGCTTATTTTTCATGTACTTGTGAACTTCTGAAAATTCCTCCTGTTAATTGATTTTTAATTTCACACCATTGTGATGGGAAAAGATACTTGGTATGATTTCAGTGTTCTTAGATTTGTTAAGATGTGTTTTGTAGTCTAACATATGATCTGAGCTGGAGAATGTTTTGTGTGCACTGCAAGAAGAATGTGCATTCTGCTGCTGTTGGATGGAATCTTCTGTGTGAGCCTGTTAGGTCCATTTGGTCTTTAAAGTGCAACTTAAGTTCAATGTTTCACTGCTGTATTTTTATTTATGGCACTTACCACAACTTGAAATTATGTTTCTTAAATGTCTTCCTTGGCTTTGGGATTGAAAGTCCCAAAGGAGCAAGACTTTGTTTCTTTACTTCTGTACAACCTAGAACAGTGATGAGAACATACCAGGCATTCAGTGAATGAATGAATTAATAAACAACTGAAACAGAAAGCCTAACCCAAGGTCACAAATACTATGACAGCTAAAGACAGAACTTGTTCTCTAATGTTCTTAACTCAAACTCAGTATTTATTCTATTATACCAAAGATAACATAATATTAATTTGTGTAAATTCTGAAAAACTTTCTTGGAAAAAAGAAGCATTTGGTTAGCAAATTGAAGAAACCCATAGTCAACAGGCGTAGTATTAGAGATTTGAAACCCAGTGCAGGTATGTTTCAGATAACTACGTTCCATTTGCAGTGCTTATATCTTAAATGTCTGTTGAACAGTGAGATTGAAGAAGCCAGTGAAATATGAGCATTGTTTGCGTCCAAATAATTCTAGTACATATCATTTTGAAACTGAAACTATGGGAACAATATCTTCTGATGTCGAGGTAACTTAAAACTGTTGTAAGAAAGTGTCACTACTAGATGTCATCAGTCATCTGGTGGCTACTGGTTTTCAGACTGAGTGCATAGGAAGGGATCTTACCTTCAGCCTGCAGTCTTAAATATAGTAGACTTTTCTTGGCATTGGAATAAGTTATCAGACTTATTTGTAAATTATCTATGTTTGCAATTTATCTATGAAATAATCCAGACAATTCCTTAGTATCTAGTTTTTGTTTGTTTGTTTGTTTTTTACCATGAAAGCATGTCATTGGTTTTGAGACAGTTGGTGCTTTGCCCACATGAAGCAGGAGAAGCAGAAATCAGCAGCACTCAGCCAAATAACCTGGTTCCTGAAAACACTTGCTCAACACTCTGATGTGCAGACTTCTGAACTTACTAGACCTTTTCTGACAATTCCAATGCACTAAAATATATCCTCTACTAATGTACTGTGTATAAATCCAAATGTGCTTGTTCCAAGGGTAATCTCTCCCTCCCTGGCTCATTTTACTTTAGTAGATTTATTCCCTTTTGGGAAGAATGCATTTCTCTTCTTTCCAAATATTTAGGTCAGTAAACTCATTTCTGGAATTCAGAAGTCTGGAGACTTTAAGATTTGGCAGATTACTTTTGAGATTGTCAGTTAAAGACAGTAAGTTTTGCACATCCTAATGGAATCAAAACATAAGCTTTACATGTCCAGACTTATTTCAACATTCTGTGTTACCACTTAAGGAGAGAAGTTTGTGTCAGACCTAAGAGACAGGGAACTTATATTACACTGATTTCTGACTAAGCCAATCCATATCTATCCTCTAACTAATATATTTTACTACATAATCACTTGGGAGGGCATAATGACTGAGGGAGGCATATCAAGTGAATTCATTGGCATAGTATAATGAAGTGCACTGGCAGTTAAATAATTTGTAAGAAAATATTTCCAGAACTCATACTGAGAAAACTCAATTGCTCTTATTTGGATAGTGCATAGAAAACAAAGGAATCAAAGATAAAATACAAATTTCAAAAGTTCTTGAGCTCTTATAATAATTCTACTGCAATTGATAGGTCTTTAGTACACAAGGAGAAAGGCATTTGTCTATAATATACATATATATCATATACTTTATTTTATATTTCATTTGTCTTTATATATAGTTTATATTTAAAAATAAAATATATATAAGAATTATCACAAAAGTGTTACATTTCATTGAGGACCTACTAGGTGTCAGATACTTGAGAATGAGACTTAAAGGGTTAACTTACTTAGGTAGTAAGTGGATTCCATGGTATACCAATCTGACTCCAAAGTGCAGAATAGCTAATATTTATTGAGTATTAGCTAAGTATGAGTATTTTACCAGGCTCTTAATCTTCAAAGCAACTCCATGAGATAGGTACTATTAATACTATCATCCTTGCTTTACAGATGAGTAGATCAATGACTTAAAATGGGTAGGTGACTGTACCAAAGGCTGCAAGCTAGCCTGTGGTGGTGTAACAGACATGCACTTAAGTTCTGTCAGCTGGCATCCTTGGGCTTTTACAACCCCTTTGTGCAGAGAACACTTGATTTCTTTCCAATGACCAATACATCTGCAAACATTAGACAAGGATGATGGTGGGAATGGTGGATTGTTGGTTCAGGGAGACTCAACGCAGGTCTTACTGACCTGTGTGCTCCCCCTCAGCTCCTTTCTGGAATTTCCTCTGATGCTGCCCAGGAAAGCGGCTTAGTTGAAAGATTTGATTGATATTTCCTGTGAATTACCATTTCCTTTCTCAAAGACTTAGTTTGAACAGACAAGAGTGATACAAACAATTATTTGCAGCAAATAGAATGTGTGAATTTACCTCTTTTCATGTTTAATTCCACTTGAGTTGGTTAGTGAAAAACCTCTAACTCGCATTGTACTTTCTTTTCTGCAATTGCTTTAAGATTGTACTCTCAGACTTATTCACACAGTCAATGTGTGGGAATGTCAGCTATTATATTCTATGAGGAAGTTCTTATCACCTCTGGGGCAGTGCAATTTGTTCATACAAAGGTCAGTGTCAGGCTCTGTGTCTCCTCTATTCTTTGTTCTAATAAGATAGAGCATTCTCTTCTCTGCATGAGGGCAGGTTAGTATTGCTCTCTTATAAGAAAAAATTGAATCTAGTATTTTCTTTTGTTAAACTTTTATTTTATTGTTGGTTCATACGTTTTCATCAAAGTAATGCCACAGAGTGTCAGTTGCCACTCTAGTACCCCTTCTCTATTTCCTTACTAACAGAATACCAATTTTTAGCTGACCATAGGGCCACTTGGAATAAAGATGACAATTCCTAGGCAGCTTGGGCTGTTGTACCCATTCACTTTAGACTTGTGAGTATAGATGTGTTATGATAGAGTTCTAAGAAAACCCTTTAAAGGGATCTTAGAAACAAACTCCTTTTGTCTTCTTCTAGTCTTCCTTTCCTCTCTGGAATATAGGTGAGATAGCTGGAACTCCAGCATCCATTCCAGATTGTGTGGTAACCTTGAGTTTGGAAACAATACACCAAAAAACGGCAGATCAGGAAGAGAGAGGAGTCTGGGTATCTGGCAACCTCATGGAGCTGCCACATAAATCCTGGACTTTCTAACCCTATCGTCTTTTACATTACAAAATAACCACTTGAGTGAGCTGCTGTTATTTGGAATTATTTCTATTTCTCAGTGATGTAAGACATTTTTAAAGTAAAAACTATTATAATTTTTGGGAGCGAGGAGCCAAATTTAGTACACTAAACTCACTTTGTTATAAATAATTAACTGTATGAACCCCATAATAGCCTTATGCAATAGCTGATATAATCTTCGCTTCATAATTATAGAGAATAAGACTCAGACAGGCATGTTTGCAACACGGCTAGTAAAAACAAAGTCATGATTTAAACTGAAATCTATATTGTTAGATTCTTTCCTATTCTGTGTGTGTGTGTGTGTGTGTGTGTGTGTGTGTGTGTGTGTGTGTGTGTGTATGTCGGAGTCTCACTCTTGTTGCCCTGGCTGGAGTTCAGTGGCACACTCACAGCCACTGCAGCCTCAACATGCTGGGCTCAGGTGATTCTTCTGCCTCAGCATTCCAAGTAGCTGGAGTCACAGGTGTGCACCACCACACCCAGCTAATTTTTAAAAAATTTGTTGTAAAGATGAGGTCTCACCAAGTTGCTCAGGTTGGTCTTGAACCCTTGGACTCAGGCAATCCTCTTGCCTCCATCTCCCAAAGTGCTGGGATTACAGGCATGAGCCACCACACCCAGACAACTTTTTTTATTCTTTTCTTTTCTTTTCTTTTTTTACTATACTTACTACCTGTAAGCAGTTTGTTCGTATCTCTACAAACCTTCTGCCTTGATTCAAATCCTTCCTCTGACTTTTTTTTTTTTTTTTGAGTAGGAGTCTCACTCTGTCAACCAGGCTGAAGGGCAGTGGCACACTCCCAGCCACCACAGTCCTGGCCTGCTGGGCTCAGGGGATCCTTCTGCCTCAGCCTTCCAAGTCGCTGGAACTACAGGCACATGCCACCATGCCTGACTAATTTTTTGATTTATTGTAGAGGTGGGGGTCTCACCAAGTTGCCCAGGCTGGTCTCGAACTCATAGGCTCAGGCAATCCTCTCACTTTGGCCTCCCAAAGTGCTGGAATCATAGGTGTGAGCCACTGCGCCTGGCCTTGCTTCTGACTTTTCTGACCTTGGTTCGGACATTAAGCCTCAGTGTCTCCATCTCTAAAATGAGAGTGACTATTTCTTAGGATTGTTGTGAGATCAAATACATTAATTTATAAGAAATACCACTCAAAATAACTTATATAATGTTCTCAATAAATGATTTTATTGTGTAACTTAGTATATTTATATCGTATTAGAGTTAGTCGTCTGTTTGCCTGTCTTACTTAATACATTCTAAGAGTCTCTGTGGCAGACTTGTGTCCTCTGCAGATTTTGAGCAATGTTTTGGATTACATACTCTATAAATGTTAACTGAATTTAACTTTCTTGAAAATCAGTCTTGTTGGACATACTTTGCTTGATGGTTTGTTTATGCTTATTTAGGTGTAGCTTATGGTAATTTTCATGATCCAGATAAATAGCTAAGTCTGGAGAGAACAGTTTGTGAGAGTAAAACAGGTCAGTTACCAGTAATTTCCTTAATCTTAAATCATCTGTTAATGGAAGTTAGCCATAAAAGCATTAATTTACAAAACATTCTAAGATTAAAAACTGTTTCATGGCCAATATTAGCTGTTTTGAAATATTTAGACAAAATTTTATTGTCATTTTTATTGTTGACTTATAAGAAATAAAAATACTGTTATTTATGTTTAACGATAAAAATACAAGAAATATTTTGTTTTGCCCATGTGAAAGTTTTAAAAGAACAACTCATTCATTATACTCAAAGCTCAATTGTTGATGCCAAAGTACATCAAACTAAATTTTTCTGCAAAATCCTGTCCCATAAGTATGTAGATCATAAAACATAAATAACTTCAGAATTTGCATAAATATTTGTTTTTCTCTTAGACATATTTCAATAGGACAATCTTGGGTCAAAATGTGAAATGCTGTTAAAAAGAAACTTAAAAGTAAAATATAGTTCAATGTCCCTTGGGATCTCACATTTTAGGGTAGAATCCTCCAGAGTCATCTTTGGTTATTTGTTAAAGTAACGTCTGTACTTTGGAGAAGGTGGCATCTTTTAGCAGAGGGAATTTCAATGCCAAGACTATGAACTTGAATTCCAACCAATTAAAACAAAATTGAGTTTATCTGGCAAGAAGGAAATTATTTCTATAACTAAACAAACAAAATATTAATTTATCTCATTCTTTACAACTAACAGAAGATTTGATTACAGCTATTTGATATTCACCAACAGATTTTTCCTGATGATGCTTTTTTGTACACAACGAGGAGCAAAGTGGGAGATTCTCTATGGAGCTCCACAGGAGACTGCAGACTCCTATGTGATCAGTTTACAAAGTACTGTTTTTGCATACCCCTAAGTTAAAAAGCTGGTTGGGGGACTTTTTGCAATCAAATTATCCCAGGATTGAGACAATATTTTGAAAACAATCGTTGATGCTTTGCATTCTTCTATACCATGAGTCATCCTCCATGGAAACCATTATGGCATATGCCTAGGAAAGCTGTGAGGATGGATGCTTCAAGGCAAGGAGATGCCAGGACAATAATCAGTGTCCAAGAAAACAAGTGACACCATCACTGCAGATGCCAGAGAACCTCTCTGATCTGCATATGAGGGCGCTGATATCCACAAAGACCTCTCACTTTTCCTCAGCTCAAAGTAGATTTTATTTAAGGGGCTTCTGAGACAATTTCCTTGGGGCAAAAGAAGGGTGATAGGAGAAAAGGTAGAGATAAAAAAAGAAAATATGCCCTCATCATATACTTTGGTTAAGTTCTTTTAAGAATATCTTTTTTCATTTATTTATTTATTTATTTATTTATTTATTTATTTATTTATTTATTTTTTTGAGTTGGAGTCTCACTCTGTCACCCAGACTGGAGTGCAGTGGCCGCTCCCGGCCTCCGCAGCATCGACCCACTGGGCTCCGGTGATTCTTCTACCTCAGCCTTCCAAGTAGCCGGAATTACAGGCATGTGCTACCACGCCCAGCTGATTTTTTGATTTATTGTAGAGATGAGGTCTCGCTGCCCAGGTGGGTCTCGAACTCGCGGGCTCAGGCAATCCACTCACCTCAGCCTCCCAAAGGCGCAGGATTACAGGCTGAGCCACCAAGCCCGGGTCTTTTTCATTTATTTTTACTTTTTATTTTTGGTAGAGAAAGTCTCACTATGTTGACCAGGCTGGTCTCTAACTCCTGGCCTCAAAGGATACTCCTACCTCAGCCTCCCAAAATGCTGGGATTACAGATGTGAGCCACCACACTCAGCCAGAACATCTTTTAAGCCAACAAAACCTCCACACTTAAAGTCAAAAAATTCATAAGATAATTTTTGTAAGTTTTCTCCTTAGACATATTTTTTAAGCTTTGGAAATCCAAAGTACTACATATAAGTTTTAAATGTATGTTTATAGAAATGTAATCACTATACATAACTCTATATAGATAAAATACAATATATGTACTATAGATATAAATAACTTATATACTATAAATACTTATCGTAATATTTGTTTATAATAATGTTTATTATGGAAAATATTTATATGTAGTTTATATTTAGTTTAAACATTATTTATATTAGATTATTGATTATATCTAGTTTTATATATAGTTTATATAAGTATTTATTATATAAAAATAAATATAAATATAAATAAAGTTTCCTTACCCCATTTTTTAACCATCATTGATTAATCGATTGAAGATTACTCTATAGGTCTTTTTTTCATCATTCTCACATCATGTTGCATTCAAGTTTTGTGAAAGCATGCAGCCATACTACCTTCTTTTTGTGTTCTAAGGATTCTTTAGATAATCCCTCGATATTGCACTTTTAAAAATCAGTAATTTGAAAGAAGTTAATTTCTGCAAAGATTTATGCACAGCAACTTAGCTACAGATGCATCTTTCTTTAAAATTTTATTTATTTATTTCTAAAATTTATTTATTTATTATAAAGATGTGGGGTACAATTCAGGGTTAGGTATACAAACACTGATCTTGCAGTTACCCTTGTTGATGAGGTATGCCCCTCCCTCCCCTAGCAGTTTTCCCCAACTGCCAGTACCCCCCTTCCCCTGACAGTTTTCCGCTACTGCCAATTGCTTTCTTTCTTTCTTTTTTTTTAAACATATTTTTTCTTATAAAATTGTGGGGTATAGTTTAGGGTTAGGTATACAAATGTGCAGCGTTCAGACACTCTTGTTAATAAGGGGTGTCTCCCATCCCCAAACAGATATTGACTACCGTTAGTCCCACCTCCCTTCCCCTCCCTAAACCCCACCACTGTCAATACCTTTTTTATAGTATTATGGTAGATGTTCAAGGTCCACTATATGAGTGAGAACACGTGATACTCAGATCTTTGTTTCTGTGAGAGATCACTCAGTATTATAGACTCTAGTTCCATCCAGGTTGCTGTGAAATTCATGATTTTGTTCTTTTTTATAGCTGTGTAGTATTCAATCATGTATATGTACCACATTTTTTTAATGCAGTCTTCTTTTGATGGACAGCATGATTGCTTCCAGGTTCTTGCTATTGTGAACAATGCTGCAATAAATATATATGTGCAGGTATCTTTTTGATAGACTGATTTGAGTTCTTCAGGGTATATTCCCAGTAGGGGGATTGCAGGGTCACATGGGAGGTCAATATTTAGAGCTTTTAGGAATTGTCACACTGCTTTCCACAGAGGTTGCACTAGTTTGCACTCCCACCAATAGTGTAGAAGTGTTCCCTTTTCCCCACACCCTCTCCAGCAACTGTTATTTTTTGAGTTATTGATAATTGCCATTTTGACTGGAGTTAGGTGGTATCTCAGTGTGGTTTTGATTTGCATCTCCTTGATGATTAGTGAGGTTGAACATTTCTTCATGTGTCTGTTGGCGGCTCGGGTGTCTTCCTTTGAGAAGTGTCTGTTCATATCTTTTGCCCACTTTATAATGGGGTTGTTTGCTTTTTCCTCTCAGCACATTTGAGTTCCTTGTAGATCCAAGATGTTAAGCTTTTGTTGGACCTGGAGTTGGCAAATACTTTTTCCCAGCCTGTGGGCTGTCTCCCTGCTCAGTTGATGGTTTCTTTGGCTTTGCAGAAGCTTGTCAGTTTAATGAGGGCCCACTTTTCTATCTTATCTCTTTTGGCCTGTGGGTTTCGGGTTTTGTTCAAGAATTGGATGCCAGTTCCAAGTTCCATAAGGGTATGTCTTGCATTTTCTAAGATTCTTATGGTTTGAGGTTTTACATTCAGGTCTCTGATTCATTTAGAGTTAATTTTTGTGTATGGGGACAGATAGGGGTCTTATTTGGGTCTTCTGCATGTGGTCAGCCAGTTTCCCAGCACCATTTACTGAATAGGGTCTCCCCTCCTCAGTGGTAGGAGGTGGAGGTTTTGTTGAAGATGAGTTGGTTGAGAAATCAAGGCTTAGCTTCTGGAATCTCAATTCTATTCCATTGGTCTATATGCCTGTTTTTGTACCAATACCAAGCTGTTTTGATTATTGTAGCTTTATAGTAAAGTTTGAAGTCTGGTAATGTGATACCACCTGCTTTGTTTTTTTTTGGTGAGGGTTTTTCTGGCTATTCTTGGTCATTTGTGTTTCCATATGAACTCCTGTATTGTTTTTTTTAGATCTGAGAAGAATGTTCCGGGTAATTTGATAGATATTGCATTAAATCTGTAGATTGCCTTAGGTAGGATAGACATCTTCACAATGTTGATTCTTCCAATCCATGAGCATGGGATATTTTTCCACTTGTTTGTGTCATCTTTGATTTCTTTCAGCAGTGTTTTGTAGTTTTCATTGTAAAGATCTTTCACATCTCTGGTTAAGAAGATGCCAAGGCATTTAATTTTTTTTGTGGCCATTGTGAATGGAATTGTGCTTTTTATTTGGGTTTCTATTTGTTTATTTCTTTTCTTTTTTTTTTTTTTTGAGTTGGAGTCTCACTCTGTTGCCCAGACTGGAGTACAGTGGCCACTTCCAGCCACTGCAGCCTCAACTTGCTGGGCTCCAGCAATCCTTCCGCCTCAGCCTTCCGAGTAGCCGGAATTACAGGCACGCGCTACCATGCCCGGCTGATTTTTTGATTTATTGTAGAGATGAGTCTCGCTGCCCAGGTGGGTCTCGAACCCACGGGCTCAGGCAATCCACTCACCTCAGCCTCCCAAAGGTGCGAGATTACAGGCTGAACCACCGAGCCCGGCTCTCTGTTTGTTTATTATTGGTGTAAAGAAATGCGATTGTCTTTTGTACATTTATTTTATATCCTGAGACTTTGCCAAAGTTCTTTATCAGTGTAAGGAGGTTTTTGACAGATTCTCTTGGGTTTTCAAGGTACACGATCATGTCATCTGCAAAGAGAGAGAACTTGACTTCCTCTTTTCCTGTTTGGATACCCCTGATTGCCTTCTCTTCTCTGATTGCTCTATATTGAACAGGAGGTGTGAGAGTGGGAATCCTTGTCTTGTTCCAGTTTTCAGGGGAAATGGTTCCAATTTTTGTTCATTTAGGAGTATGCTGGCTGTGAGTTTCTCATAGATGGCTTTTACTATTTTGAGGTACGTTCCCCGTATGCCTAGATATTCAAGGGTTTTTATCAAGAAGGTGCGCTGGATTTTATCAAAAGCTTTTTCTGCATCTAATGATATAAACATGTGGTTTTTGTTTAGACATCTGTTGATGTATTTAATTACATTTATGGTTTTACAAATGTTGAACCAGCCTTATGTCCCAGTTATGAAGCCTACTTGGTCATGATGGATGATTTTTGAGATGTGTTGTTGAATCCAGTTTGCTAGGATCTTGTTGAGAATTTTAGCATCTATGTTCATCAAAGATATTGGCCTGTAGTTCTCTTTCTTTGTTGGGTCTTTACTTGGCTTGGGTATCAATGTGATATTAGCTTCATAAAATGATTTGGAGAGAGTTCCATCTTTTTCAATCGCCTGGAATACCTTCAGTAGGATTGGTATCCGCTCCTCCTTAAATGTCTTGTAGAATTCTGCTGGAAAGCCATCTGGACCAGGGCTTTTTTTTTGTAGGTAGTTTTCTTATTATGTAGGCAATTTCCTTGATTGTTATTGGACTATTTAGGGTCTCAATTTCTTCTTGTTTCACCTAGGCAGGTTGTGTGATGCCAGAAAGTCCTCTATTTCCTTAAGGTTTTCAAGTTTGTTTCCATACAAGTATACATAGTAGTCTTTAATTATCTTTTGTATTTCTTCAGTGTCAGATGTAACTTCATCTTTTGTGTTTCTGATTGTGTTTATTTGGGTTTTCTCTCTCTTTTTCTTGGTCAGTCTAGCTAAGGGATCATCGATCTTGTTTATCCTTTTGAAGAACTAGCTTTTTGTTTCATTGATTTTTTGTATTATCTTTTTGTTTTCTATGTCCTGGATTTGAGCTTTCATTTTGGTGATCTGGATTCTTCTACTGAAATTAGGATTTTGGTGGTCTTGCTTTTCCAACTTCCTTAGGTGGCTTGTTAGGCTGTTAATTTCTGATCCTTCCATTTTCTTCATGTGCGTCTGTAGGAATATAAATTCCCCTCTTACTACAACTTTCATGGCATCACAGAGATTTTGGTAAGATGTTTCTTCATTTTCATTTTTTTCCAGGTACCTTTTAATCTCTGTTTTGATTTCATCATTGACCTGTCAATTGCTTTCTTATAGCATTATAATTGTTCAAGGTCAGCTTATGATTGAGAACATATGGAACTCAGTTCTTTGTTTTTGTGATAAATCACTGAGTATGATCGACTCCAAATCCGTCCAATTGCAACAAAGTCCATATTTTTTCTTCTTTATGGCTGCATAGTATTCCATTGTGTATATGTACCACATTTTTTTAATCCAGTCCAGCTTCAATGGGCAAGACAGTTGGTTCCATATTTTTGCTATTGTGAATAGAGCTGTAATAAACATACGTGCACAGGTATCTTTTTTGTAGAATGGTTTGAGTTCCTCCGAGTATATTCCCAATAGGAGAATTGCTGGGTCATATGGAAGGTCAGTTTCTAGTTCCTTCAGAAATCACCACACTGTCTTCCAAAGAGGTTGTATTAGTCTGCATTCCCACCATCATTGTAGTAGTGTTCCTTTTTCTCCACATCCTTGCCAGTATCTGTTGTTTGTTTTATTAATGATGGTTATTCTTACAGGGTTAGGTGGTATCTCAATGTGGTTTTGATTTGCATTTCTCTAATGATCAGTGAGGCTGAGCACTTTTTCATGTATCTGTTGACTACCTGTATATCTTCTTTTGAGAAGTGTCTATTTATGTCTTTTGCTCACTTTTTAAAGGGGTTGTTTGTTTTTTTCCTTTTGGTGCATTTGAGTTCATTGTAGATTCTAGATGTTAGACCTTTCTCTACACCACAACAAGCAGGCAGAGACTCAAATAAAAAGCACAATCCAATTCACAGTAGCCACCAAAAAAATGAAATACCTCAGCATCTTTCTAACCAGAGAAGTGAAAGACCTTTACAATGAGAACTACAAAACACTGCTCAAAGAAATCTAAGAAGACACCAACCACTGGGGAGAGGAGAACCTATTCAGTAAATGGTGCTGGGAACACATGCAGAAGACTGAAACAGGACCCCTACCTATCACCATACACAAAAATTAACTTTTTTGTGTATTTATCCTTACATGTTTAAACTTCATTCTCCTTCAAGGTACTCTCCATTTGATGCAATACAACTTTTGTGTATTTATCCTTACATGTTTAAACTTCATTCTGTTTATTTATTGTGTATTTATCCTTACATGTTTAAAAATTGTGTATTTATCCTTACATGTTTAAACTTCATTCTCCTTCAAGGTACTCTCCATTTGATACAATACAACTATTGGGATGCTTTTTCCACTGCTCAAAACAGTTTTTGAACTTGTCAGTTTTGATGCTTTTTAAGTGCTTCTACTGTTTTTTGTTTCACCTCTTCCACCTCAGCAAAAAAGGAGACCTTTTGAGGACTTTTTTCATCTGAGAAAACAAAAAAAAAGTCACTTGAGGTGAGATCAGGTGAATAGGGAAGGTAGGCATGGGAGTCATGCTGTTTTTGGTAAAAAAAAAAACAAAAAAACAAAAAACCAAAAAACAAAAACTGGTGGACACTTAGCGTGCTGTGCGCAGGTGTGTTTGTAAATCACTTATCATAAAATAGGCAAATACATTAAAAGAATCTTCAAAAAGATAATCACTGAATCAGAACACAGCTTCTCACAACAACGCTAGCTGGTACACTGATACCATTGGGCTCCTAGAACAGGGGAAGCCTGTACTACAAGGGGCCTACCATCCAAAAAATAATTTTGCTCTTTGGGGGTACCCCCTCTTATCTTGTACTGTATACATATTTTATGACACACATCTAAAGGGGTGTAGGCCACAATGTTAAGGCACTATATACTACTTTTGGTTACCTTGTTTTTAGAAAGATTTGACCTTAGTTATAAATTTCTGGCTACAATGACACAGCACAACAGAATAAAGGCACGGCAATTGTCTGTTTCACAGAGGCAAATAACTGAACAATAGACTAATGTGGTAGTATTAAATTTCATTTCTAGAAGTTTAAATTTTACTTCCAGATATAGGTTTTTCTCTGTCTCTTATAACATGAATTCTTCAGGGTAAGAGTTGTTATCTGATGCTTTAACATCTGGCACAGTTCCCAGTATATAAAAAGATATCAGTAAATAAATGTTAAATAAATGAACTTAGAAACGTGATTTACCTGTGTATGGTGCCCTCTAACCGCAGTGATTTATGCACTTCTTTTTAAGTGACTACTAATATATGGGCTATTTTTAAATTGTACCAAAAGTAAGAATAATGTCTGAAATTTCAAATGTGCTTTATAGATTCTCAGAATATTCTAATACTGCAGCTATAGAGCATATAGCGCCTGGGCATTAGGGGAAAAAATGGAATTTCAATAGGGGAGAATATGCAGCTAACTGCTAAATTAATTTTACTTTTAGATGAGAAAAGGTTTAAATATAAGTTTTCAGAATAAATAAGACTATGGTTTTCAAGTTAATACAATTTATTCCCAAATATATGCTATTTTTTTTTTTCATGAATACCTACAAAATGCAGGAATTATTTTGGAAGTTGTCTTCTATGATTTTATTTTAAATTATTTTTATATTTTATCCTTTATTGTATATTGTCTTTAAAAGTTGGTACAGCTCTTAAATGGTTGTGAATTTTCAACAATTAGACTCTAAACATTTTAATTATCTCCTTAATGCGCTTGTCTGAACTTCAAATATAGTTTTTCAATTACAACAAAGGAAGTAAAGTTTGAAGTAAGTATCTTCCATTAGTTAATTTTAGTTTGACAGTCTGCAGTAATTATCTAATTATAGAGGGTTGCCTAAAAGAGAAACTCATTAGTATGTGACACAGTAAGGTGCATTCCTCACATTCAGTGTTTTTGTGAAAGGAATCTTGCAAGTAAATATATCCACAATGTTTTGAATTCACTGAACTTGCAGACATTACTACAAAAGAGAGGTTTTTTTTCCAAGTACATTAACCATCCCACCAAAGCTTCATTCAAACACAAACTTCAAAGTTGAATCAAATGAAGCTTTAATAGACTAATTATATAGTCAAGGTTTGTGGGGCTTTGTAAATACATGGATATAAAAGGAAGAGTGATGGAATATCTTGATGCTAAAAAGCAAATACTTATATCTGTATTATGTCTTTATAGAGCATAAATTAGTGAAGTAGATGAAAATGATAATATATTCAGACTTTACTAATTTTGTAGAAGAAATTAATCCATGTTTAAAAGCATGTCAAGAGACTTCCAGGAATAGAGTAGACATTTTTTCCCTATTTTTTGCATCAAGTGCAACTAAAAACCTTAAATATTATATAAAACAAACATAAGAAGAATTTGAAAGTTAGATCTGCTAGGGCTCTCAGGACCCAAGGAATGACACAGTGGTGAAGTCCCAGGGTTTTCTTTTTGCCTCATATATTGTAGACTTGGGATGGAGGAAGCCAATCCCAAAAGATTATATATGGTGTGATTCCATTTCAAATATTCTTGAAATGACACATGCATGGAAATAGAGTACAGATTAGTGGTTGCCAGGTAGAGGGGTATAGAGGGGTAGAGGAGTGCATAGAGGGGTAGAGGGGGACAGAGGGAACTGGGCATGAATATAAAAGGGGGAGTGATGGTTCATTTTTTGTGTCAACTTGACTGGGCTAAGGGACGCTTAGATAGCTGGTAAAACATTTCCGGGTGTGTCTATGAGGATGTTTCTGGAATAGATAAACTTTTGAAAAAGTAGTCCAAGTAAAGATGATCTACTATCACCATTATGAGTGAGTACCATTCTGTTTGTTGAGTACCCTCATAGAAAGAAAAGACAGAGAAAGGGCAAATTATCTTTCTTTCCTTGAGTTGGGACATCCATCTTCTCTTGCTTTTAGCCATCAGAGCTCCTGCTTCTCTGGTCTTTGCACCCCAGGACTTCCACTATCAACACCCTTGGTTCTCAGGCCTTTGGACTCTATTTCAATTGCACAACCAGCTTTATCAGCTCTCTAGCTTGCAAATGACATATTGTGGGACTTCTCAACTTCCATAATCATGTAAGCCAATTTCCATAATAAATCTCCTCCTATTTATATCTATCTATGCTATCCATCTGTCTCTGTCATATCAGTTCCACTTCTCAGGAATCATGAATAATACAATGAAGGATCTTTGTGGTGATGAAGATGTTATGTATTCGGCTGTATTGGTGTTAATATCCTGACTGTGATCTTGTACTGTAGTTTTTTCAGTTTATTACTATTGGGAGAAACTGGGTAAAGAATACAGGGGATCTTTCTGTGTCATTTCTCACAATTGCATGTAAATCTAGATGTAGTAAAGTTTAGTAACTATCAGACAAAAAAGTAGATATTTCTCATGAATGGAACCAGATACTAGAATTTCTAGCACAAACAGAAAATTTTTCCACCCCCATTACAAGTTTCTCTCCTGAACTACTTAATCCCCAACACCTCCTTTGGCTTTCCCTATATTTGGAATGCATGGAGGACAAGCATATAGGGTGTCTTAAAAATGAGAGAGCCCATCTTGCCAATGCCTTTCGTTCAATTTTCTTTAAGATATATGGGATAACATTTCCTTAAATTCTTAAGGACCTTCAAGTCTTAAGTCACAGTTTCTCATTCTCCACTATCTTAACAGATTCTTTCTGGAAATAGTTTGAGGTAGTCTATAAAGACCATACAGAGTCAGCTCATTAAAATAAGGATATAAAACCAAGAGTTGTGTAATGCAGGCAGAGGAAAATGGGGGAGAAGGTGTTGCATTAAAAAAAAAGTATGCCGAACCGGGCTCGGTGGCTCAGCCTGTAATCCCGCGCCTTTGGGAGGCTGAGGTGAGTGGATTGCCTGAGCCCGCGGGTTCGAGACCCGCCTGGGCAGCGAGACCTCATCTCTACAATAAATCAAAAAATCAGCCGGGCGTGGTAGCGTATGCCTGTAATTCCAGCTACTTGGAAGGCTGAGGCGGAAGGATCGCCGGAGCCCAGCAGGTCGAGGCTGCGGTGGCCGGGAGCGGCCACTGCACTCCAGTCTGGGCGACAGAGTGAGACTCCAACTCAAAAAAAAAAAAAAAAAAAAAAAAAATTATGCCATTTTGGAGGGGATTTGGAATTGGGAAATAATTTAATCTTGTACATTTTTCTCGTACATTTAGCAAAAAGGGCACTGCAATGAATTATATTAACTTCTACTATGACATAAAAGTGAGTCATTATGCTAAGACCAAAGTCTGAGAGCAATTTATTATGTGACTCTTAATTATTTTTTTGCAAATGTGTTTTTACAAAAACTGCATATTGTAAACCATGTGCTGGTTCAAATAATCAAGAAACAAAAATCAAACCAAACAAAACAAAATACTGAAAATTTGCTAAGAGAGTAGATTGTGAGTGTTTCCCTCCCTTCCACAAGAGGTAACTATGTGAGGTGATGAAGATATTAATTTGCTCGACTCTAGTAATCATTCTAAAATATATATGCATATTTAAATATTATGGTCTATACCTTAAATATCCATAATAAGAAAATTAAAAAACAAGCAACCCCCCCCACAAGAAACAAAAAGCCTTAAGTGCTAAGGCTATAACACTGAATTCTGGTCCAAGGGATTCTTTCCATTGTAGATAGGGTAGGGAGTGTCCAGATCACATAACAGATTCAGGGTATTTGGCTGTATGGTTACAACCTTGATCTCACATCTAATCATTCTGTGCTGGTCTCTGCAGTCAAGCCTGTATTCTTACCATTCCCTTCCTGGAGTGACTAATCCCACCTCCTCACAGTACTCGACTCACTGCTTTTCAACACTGGGTCCTTCTGGAGTCTTCATTGTCTATATAGAGCCTCAGATACCCAGGTTATGCTCACCTCCAACTTCCAATATAATTTCTGTAGCACAGCGTATAAGACCTGACTATCTACATGGCTCATTATTTTTCCATGCATATTGATTTTATGTTTCCAATTAGATTATAAATGTTTTGAGATAAGGATATATCTACCTATCTATTGATCTACCTCTCTGCCTATAAGTGTAGACTCCAGAATGAGTCTAACTGCGTTCCTGGTCATGCCACTTGCTAGCTATAAATTTTTTTTAAAGTTGCTTAATTTTTCTGGATCTTTATGTTGACACATCTGTATGCATATAGAAATAATTGCATCACATACATATCTCAGAAGTTGGTTAATGTATATATGTCCAGCTTACAGAAAAATATCTAGTACATCATGAACCCTCAATGAGTGTTGCCTATCGTCACCT
This sequence comes from Cephalopachus bancanus, assembly GCA_027257055.1. Taxonomy (NCBI): domain Eukaryota; kingdom Metazoa; phylum Chordata; class Mammalia; order Primates; family Tarsiidae; genus Cephalopachus; species Cephalopachus bancanus. Next base: position 674,625 of record JAPVLO010000068.1, read on the forward strand.
CTTCTCTGTGATAGTTAGCATTGTGTGGGAAAATCTTTACCAAACCTTGTAAAATAAAAGAATGCTCTAGAGGCAGAGTCTGCTCACTGAAATATATGTTCTCTGTTTCTCTCCAGGGCCTCAGCTGAACCCTGTTTCCCAATTCTGTCTGGAACTGTGTCAGCCAATAGAATGCAAGAAGAGGTGACATGTGCCATTTCAGGCCTGACAATAAAAAATTCCCAAGTATCCTCCCCCATACTCCTGGCCAGCTGGAGTGCAGATGACACACAGCATGAAAGCCTTATGTTAAACATGACAGAGCCTCTGTCAACCCGGCCATCACACCAAATGGGTCACCCACTTGGTTGGTTGTGTCAGGTTGCAAGAAACATACAACTGTTGTATAAGATCCACAATGCATGGCTTGGGACTGTTTATTATAGCAGTTCATACAAGTCTGCTGTTACTCAGAATAAAGAACTCTAAGAACTGTGCACATAGGAAGCAGTTCAATGCAAGTCGGCGCTTCTATCTTGTAGTATCTGTTCATGCGTCCTCTAATTTAGATCTCATGTACAGAGAGCTACTTGTTTACTCTGTCCATGGCCTCTCTATATGCATGGCAGGTCTCTCCTGTTCAATGATCTCATGGGATTCCAGCTGCATCTTAGTTTTAACTCTATTAAATATGATCACCTATCTTTTTTGAGTTTAATCCCAGAACTCTTTAAAGCAAAAATTGCATTTGCTGCACAGCCTCTGATTTAAGTAAGAGCATCTCAAGCACTAAACACTACTTCCAAAATTTGTGTAGCAGTTTTTAAATGAGTTGTCAACTGAGACATGTGTATGCACATGTGCTTTTGTGCGTTTGTAACTTTTCTAAGTGACCTAGCAAAGGTTTGGCTGAATAAAATGTGAATTCACAGATTAAATCGAACACAGAACCTATCTTTTCACATCTTCCAGAGCTGAAGTAAGATGTTCTCTTGGATATCAGAGGAAGATCACAGGCTGGAAAAAGCAGGTATTCTTGAGTGATCACTACTTTCTCTTCATGGAAGCAAGCTTACTTGCTAGTTCATGTCTCTTGATTCTCTGTTTTGTTCATTAAACAAACTTGGCTTTATTTGAGGTGATGGGAGTTTGAAGATGCATTAATGCACAGGGCATTCTTAGGAGTGTAACTGACACATCTTTTGTGATTTCATTGAAGAAGTTCCCTAAAAGCCCCTTTAGAGACATTCCTATATAGGATTGGAATTTTGAAATAAGAAAAAAATGTAGCGTAAGACCTCAGAATCACATGTAGTGAGTAAAATTGAGGTCCAACGTGAAATAAAACAAAACAAAAACCTTTGGTCAGGGTCAGAAGTGGATCTTTTTTTAAGGCGGTGGAAATGTGGCATCCTATCCAGCTTTATTGTAGTTTGAGAACAGAACTTCCTGTCCCTAGGAAGTGTAGTACATTAGCTATTTCTGTGAGGCACCCGGACTATAAGAAAGTAGCCCTAGGATTGCTACTAGTAATGACTCAATCCAACCTGGAATAGAGTGAATCATGTATCCTGTCACTGGGGATATTAGGATTCCTGGAGTAATGTCACCATGATAGCATCTTGGTCAATAAAGGCTTGTTCCACTGCTTTATGGAGGATGAACCAGCACCAGCGACCAAAGAAAGTAAAGATTGAGGAATTGTCCCCACGCCCTTTTCTCCCCCAACTTCCCTTCAGAGCAGTCCCACTCAAGCAGATGTTAGTCTCTGTGGGATGACCTTGCAGATGGCTGCAGCAGAGCAAATTTGTGAGTTCATGAGTTTCTCCTGTTCCCTTCTTTACCCTTCCCTGGGAGCTGACTGTGCTGAGGAGAAAGAGAAGTGTTTTGATGGTAAGAGAGCAAAACAAGAAACAAGTCATGAGTTTGCTATTTTTTGGTGAGTTACCGCCTCATCACACACCATTCTTCATTAGGTTAGTAGTCTCAGTGTGACACAGCAATTTTTGTTCACTTAAATGCAGTCTTAGAATTTTTAATAAAACTTTAAATTGCCAATCATAAGACTAAAGCAAGATGCCTTCTGATTCAGCAAAACGCAGTAGTCAAGTACCAACTCTGTAGTAACTTTTTTAAAAATTCAGGGCTTAAGATACAAAGCAATTTGTATATATTTTCATTTGGAAAGTTATTAAATACTACAACCGCACACACTAGCACGTTATAATGCTGTCTCCTTCAGCTCCAAAAGCTAGTTGTTATAGAAATCATATTTATGTTCAAGTGGTCAAATTATCTAGCTAAGTGTATGAGATTGGAGAAAGACAATGTTTGTAGCATCAGTATTCATGTGAATTCCTTCTCAAATAATCAAATAAGCCTGCTTCTTAAACTCTGTCTGAAGGAAATAAAAGTAATATCACAAAATATGATGTATAGCCTTTAGAAGGCTGAGGTGAGTGGATTGCCTGAGTCCGCGGGTTCGAGACCCGCCTGGGCAGCGAGACCTCATCTCTACAATAAATCAAAAAATCAGCCGGGCGTGGTAGCACATGCCTGTAATTCCAGCTACTCGGAAAGCTGAGGCGGAAGGATCGCCAGAACCCAGCAGGTCGAGGCTGCGGTGGCTGGGAGCAGCCACTGCACTCCAGTCTGGGCGACAGAGACTCCAACTCAAAAAAAAAAAAAAAAAAGATGTATAAATATATATATCTCAACATTATTTATAATGGAACTTAATGGAAAAAAATCAAAATACCCTACAACATAATATTGCTTAAAAATTATATTAGAGTCATAAAATAGGATGCACTGAATCAATTTAAATAATATTTACTGATATGAAATCATATTTTTAAAGTGCTTAAAGGAAAAAATGATAGCAAACCAAAATGATATAATAATTTGGTAAACTAATATATATATCATAAGAAAGTTTATTAAAATATAGTTATATAATTGTATATTAAAAGTTCTTTCTATATTATCATAGAAAATACTATCTCAATGTTAACAATGATTATCACTTCATGGCAGAATAACTGATTTTTTTTCTCTCACATGTAGTGTGTTTATGAACATGTGTTGCTCATGCCACAATGATAAAGCTATATTAAAATGTTATAGATTTCAGAGTAAAAGAGCGGAATAAAGCTGGAGCACAGAAGTACTCTCACCCAGGAGGTAACAAAAGGAGGCAAATATTGCATAAATAAATGAAAGTGCCATAACAAGGCAAGAAAAGGTGAGCAACCACATGTCATCAAGTTCAAAATGTGGTGACCAGAATAAAACCACAGTCCTAGCATGAAGCTGAGTGGAATGGCTTCTATTTTTACTTCTATATTCCAGTAGCAGAATTGGAGGGAGCTGGTGAATCAACAAAATTCTCAGTATTTTAATTAGGATTTGTACCCATCAACACAAGGTTAGACTGCAGCAGGCAGGCTGACGCTGAGATGATGAGAAAGTTCTTTCAGAGACAAATCCTGTAAATAAAAGGCTACATCAAAAGTGCATAGAAATGGACCCCCCCAACCCTCTAGAGAGGCCTGACATTTTCCAGGGCTTCCTGAAGAATTTTAGGAAAAAATTCAAAGTCCCAGTAGGTTCCCTTTTAGGACTAAAATCCGTTTCCAATTTAGTGAAATGACACAGAACATTTGAGAAAATCCCAAAGGACAGAACAGAGCTAATGACTTGAGAGATACACAAGGACCACACTGACCTCCTCCCCGTTTTCACTTTCCTCCTACAACACTCACCTGTGCCTTTGGGTTTCAGAAAAAGTAGATGGAACAGCCAAGCTCAGCCTTCAAGGTGGTCGAGTGGTTGAACACAGAAATAGATTTTGGTAGAGTTACTCATCTCAACCAGAAAGAAAAGGCAAAACATTGACATGGGAATTGCAAAAATATTCTACTTTTTAAAAAAGTACTGTAGGATTAGTTCTGGAAGAAAACATACTCCAAGGAACAAATGAAATTTCCTTTCAAATTCAGCCCACAATAAGATAATTTAGTAATAATACAAGTAGACTAACACAAGAAATTATTGGTGAAATTGAAGATGCAAGCAATATTGTTACAGAAATAACATATGAAAAATAACATCAGGGGACAGAATAGATGGTTGAATACCAAATTACTTTCCCAGAAAGGCTTGAGATAATCAAAGGGATTGCTAAAGAAAAAGTCAATAAAAAATTAGAAAACTAATAATGAATTTTGAAGTCAAAGACAATCCAAAATAAAATCAGTTTTCAGTAAATGGAGAATTTAGTAAATAAAGTATTCAAAAAAAAATGGAATAGCATTTTTTTTAAATAAAGAGAGAATTGAATCTATAGCTTTGAATGAAAGTGGCATGTTTTAGAAAGCACATGTCATCAGCACCACCAATTTGTTGAACTTCAAGGATAGAGAAATATATTTTCAGTCAATAGACAAGCAAAGCAAGTCTCTAAGGGTCAAAATAAACTGGGAGTTAGTTTCTTAATGGTAACATTCAGTGCTAGAAAACAACGAAAAATTTCACCTCTTTGTCTCTGACCATGAACTTCTTATCTATCAAAGCATTTATATTTGGTGCAGCATTTACAGACTGTATATAGCAATAGTACCAGCACAAATATGCCTAACATTTGGATAAGTCAATAAATAGATTTAAAGAAACAACAAATTTTTCCTATAAAGCATTACATACATTTTCATATTTTTGTATTAATTTGATTGTGCTTTTTCTCCTTGACCTACTGCTATTTGTGTCTTAGGATAAACTTGTACAGAACTATTTAACACAGAAATCAGCTGATGGTTAGCTAGATCTAGTTCTTCAGAATCAGGCCAGATAATTTCCCTAAAATGAAAATGATGAATATACAGCTTTTATGTCCTGAAGAATCCACCAATACATTTGATCATTGATATTAGTGTGATTGTGGTGCAATTCAGTTTCATTACAGAACAAATCAGTAAGAATTACAGAGTTATCTGCTTTGCATCCCCAACAGAGTCTACAACTGAGGACAAAGCCAATATCTCATCTCATCTCACAGGCTCGTACTGAGACTGGTTTCCACTATGTGTTATTCCATATCAGGGTTCACCTACCTCTTATCAAGAAGTCACGAGTGATATTTAGCAAGCTATTCTGAGAGCTAGAGCCATCATAGTACATTCATGTAGATCACAAGTGCTTCCAGAGTATGTCCATAAGTTTGGGGAGTCATAAGACTCCCATAGGCTTCCCCCTTGGTATTCCCCAGCCCAGATAGAGGGCCATTGCCCCAGAACCACTTCAACTTACATTTGTATTAAAAATAGTCGAGGCCCTGAGTTTTGGCAGTATCCAGCATTCTTTGTTGAGTCTGCCTGACCCACTTTGCTGAAGCCTCATTATCTTTCCAGGCTGACGCTCATCTTTTGCTTTCTCCTGGAAGAGAATTCCCTCTAATCTGCTTATTCTAGTTAATAAATCTTTTATTTCCTCTGAATATCACTCCTCATTAAAAGCAAACTCAATTTGTCCCAGGATTCCTAGTAGAGACTTAAGGCCCTTTTCTATCTTGTGATCCATTGCTGTTTACTCCTCCATGTATGCTGTTGCCTTGTGTCCAAGTACAGTGAGGACACGTGTTTTATATCCCCCAAATTTTAACTGCCCCATACTAGAATTGGATGAGCGGTAGCCACACCTTGATGTAATTTAGTTTGAGTGTGCCATAAGGTCTCAGGAAGCCTCTCTTGTCTCAGGAAGGGACTAAGCCCCAGAGGACCCACCACAGGATGTTCCTTGCTTTAATCTCATCAAGGACTTATTATATTCCTCTATTTTTAATAACCTTCTACCTACAAAAACAAGGGTGATATGTACTTGTGCATAGCACTTTGTGATATTGGACAAGCTGCCATTATATTTTGTCCATTATAACCAGGAAAATTTCTAAACATTTTATTATCAAGCTTTACAATAGCAGTGATCAGTATGTAATGAGATTTAAAGTCTTAGTAGGAAGCAGTTCGCAGAAAATTTTCTGCAAATTATATCTGTACTTTTGGGTAAATGGATATAGCCTGACAAATAGAAGTCAAAAGATACTGACATGTTACTTAAGCTTTATTTGGTTATTGACATCATATCGTCTGACCGGGAAATCTTTCAGTGATGACACTCAGGTTTGCAGATTGTGCCATCCAATCTTACCTTACCAGTACCCAAAAGCATGGTAAACATATGACTTCACTCTTTTGAACATCTTATATAATTGTGTTAAGATAGAATATTAGTCCCTTGTTCTGAGCCTCATAATGTTGTATTTCCATTGTTGTATAATTCATGTATTCATTCTTTTCCCCTCAGCTATTATTTCTTCCTCTCTTCATTTGTTATTTATTTTTATCTAAATATTTTCAACTTGGAAAAGGACATTAGTTTGGCCATTGTGCTAGACTAGTAGAATATTAATTTAGCAAGTGCCTTAGCATCAGTCCACTCTCACGGATATAGGTTAGGCTTCCATAGTTATGAAACTAGTGAGATGCCTTGACCACTCAGCAATGCAGTAGCATTCACTGTCAACCTCTACTTTGCCAGATGGAATGAAGGCACAGTCCACCCTATCAGGCCCTTAAGAATTCTGACATAAAGGTTTAAATGTACAGTTGGCAGTTTCTTGCTTATGCATCATCCCTGCTTCTGGCACCCACAGTGTCATCCCTGCCCCGGGACTGCTGCATTGGTTAGGAAAAAAGAGAATTGAGGTGATATAGAGAAAAACTGTATAGTTGCACCATCATCCTTCCCCACCCCCTGTCCTCAGAACCCCAGAAAAGTAGTTACATATATGCAGTGGGCCCCTTCCCTTAGCACCCCTCGTGTGAGCACACACTCATGAAGGTTTGTAAACCAGCCCTTCATGCCTTTATCTCTTCCAATATTAGAGAGCAAATGTTTCAACTGCCTGTTCCAATTCTCTATGAAACCATTTCTCTGAGGATGATTGAAACACAAGTCCATTTGGTGTCATATATCTTTGCCCACTGTTGGAAACTATAGGTTATATGTAAAGTGTATTCCTCGTTCTAAAGAAACGTAACTTGGAGACCTAAATTAAGACAGCATCTTCTGTTCCAGTTTTTAAAATAGTATTTCGAACATTTGCATCTACCGCTAAGTATGCAAAGCCCAGTCCAGAGTAGGAGTCTATTCCTTTCAAGATTTATTTATAGCCTTCTGAAACTATTGTCATTGGTCCAGTGTAATCACTTGTCAGCTATGCGCAGGCCTTCCTCCAGGTAATCTACAGTCTCTCTTGTTTGACAGAACAGTTCTTGTTGGCATTTGGTGCCTTAGAGAGTACAAGAGGAATATTTCTTAGATATAGTTTAGTCCATCTCTACATTGCTGCAGCTCCCTTGTGCCTGCCCATTCATCTCATAGACCCATGTGGCCACTTCCAAAGAGCACCCCAGTGGTCCACTTGATCATGCCAATCATCTTCTGAACCTGGAAGGGGCTTCTTTTTATTAGCATTAATTAACATGCCCTAATTTAGTGTATCCCTTAAATTACTAGAATGGTTTCCATAGGGTCTTGCCCCACAGGGACATTCCTTTAATATTTCAGTTTTCCACTGCCCATTTACATAACCATATTGGCCAGGCCATTGGCTACTGCCTAAATTTGGAAAAGCTTAAACATAGGGACTTTACCAGTGTTCAATTCTTCCATCACTGTTGGGAAAACAGCAATTCAGCCCACTGAGCTGATATATTCTTACCTTCTTCAATCAAAGTATTTCTACTTGCTAGTCTTAATGTGGCACCATTCCAAATGAGATGCCATTTATTCATCTTGGAACTGCCTTCTGTAAATCAAACAACTCTTTGTTGGTCCAACAAGAGTTGTTCATAGGGACCCATCCACACAATAGGTTCTGGCAACTCCTCAGGTGGTTCCGAAGTCGGTCTCGGGGAGAAAGTGTCTACCTGCTCATGAATATGGCAGGTGTCTTCTTGCATTTTCCCTGTGACATGCACCTATATAAATAATTTCCACTTTATTATGGAACTTTTCTGAGGACTGCCTACCTTATTAGAGTGTTTCTCTGACATCACCCAAGACATTAGGGGTATCTCAGCTCTCAGGATTACTTCATATCCTTCTGTTATTGATGCAGTCTCAATAAAATGTCCAATAACAAGCTAGCAATGTCTCTTAAATAGTGTGTACTAGACAGCAACATCTGGAAATTTTCTGATCCCAAGTCCCAGTGATCACCACTGGAAGGTGCTAATACACTTTTTCCATAAGCTTAATCCTGCATGAGTATGAGAGGTAGACATGTCCAAAATCATATCTGAGTGGGGATTATAAGGCTTAATGGTTTGAGAGCACTACTGCTCTTTTGTAATTTAAGTATGACTTGTTTTTGCTAAGGTCTCTATTCAAATATGGCTTTCTTTTGGGTTGTCATATGTATAGGAGCTAGCAGAATGTGGGATATGTATTCTTCAAAATCCAAATAAACCACCTAAATGGTAGGCTTCTTGTCTGGTTCCAGGCTGAGTAGTGATAGCAGTTTTTATTTATTTATTTATCTATTTATTTATGTCAATATTTTTAATTTTGATATTGTGGGGTACAGTTAAGGGTTAGGTATACAAACATGCTTTGTTCAGGCACCTGTGTTTATAAGGGGTGTCTCCCTGTTCCCAGACAGATATTGACTACCGTTAATCCCACCTCCCTTCCCCTCCCCCCCATAGTTTCCCACCACTGTCAGTCCTTTTTTTATAGTATTATGTTGGATGTGTGAGAGGTCACTCAGTATTATTGACTCTAGTTCCATCCACGTTGCTGCAAAGTTCATGATTTTGTTCTTTTTTATGGCTGCGTAGGAGATGCAAATCAAAACCACACTGAGATACCACCTAACTCCACTCAAAATGGCAATTATCAATAACAAAAAATAACAGTTGCCGGAGAGGGTGTGGTGAAAGGGAACACTCCTACACTGTTGGTGGGAGTGCAAACGGGTGCAGCCTCTGTGGAAAACAGTGTGGCGATTCCTAAAAGCTCTAAATATCAACCTCCCATATGACCCCTCAATCCCCCTACTGGGAATATACCCTGAAGAACTCAAATCACTCTATCAAAAAGATACCTGCACATGTATGTTTATCGCAGCATTGTTCACAATAGCAAGAACCTGGAATCAACCATACTGTCCATCAAAAGAGGACTGGATTAAAAAAATGTGGTATTGGTACAAAAACAGACATATAGACCAATGGAATAGAATTGAGATTCCAGAAGCAAAACCTCAGTTTCTCAATCAACTCATCTTCGACAAAGCCTCCACCACCTACCACTGGGGAGAGGAGAACCTATTCAGTAAATGGTGCTGGGAAAATGGGCTGACCACATGCAGAAGACTCAAACAAGACCCCTATCTATCCCCTTACACAAAAATTAACTTTAAATGGATCAGAGACCTAAATGTAAAACCTCAAACCATAAGAACTTTAGAAAATGCAGGACACACCCTTATGGAAATTGGAACTGGCATCCAATTCCTGAACAAAAACCAAAACCCACAGGCCATAAGAGATATGATAGACAAATGGGACCTCATTAAACTGACAAGCTTCTGCAAAGCCAAAGAAACCATCAAGAGAACAGGGAGACAGCCAGCAGACTGGGAAAAAGTATTTGCCAACTCCAGGTCCGACAAAGGCCTAACATCTTGGATCTACAAGGAACTCAAACGTGCTAAAAAGAAAAAACAAACAACCCCATTATAAAGTGGGCAAAAGATATGAACAGACACTTCTCAAAGGAAGACATCCGAGCAGCCAACAGACACATGAAGAAATGTTCAACCTCACTAATCAGCAGTTTGTTTTTCGTCACTTGTGGAACATCCCAGGTGGCTCCTGCTAGGTTATTACTAAGAAAGTTGCCATTTGGGCAGCTTGTGGATCTTTGCTGGATTTACTAACCAGCCTCAGTTGGTCATGTGAGTTATCACTGCTTTCAAATCAGTCCTTGCTTGATCTTCCTATATTATCCTCATGTTGTCAACATCATGTATTATTATTCTTGAGACCTGTATTAAGTTTACATTCCTTTTAACAAATTGTGACAGTAAGCTGGTGAGTTTAGACAACTCTGAGCAGTACAGTAAATGTAAATTGGGATCCTTCTTATATAAAAGTGAACTTCAGGTTGATTGTTCTCCAAAATTGAGATAGAGGAGAAAGCTTTTGCGAAATCAAGCACCAAGGCCTATCTTCTTTAGCTTGTTATATTTTTACATGGTTGAAAACACATCCAGGACTGCTGAGGGTAAGGAAGACATATTTTTTAAAAAAATCCTTGATAGTCTGCTGTTAGTCTTCATGAGCCATTTGTCTTTTTTTGAGGAGCCATGTAGGACTATTTTAGAGAATGTGTTGGTACCAGCACTCCAGCTTCTAGCATGTCATTAATAAAAGTGGTAATATTTTTTGCCTACCAGGTATTCTGTATTGTTTTAAATTAATCACTTGTGTGGGTTCAGGTAGTGTCAGTGGTTTTAATTTACTTTGTCCAATTATGACTAGCCTGAGGGCAGATTTATATGCCTTCTATTTTACAATATTAGATAGGGAAACTAATACCCTGTCAGACATAATAATATCCATTCTAAGAATATGCTCAGGTAAAAGAAATCATTTCAATAAAGTTTGTTCAAAATTCCAATTCTTTTTTTTTTTTTTTTTTTGAGTTGGAGTCTCACTCTGTCCCCAGACTGGAGTGTAGTGGCTGCTCCCGGCCACCGCAGCCTCCCCTGCTGGGCTCCGGCGATCCTTCCACCTCAGCCTTCCAAGTAGCCGGAATTACAGGCATGCGCTACCACGCCTGGATGATTTTTTTAAATTTATTGTAGAGATGAGATCTCGCTGCCCAGGCAGGTCTCGAACCTGCAGGCTCAGGCAATCCACTTACCTCAGCCTCCCAAAGGAGCGGGATTACAGGCTGAGCCACCGAGTCCGGCTCAAAATTCCAATTCTTATCCAAACTTTCACCTTAATTGCATCGACTGTTACATCTTCATGTCCTCCCATTCTAATCTTAGCCTCCATGAAGATCTCACCAACAGGTCTTGAATCATTGTGCATTGAGCTCCTGATGTGGAATTCCATAACAGTCTCTGCCCACCTTTCTGGCCAATTTATCTACATGTGTACATATAACTTCAGGTCCCCAGCAGGGGGCCAGGAAGACTTTGGCCTTTCTTAATTAACTTGCCCATCCATCACCCAGGTGATTCAAGTGCATTTCTCATTGTAATCTTTTCCTTTTAGCTTTTTTTTTTTTTGAGTTGGAGTCTCACTCTGTCGCCCAGACTGGAGTGCAGTGGCCGCTCCGGGCAACCGCAGCCTCAACCTGCTGGGTTCCGGCGATCCTTCCGCCTCAGCCTTCCAAGTAGCCAGAATTACAGGCATGCGCTACCATGCCCGGCTGATTTTTTGATTTATTGTAGAGATGAGGTCTCGCTGCCCAGGCGGGTCTCGAACTCGCGGGCTCAGGCAATTCACTCACCTCAGCCTTCCAAGGTGCGGGATTACCTGAGCCACCAAGCCCGGCTTCCTTTTAGCTTTTTAAACCAAGCTGTGGTAAATGGAGTGGACTTGTTTGGGGCCTTTCAGTATTGGAGGAACAGCAGGGAGCCTCACTGATCTACCAACTTTTGATAGTGTTACATCACCACCAACAATGCCCACTATATTAATCCTATTTTTCAATAACCAGTTGAAGATCTTTACCCTGCTGAGATGAATAGGTTGACTCACCATTCTATCTTCTCATTTTCTTTTTAATTACTTTAATATCCATGTTATCAACAAGAACCATACAGAGACATTGAGACAATAAATCTGATTAGACTTCTTGGACTGTGTCTCAGTCTGTTCCAGGCTGCTATAACAAAGTATCATAGACTTGGTAGCTTATAAACAACAGAAGTTTATTTCTCCCAGTTCTGGAGGTTGAGAAGTCAGAGATCAAGGCAGATCTCATGTCTGGTGACAACCCATTTTTGGCTTATGTATGACATTTTCTTCTGTGTCCTCACATGGCGGAGGGGACAAATGAGCTCTCTATCAAGTGCTTTTATAAAGGCACTAATCCCATTCATGAGCGCTCTGCCCATATGACCTAATTTTTCAAAGGCCTCGCATTCTTTTTTTCTTCTTTCATTCTTAATCTTGGTGGTTAAAGTTTCAACATGAATTTTGGGGGACATAGCATTCAGATCATAGCAGATTATTGTCTTATTTTGAAGGAGTAAAGTTATATACGGTGCCCATGCAAAAGAGTTCCCTTACACATAGCATTTACCATAACCTGGGAAATGGGTATATTCTGTGGGTGAAATTCTAGTCAGTATAACCCCACTACCAATTCTAGTCAGTATAATCCCACATGGCTTGCATACAAAGCACATCATGTGCTTCATCTGGTGTTTATAGGGGAGTGGACCATCCACTTTTTCAAAAGAACACACCTTACAGTGGCTTTTATGTAGTCTGGTTATTCCTGAAGTAATAATCTCCTATGTGTTTGGATTATGTACAATCGTCCATGATTGTTTAATGGTGAGTTGTGGGTCCTGTATCAAAGCAAGATTCCACTTCTACTCTGCAGCAAATAATACATGTAAATAATAATATAATTCATATTTCACAGGTTTGGTTTTTAAAATTTTAACAGTATCAGAAAACATTAGAAAACTTTTCAACAAATTTTAAAGAAAAAATGTTTCTTCAAAAATACTTGAGGACAATGAGCATCCAACCAAAATATAAGTGGAGAAGCATCAGAAAAGGGAATAGTACAACACTCAATGCTAAGAGACAGTGAAGCAAGTCTGCAAAGAAAGAGAGACTCAAAAACAAACAAATCCTCTGATATAAAAGCCAGACATTCTAAAGCAAGAAGTATCTCAGGGAATGTGATACCTGTGAACCTTTCCAAAAAAAAACCACAAACAAAAAACTGATAATAGAATCAAGTCCCACAAGAAATAAATATCTTAAAAAGGAGTGGTGGCAATAACTGAATACTTTAAATATAGAATAAAGGCTAATTATGGGATATATAGTAATGAAATAAAATGTACATATTATAAACCTTGACACATTTAAAACAATAATACAGTGGACAGGATCTTTTAGAAGAGAGGTTCAAAGAAATGGAGATCCAGCTTAGTGTAGCACGGTGGTTCAAATATGGAGACTAGGATCAGATTACCTTGGTCTGATGCTTAGCTCTGCTACTTACTATCTTTGTACTTGCAGGCAACTCAGTTCTTCTTTCTGTGCCTCAGCTTCCTTTTGCTTCTGGGATTGGAGAAAATCTCTCCCAGAAGGATCATGGTCATGATCTTCAAAATTTTGTCCATCTTTGACTCATTCTTTGACCTGCCTTCTCAGCACTTCCACTTGAATTTCAAGAAGTCACATAACACTCAGCATGTTTAATAGCAACCTCTAGAATTTCCCTCTCAAACCACTCTTCTGCATTTTTGTAAATGTAAGCCAAAAAGCGTAATGCTCGGCTTTTTTTTTGTCTTTTTCTAACAACTCATATCAAATCCATCAGCAAATTCTATTAGTTCTACTTTCAAAACATGTCTGAAATCCAGCTACTTCCCGCTATCTCCATTGCTAAAGCCCAGGTCCTGCTCTCCATCATGTCCTGCCTGTGAGTGCGCTAACTTTAAATGATCTCCCTACTTTCAAAATTCTTCTATAGTCTAGTCTCAATGCATTAACTAGAATAATCACTATTAAAATGTCAGTTAATTTCATTCTACTGCACTAAATGCCTTTCCATCTCGCTCAGAATAAAATCCAAAGTCAATACTATGGCCACAATAACCACATACATTTTCTGACCTCCTGCCCTCTCTCTACCCTGCTCACTTCTCTTCAGTCACACTGGGCTTCTTGCTGATTCTGAAACATGCTGAGGCCTTTGCACTCTCTGTTCCACCAGCCTGGAATGCTCTTCCTCCAGATACCTGAATGGTATCACAATCATACTTCATTTATATCTCAGCTCAAATAACACTCAGAAGAGCCTTTCTTTACCACTCAAAATATAAAAGCACTCACTTTTCACTCTCTCACCTTATTTTTTCATAAAATATACCCTTACCTGCTGTAATTTATATATCACATATATGTTTGTGTTGATATGTTTTATAAATATATGTTATGTAAATTACATATTTGATAGACAACATCATATAAATGACCTATTTGATAACTTATCATCTGACACGTGCATGTACACACCTAAACACACACACATATACACACTAGAATGCAAACTTCGAAAACAGAAACTTTGTTTTCACTCATAAATGGACCCTGAACACCTATCATAATACTACAAAAGAGGGATTGGCAGTACCGGGACACTACTGGGGGCTTTGCACATTACATCAATAAGGATCCCTTATCCTAATTCAGGCAAAGTGGTCCATTGGGAGTCCCAAAACATTGCCTGTACTTAAACCACTTATGTATACAATCCTGAATTGTACTCTCAACTTTAAAATTAAATTAAATGAAAATTTAAAAAAGAAAACAGAAACTGTTTTTTCAGTATTATGACTCATGCCTATCACAGTGCCTAGCACATAGTATGTGTCCTTAGTAAATATTTATTTAAAAAATACTCAATGAATTAAGGGAAACCAAATATACCCACTGAATTTTTAAATATCTAATAAAATGCATCCAGGTAATAGCAACTATTTTAGATCAAAGGAACCACAACAAACAGACAGTTCCTTCTCATAGCTTTGTAAACATGAAAAATGAGTTCCAGACACAGTGAATAATTTGTCAAAGGAAGCAACGAGGAATAGAGGAGGCATGGACTTTGGAATCAGGCAGAACTAGAGTCAACTGCTTCTTAGCTACTTGGCCTTAGGATAGTGATTTATCATTGACTCTTTACTTTCTAAAGTGGATTATTTAGATTTCAAATCTTGAAGAGCTGTCAAAATAATTAAGAGCAATCATTAATGTATAAGAGGGTGTCAAACAGGATTTTTCAGTTGCTATAGAATTGGGGCAGGAATTCACAGATGAAAACAAAGACCCTCTTGTAGAGAGAGAAAACAGTTGGCTTCTTCTCAGCCCCAGTCAGCATTTACTGAGTGGCAGCAGAGCCAACACAGCCGCCATCACCTAGTTATCCTTTACTTCCGAGAGTGGCAGAGAGGCATCGGAAAAGAGGACACAAGGAACATGGACGTTAGGAAAGTTTAGTATTACTAATGAAAGATTTGGGCTCACCACCCTGCAAATGGGGAGAAGCAGTTCTTCTACCCACGTGATGGAAAGCCCTCCTTTGAATCATAAATATTGGGGATGTCTACAAAAAGAGGGAACTCGGCATTTCCTCCTGTTGTGATGCTTGCTGAACTGTGGAATCGTCAGGCCCACCATATTGCCTTGGCTGAGTGACATAGACCATAGTGATGGAGTTCAGCATCATCTGGAATTGTCAATGTTGGCATTCCAGGCACTGGCAACTGCTGTTCATACAGAGATGTAGTAGGTTCAACACTTGCTAGTGCAGACCATGAGTAGTAGATGTGGGAAGGAGAGGATGCCCAGCCCTGCTCTCCACAACAATGGAAAGACCTCAGGGGTTCCTGTGGCTCCATATTAAGGAGAACAGAGTTCAGAGGAGATTCCAAGTTAACCAAGGTGCCATCGCACTACAAAAATGGTGCTTACCAGGAGGGATGGGTAAAGGGTGCTCCTGTCTGAGAAAAGAAGCAGCCAACTATTACTGTCTCCGAAAAACCGCAGACATGACATATATTGAGACAGCATGTTAGCAGAGGCTGCCAGCATCCATGGAACCAGACAAATCAGAGGATGCCAGATATGCCTCTACACCACTGGCATGGGTAGTTACAAATGAAGATTCCTGCCTCTTCTCTCCTCTTTCTTTTTTCTCCCTCTCCTCCTCCACCCTCTTCCTCCTCCTTTCCCTCTCTCCCTTTTCTCTCCTCTCTCTCATCCTCTTCCATCACCACTACTACTACTACCAAATTATTATAATTCTCCTCCCCCCTCCTCTTTCTCCTTCTCTTCTTCGTCTTCTCCTTCTCTCCTTTTCTTCTCTTGCTTGCTTTCTTCATCTTCCCAGCTCCTCTTCCTTCTCACTCTCCTATTTTTTTCCTCTTTCATTCTTCCTCCGTCCTCCTTCCTTCTTCTCCTCTTCCTTCTCCTTCTTCTCTTTAATATGGATATATTAGAAAGAGAGACTGTCATGGAATTATATGTAAAAAGCTGAATACAAGGCCAGGTGCAGTGGCTCACGCCTATAATCCCAGCACTTTGGGAGGCCAGGGTGAGAGGATTACCTGAGCCCATAGGTTCGAGACCAGCCTGGGCAACTGGGTTAGATCTCATCTCTACTATTAAAAAAAAAATAGCCAGGCGTGGTGGTGATTGCCTGTAGTTTCAGCTACTTGGAAGGCTGAGGTGGAAGGATCTCCTCAGCCCAGCAGGTCCAGGCTGCGGTGGCTGTGAGCATGTCACTGCACTCCAGCCCGGGCAACAGAGTGAGACTCCAACTCCTCCCCCCCAAAAAAAGTTGAATACAGGTTTATGTGTGAATGTGTTTTGGGGCTAGGGAAAGAGTTTGGTGTGGAGGAAGGTAGTAAAATGGTAAAATATGTATACCTGATGTGGGAGCAATAGTCCTATGCAGAAAGACTGCCAAGCCAGGATCAAATATTTTAAACTCCATTTGTATGACCAGGTGTTTCCACATTGGTGAAGCCATTTTCATCTAACAAAGGACAATTTAAACTTTAAGGAGATGCTGATGTAAGATTCTCTTTCTTTAAAAGTTAATATGCCTTTCACATGACTTCATTTCTAGTAGAAAGTACTTATAGAAGCCCATTTTAAAGAAAGTAGGTGCTGGGTGCAGTGGTGCATGCCTCTGATCTCAGATTTGGGAATGTGAGGTGATATGATCTCAAGCCCAGGAGTTTGAGTCCAGTCCAGACAACATAGCAAAACCCTGTCTCTTAAAAACAAATAAAGAAAAAAAAGAAAATGGAAAATTCAAATTAAAAATTATAATTTCTGAGTAAATATGTTAGTAACTAAAATTTTGATATTTTCACAAAAATTATACATGAGAATAGTTAGTCAACTTAACTTCTTAAAAATAAATTTAAAAAATTTGAATGATGGAGCCTGACTATAACTCTAGCATAAAAATATTTCCTTACATATTTATGCAACACATAAAATAATTCTATAATTTACTAAAGGCAAAAAAATAACAATATACCATGTGCTAGATATAGCCATAAAGAAATCAGATAGAAAGCTTAGGAAAGTATTTATATTAAAATGCCAAAAAGTTGACTAAGTACTATATAATATGAGAATCAAAGAAAAAAAATTGTTTCTGATCTGACTCATTTGAGTTGATTGCACAAGATGACAAAAAAATAAAAACAAAATTACTCTTAGTTTACATGCTAATTTTATTTGTTTCTTTTTACTCTAGTTTAATCTACTCTAGTTCACATCACATAAGCTGTCACATTTAACTAACAATAAAAAGTAAAATTTACATATAATTTGGATATCATTTCTTATGAGCTAGACAAACCAAAACCCATCCAATCCATTAAGCTCCTGGGCAAGGGTCAGAAGTTTACGATAGGAGATGATGTGTCGCCTCTTAACCACAGGGAATGTGCATTGATGACGAATCAGCAGGACGGTAGACCAGTCACTTACAGTTGTGCAGTCATTTATAGGACATCAGGAGTTACTGCTGGGAAAACTCAAGGAAGTTGAAAGAACAAGAGATTATAGGGAAGGGCTTAAGCTCCCACTAGGGATCAGGGAATTTACAGGCTCATATTAAGATGTCCTGTTTCTTTATTTCTATCTCACAAATACAGAGAGCTCATCTTCCCAAACGGAAGTCAGCCTATCTTCAGAAATTTTATTTAAGAAAAATAAAATAAAACTAAAGAAAAACTTAAGGGCATCTTTACACAATAAAGTTTTTTTTAAGTGTCCTTTGTTGCTTTAATGGATGTTGTATTTAAAAGCATGCCAAGATGATCAGTGTCCCTCTGCAGAAAACCCTGCTGATTTTAAAGAAGTGATTAATTTGAACCTGTAACTTCTCCATCCTCTTATTTTTTAGTCTTAGTAAAGGGAAGCTTAAGAATTCTTACACCTCCCCCTGCTGGCAGTCAGTAAGAAGTGCAGCTAATTTTTTAAATTAAAAAATATTTTTTTTATTTTTTGCTTATGATAAAGAGCAGTTTTAATAATTCCATATGGAGAGAAAGACTTGGAGAGTATTCTTTCTGAGATCATACCCCCAGAGAAAACTAAATTTAAACAAGAAATTTCAATTAAGTTGATTGGGATTTGAAATCGTTGCCAGTCTGGTCGTCCAAGGGGGAACTTGAAAATTCAGACAGGGTAGGTACTTCTGTTTCTTTCTTGAGTCTTCTTGTCACTGATGTGGTTACACTATCCTTTTGTTCTTGTTTATCTCAGTTCATTCCATTATTAAAATGGGGAAAAAAGGGATAAACAATGTGTAAATATTTGATTTGAAAGCTGATCCACTCTAGGAGGAAACAAATATAGAATTGGTTCCAAAGGCCACCTTAATTCCTGCAAGGCGCTCTATATTCTTGGCTTGCTCTTAGGAAGTCTAGCCTCCAGATTCCAGGACTCTAAAAACAATATGGTAGTAATAGGTATCATCTCTCATGTGACAACCTCGTGAAGAATCAAAGCACATCAGGTCTCTGTCCTAAACATAACAGGACATGTTTTGGTCAGGTATAAAATGGAATAATTTCAAAGTTAACTTATCTACAAGTTGAAAAGTCTTAATGGGGAATAGTTTTGGCCCGTCATGTTGACTCAGAGGTCCAGGTTTTCAAAAGCCGCCTTTCCAGACTAATTTCTGTGGTGGTCCATGTAAACAAAACACAGGTGAGAACGGTCCTTCTGGAGCTGGCTTCATCGAACAGCAGGATTACCTGAAAGTGTGTGTGTTGGTTAAATGTAACACAGGCAGAGGGTGAGCTTCTGTATTAAACACCCAGTGGTCTAAAGGTAATAGGTCATCACCGGAGAAGAGCAGATATAAATATTTTAATGTTTCAGCAAGAAAGAAGCTCTACTGTACATCATCATGTGTAGGAGTAGAGGAATATACATCCTTAACTCCAGAAAACCCACCACTGACTTGGCAATACTTTTCAATGGCCAGTGCAGCTTCCCAGCCCCACTGCCTGTATCTGGGATCGTGAGTGAATTGCCACAGGTATCAGTAGGTTTCAATTACTTCTGGATGGAGGATAAAAGACTTTTCAGCCTTTTATCAGCCACAGCCTCCACTGCACCATCAAACTTGAATGATTCAGGACCTAGCTTTAATGCGGTTCTGTCATATTTAATTTTTAAAATTTGTATAACTTGGTGGGTACAAGTGCAATTTTATTACATGAATGTATTGTGCAATAGTGAATCTGGGCTTTTTTTTTTTTTTGAGTTGGAGTCTCACTCTGTCGCCCAGACTGGAGTGCAGAGGCCTCTACCAGCCACCGCAGCCTCGCCTGTTGGGCTCCAGCGATCCTTCCGCCTCAGCCTTCCGAGTCGCCAGAATTACAGGCATGCGCTACCACGCCCGGCTGATTTTTTGATTTATTGTAGAGATGAGGTCTCCCTGCCCAGGCGGGTCTCGAACCTGCGGGCTCAAGCAATCCACTCACCTCAGCCTCCCAAAGGCGTGGAATTACAAGGTGAGCCACCGAGCCTGGCTGAATCTGGGTTTTTAATGAAGTCATCACCAGAACTGTGCAGCTTCATGTTAGACTTCTTGCTCATTCTGAAAATAATGGCTAACTATAAGACCAACTTTTAATTCTGAAACAAGAAACCTTCCCCCTCTTATTTCTGAAACAAGAAAATAATAAAACTTCTCAGTGATACTATTTTTCAGAAGTCAGGCCAACAATGACTCTCATGTTAAAACATCTAATTCAATGACATAGCTTCAAAATTTATGTTTCTGTAATCTGACTTCAGAAATGACTTAGTGACATTTTGGACTTTTAGATTGCCTCTCTGCTTGCTGCATTCTTTCTGCAGAGCCCATCATTATCTGTGGCACAGACAGGAAGCTCACCAGTCACTTAATCTGCTCTCCCACACTTCCCAACCCCATTGCTGTTCTTGCCATTGGGGAGCAGTGATGTGTCACTTAACGGGTCTCCACGCAGAGAAGTTAGAACACAATCCCCACCTATCTCCCCAGCTGCAGTAGGTACTGCAGATGCTTCAAATAGTGGAGTGTCCATCAGCCTTCATGCTTGAGTGCCTATGTTGAGTAGAGCCTCCTGTGTGCTCCCTTCACCCGAGGACCTAACAGCACACTATGGAAGTAATACTTGCTAGGGGTTAAGTGATTGAGATTTTGAAGTTCATTGTCTTGAGAACCATTGATATCTTTCCATTGGCACCATATCAAGCACAATCCTGAGCACTTTCCATGTCTCACTTGATCTTTGCAATTGCTTTGCAAAGTATTTTATTGGCAACATTTTATAGACGTCAAAACTGTGGCAAAGCTAGATAAATAACTTGTCCCGGGTCACAACCCAGGAAGTCATGAAACCAGGAATCAACTCAGACTCCAAATTTCCTCAATTTCTATTTCTACTCTACATTGTCTCGTAAACTAAACTTCATGGTTATTTAAGATTAATTACATCAAGTTGAACATAATCTTATTTTAAAAGTTATAAGAAGCCGGGCTCGGTGGCTCAGCCTGTAATCCTGCGCCTTTGGGAGGCCGAGGTGAGTGGATTGCCTGAGCCCGCGGGTTCGAGACCCGCCTGGGCAGCGAGACCTCATCTCTACAATAAATCAAAACATTAGCCGGGCGTGGTAGCGTGTGCCTATAGTTCCAACAACTTGGAAGGCTGAGGTGGAAGGATCGCCGGAGCCCAGCAGGTCGAGGCTGCGGTGGCCGGGAGTGGCCACTGCACTCCAGTCTGGGCGACAGAGTGAGACTCCAACTCAAAAAAAAAAAAAAAAAAGTTATAAGGGCAAATTTTTATACACTTATATATTTAGTAAAAAAAATTATAAAGAGTCTGCATTATTGAAAGCACTGTTGTAAGCACTGTGCGACATATTAAAAGGTATGAAATGTGGTCCTTATGCTTATAGAAATTACATCCATGATAGGAAAACCAGTCAAAGAAGCACGGAAAACTCAATAGCAATAGGGGATACTTTACAAATAGTCCCTGCCTATTTGTCAAATTAGTCTCTCACACATTAGGTGATCTATAAATGTTTGCTGGGGAGAAGGAAGAGGAGCGATAAGGAAGAAAGGGTGGAGAGGAACCGGTGAAGAAGTGAATGATAGGATTACAGTACATATTCGCATTCTGCAAGATTATCAGGCAAGGCTCCAGGAGACATGTGACTTTAGCAACAACTTGGTGGAAATTTAGGATTGTATTGACTGAGAAGGTAGGGCAGGGTATTTCAGATGAGCAGAGCAAAACAGATTCATGGATGTGCATACAACATTTCTAAGGATAGTGAGCAGTCTATTTTGGCTAGAACAGAGAATTTATATGTTGTTGAACATTGTGAGACCAGGCAGGAATTGATAATTGCTACCAAATTGTGAAGATCCCTGTGATGGTTAATCTGAGGTATCAATTGACTGGGGCATGAAGTGCTCAGATTAAATGTTATTTCTGGAAGTATCTGTGAGGGTGCTTCTGAATGAGATTAGCATTTGAGTAGGTAGACTCAGTACACTGTCATCCCCAGTGTGGGTGGATATCATCCAATCCCTTAAGGGCTTGGATAGAACAGAAGATGGAGAAAGAAATAATTCATCCCTTTTCGTTCTGCTTCACTGCTTGAGCTGGAACTTCCCATCACACCTTCTCCTGCCCTTGAACTGGGATTTACACCACTGGTTCCTCTGGTTCTCAGGTCTTCAGACTCAAACTGAATTACACCATTGGCATTCCTGGGTCTTCAGGAACACTTTTGCCCACTTTTTAATAGGGCTGTTTGTTTTTTCACTTTGGCATGTTTGAGTTCTTTGTATATTCTGGATATATTGTATATCCTTGTATATTCTGTAGCTTCAGGATACAGATTGTGGAACTTCCTAGCCTCCATAATCATGTGAGTCAATGCCTCATAATAAGTCTCCTTTCACATACACATATATGTTGATAGATAAATATATGGATTATATATAGGTATGGATATGGACGAATATCTGCTATTGGTTCTGTTTCTCTGGATAACTATAACTAATATGATTCCTATTAAGGAATCTGTACTTAGAGACAGAAAGACAGCCTTAATGTTTTTAGAACATTATCTTTGGAAGTGCAAAAGGAAGATACAAGCAGACAGAACAGCCAGAGGGATCATTAATACACACATAGGAACACATGCACATATTATCTTATTTGTGGAAATCTTTCTATGAAGTCTGCAAATATGATTTCTCAAATTTTGTCTGAATTAATCTCCTATTCAAAAAATGAAATTCGTTAATAGTGTTTATTTTATTCTGGTCTGTTATTTGATTTTTATATTCTTTAAATTAAAACAAACTACTGGGTATATTCCCGGGAGGGGGGGTTGCCGGGTCTTATGGAAGGTCAATTTTTAGATCTTTTAGGAATTGCCACACTGTTTTCCACAGAGATTGTCCTAGCTTGCACTTCCACCAACAGTGTAGAAGCATTTCCTTTTTCCCTACATCCAATCTATCATCTGTTGTTTTTTTGAGTTATTGATGATTGCCATTCTGACTGGAGTTAGGTGGTATCTCAGTGTGGTTTTAATTTGCATTTCTTTGATGATTAGTGAGGCTGAGCATTTTTTCATGTATCTGTTGACTACTCATATGTCATGTATTTGTTGACTACTCATATGTCTTTATATGTCTTTTCATATCTTTTGCCCACTTTTTTTTTTTTTTTTTTTTGAGTTGGAGTCTCACTCTGTCGCCCAGACTGGAGTGCAGTGGCCGCTCCCGGCCACCGCAGCCTCGACTTGCTGGGCTCCGGCGATCCTTCCGCCTCAGCCTTCCAAGTAGCCAGAATTACAGGCATGCGCTACCACGCCCAGCTGATTTTTTGATTTATTGTAGAGATGAGGTCTCACTACCCAGGCGGGTCTCAAACCCGCGGGCTCAGGCAATCCACTCACCTCAACCTCCCAAAGGCACGGGATTACAGGCTGAGCCACCGAGCCCGGCTCTTTTGCCCACTTTTTAATAGGGCTATTTGTTTTTTCATTCTGGCATGTTTGAGATCCTTGTATATCCTGAATGTTAGGCCTTTGTCAGATATACAGTTGGCAAATGTTTTTTCTTATTCTGTGGACTGTCTCCCCACTCTCTTGATGGTTTCTTTTGCTTTACAGAAGATATTCTGTTTAATGAGGTACCACTTGACTATCTTATCTCTTATGGCACGCATGTTTATTGCAGCATTACTCGCAATAGTAAAAATATGGAACAAACCTTGCTGCCCATCAAAAGTGGACTGGATAAAAAAATGTGGTACATATACATGACGGGATATTATGCAGCCATAAAGAAGGACAAAATTATGGTCTTTGCAGCAACTTGGATGGATTTAGAGTCTATCATACTCAGTGATCTATCACAGAAACAAAGAACTGAGTACCACATGTTCTCACTTGTAAGTGAATTCTGAACCTTTATCATAATACCATGAGAAAGGGATTGGCCATAGCCGAAAACTGCTGTGGGGTGTGGGGAGTGCACATAACATCAATAAGAGTACCTGGTCTCAAACCAGGTGAAGTGGGGACCAAAAGAAGCCCGGACAATGACTACTAATATACCTAATCCTAATGTGGAAATATACTCCACATTTTTAAAATAAAAAAAACTACCATTGATAAAATATATTGAATTTTTTTTTGCAAGAATACATGCTTATGGATTTGACTTAATCTGTTCAGGTTGCTCTAAAAAATACCGTAGACCAGGCAATGTATAAATAACACAAATTCATTTCCCACAGTTCTGGAGGCTGGAAAGCCCCAGGTCAAGGTGCCAGCAAATTCAATGTCTGGTGAAGACCCATTTCTCATAGAAGCTGCCTTCTTGCTGTATCCTTATATGGCAGAAGGGGAAAATGGTCCCCACAAACTTTTTTTTATAAGCACACTAATTCCATTCATGAAGATGAAACCCTCGTGAACTAATCATCTCCCAAAGATGCCACCTCTTAATATCATCACTGTGGGCGTTAAATTTCAACATGTACATTTTGAGAGAGCACAGATATTCAGACTGTTTCAGGGTTACATCATACACAGTAACCAATGCAACAACAACAGCAATAAAAGTTGTAATCTTCAATTCTTGTTTTACTCCTCAGAGGTAAACTCCTATAACTGTCTCTTTTAGTTTGGGTGATAATTACCTTCATAACTCTATATGATATACTGTACCTTTATTTTTTGACTTATGCAATTTCTAAAATGTTTCTTCCTTTTGTAATTCTATACATGAGGGTTTGTCATACAGCTCCATTTTCCCTCAGTTTGTTTTTTTATATTATTATTATTACTTTAGGATTTTTTTTACTACTTTTGCCACTTTTGCCAATATTCTTTTAAATTTATTTTATTTTTTATTTTAGTATAAGGATTGTGATGAATTCAGGGTTAGGTATACAAACTTTGATTATGTAGGTACCCTTGTTGATGAGGTGTGCCTCTCCCTCCCCTAGCAGTTTCCCTCAACTGCCAATCCCACCCCCCTCCCCTGACAGTTTCCCACTACTGTCAGTGGCTTTCTTATAGCATTATAATTGTTCAAGGTCCGCTTATGAGTGAGAACATATGGTACTCTGTTCTTTGTTTCTGTGATAGATCACTGAGTATGATCAACTCTAAATCCATCCAAGTTGTGGCAAAGTCCTTATGTTTGTCCTTCTTTATGGCTGCATAATATTCCATTGTGTATATGACAATATTATTAATCTCATCTTATTTTTCTATTAACTTCTGACAATATTTCTCAACTCCCTTCTGTGAGGTGAGATGAGTGCTCCTGTCCTGCCCTCCACAAATTCTCTTCCTCCTGAAAGTCCAACTTGCAGCTACACTTTTACTCTGATTTTGCCAAGATTATTAACATTTACCTCTCACTCAACCCGAAGCAAGTCTTCCATGTTTTGACAATACATTGATGATAAAATTTGAAAATCAATAACTAATATTTACACTGATCTGATCATACCCATATTATTCAATGTTAAGCCAAGTTGTTCCTTCAAATCAATTTCTTCTCTCTAGGCTCATTGCCTTTACCTCTTGGTTATGCTATAAAAAGTGTTTTTAGAGTAAAAATCAATTTTATTCTCCTTTTAAATACATTATCAATTATTAAGTTCATGGCATATTTAATTTGCTTTTTATCTAAACAATGAATTTCATGGCCAGGGCTTTTTGTTTGTTTTCTCTGAGATTCTTAATTGCCTTTCTTTTGAACTTGTATTGACCATATTCATTATATTCTATTGTTTTCCCTTGTTCTTATCACATGCACCTACTATGTCCTGATTGCTCTAAAAATGTAGTGAACACTTTTATTTTCTCCAGGGTTATGTTCTTCTGTTTTTGATTTTCTTTCCTGTTCCTGGGTTTCCTCAATTGCCTGGTGATGCTTGACTATCCATTTAAGACTCTCAGAGAAGAAAGGAGTACCTAGTGTGACTTTCTCTTGCTACTGAGTTTTCAACTAAAGTTTTGTCCTTCCGAATTGCAGGTGTCAGCTCTGAGTGGGGGTTAGCCAGCCAGTGGAATGGTTGTGATCTTTGGTCAACTCTGCAAATCAATATAGTTCCACATTTCTTTGCTATGGTTAGAGAAAATAGTGTCCACATTATTTTTTCTTTTTCTTTTTTCCACCTGAATAAACCTGCTCTGGTAGTCCTGGGGCGAAGAAATTTCACTTTTAGAAGTGAGCAGAGAATAAACTGTCCACTTCTGGGCTTCCAAATTCCAGCATTTGGAAAAAGAGGATTTTTCAGTAGTTGGAGAAGGAACAATAAAGCTATGCCTAGAGGGAATTCCAACTGCCTGGGCTCTGTGCCGGGGTTAAGGAAGTGGGCTGGGCGCATACAGTGTGCAGTCATCCCAATTGGCCAGTCATCCACAAAAGACCTTTTTTTTTTCCTTAATTCCCTGTTTCAACTTTATTTCTCTTTCTTACATTTGGTCTTCTGCTAATTCTGAACCCAGAGTCAGTTAGAAGTTTAACCAGACAGATATTTCTCATCTCCTGGTGGCATATTCTAGGATGACTTTACTCCTAGTTTCATTTAAAGCTTCTTCCATCTCCACTGTCTTTTAGACATTTTTTGTAATGTTTGTATATTGATAACTTTTCCCAGCCATTACTTTGTTCTCTCAGATGCTATTGGATATATTCTTTTTGTACTTTATGCCTACTTCATCTTGTTCCTGCTCCCCAGTGTTTCAAAGACGACGAGAGGGAAACAGGAATGCCTATCATATTGTCTTCTATTTCTCAGAGACATTTCATAGTTTAGAAGCCACCATGAAAGAATCTCTAGGCTGCAAGAAGAATATCAATATGAAGGATAAGAAACAGAGGTTGCTACCTGAGGAGTCAAGTGGCATGGAGGACATGAAGACATAGGGCAATGGATCATATTTTTCAGACTTATAAAAAGAAGTGTGTCAAGCTGCTTTTTAAAAAATGTATTTTAGATTCAGGGGTTACACATGCATGTTTGTTACAATGAACATATTGTGTAGTTGTGGGGATTGGGCCTCAGGTGGCCCATTCCCTAGATAGTCAACACTGTACCTCATAGGTGATTTCTAAACGCTAATCTCCTTCCTCACCTACCTCTTTATTGGTGTCCCCAGTGTCTATTATTTCTATCTGTGTGACGATTTAGCTCCCACATATGAGTGCGTACATGCAGTGTCATTGTTTCTGAGTCAGTTCACTTAGGATGATGATCTAGTAAAATGTGATATACCAAGCTGATTTTTTTTTTTTTTTTGAGTCAGACTTACTCACTCTGTCACCCAGACTGGAGTGCAGTGGCCGCTCCCGGCCACCGCAGCCTCGACCTGCTGGGTTCCAGTGATCCCTTCCGCCTCAGCCTTCCAAGTAGCTGGAACTACAGGCGAGCGCTACCATGCCTGGCTAATTTTTTGATTTATTGTAGAGATGAGGTCTCGCCTGCCCAGGCGGGTCTCGAACCCGCGGACTCAGGCAATCCACTCACCTCAGCCTCCCAAAGGCGCGGGATTACAGGCTGAGCCACCGAGCCCGGCTACCAAGCTGATTTTTAATCAAGAAATATACTTGTATATTTCTCTTTGAATATAGGATCTCTTATTCCTGTCCTTCAACTGCATCTGTTCGGTATTTGCTCTATTTCGAGGTTGCATCTGCACATTAGATTTCTTGACTCAGTGTCTCAAAGAATGTTTTCTTTCTTATCTCTCTACATGATGCCTCCACAAAAGAAATTAACCAGAATTTTTGTTATATCACCATCGTCATCATTGTTATTATTACTTAAAGGATTAGATTTCACTGATCTCTCTTTCTAACCTCTTAAAAATCCCTTTGGATTTTTAATCTGCAATTCCCAGTGTTTGCCAGTTTAGTACCATCTGCAAATTAGTTAATGTGCAGTTTAGCCTTTCTTTGAAATCAGTAATTAAGATGTAAAGTAAGACTGAGCCCAAGACTAATTCCCTGGGCTTCCCACTGGGACCTCTCCTGAGCTCCATAACTCTTTTATCACCACTTCTGGTTTATCATCTTCCAGGCAAATCTCAAGCTATTTTACTAGGTATATAATTAAGTTGATTTATGACAGCCACTAGATTAATTTTATTTTGTAAAATATTGTCTGAAATATATACTTATTTTACTTAGCTTTGTATTTACATATGTTGAAACATTATAGGCAATGGAAAGACGAATATTTTCAGTTCAGCTAATCTGATATTTCCTGATAGATGATCACTTAGTCTAGAGACATACATAGATAGTCTCTTAATATCAGTTCATCATTTAACTGCGGCCAAAGTTAATCATCTAGAATATAATTATAATTCAATGATCTTTTTCTTCTTTCTTATTTGTGGTTTCAACATATTCTTTCCAGGTTTCCCATATTCTTCCCACTTCTATGGGAAAAAAACAAAAAATTATCTCTATTTTGGTAAATCGATTTACTTATTCCCTCATTAGCCGTAAAAGAATCTTTTGTTTTCCGGTCTCAGGCATTTTCTATTAGCTGCCAATTATCTATGTCTCAGACTGACATTCAAATAATTAAATATTCAGGTGCACTGATCTTGCCACCAAGGGTTTTATGAGCATTTGAGAAATTTGTTTAAGTTTAATTGGGAAATTAAGCCATGGGGCAATGTTACTGCAAAGCTATACTGCTGTGTTCTGAGTAACTAGACTAATCTAGGTCAGAAAAGCACAATAGGACATACAAACACCCAAAGAACGCAAATTTGTGCTTTTAATGACTGCCAAATTCTAGCTACTTTAATCTTCCCATTCTGGGACTCTTTCTTCCTTTGGTGTGCAGATCAGGCTCTGGTTTAAAACCTAAACCTTCTTAATGATTTCTAGCCCTTGTCTCTTCCCTCTGGCTCTCCTTTCTCCCTTCAGAACTTACTCAAGTATTTTATTACTGGTGTGTTTGCAAAGCATATTGCTCTTTTCTCTGTAGTATCAAATAACATTCCTAGCACTCTGAGTTAGACACTGGTTTCTCCTTTTCTGGGAAATGCATTTAGACAGGCAGTAAACATTTTTATTTCACTATAAATATGTGAGAGTTTGTGATGTAAACAGGACTGCTGAATAATTATTTCTTCCCAGCTGATCCTCAGCTATTTCCTGGCAGAGAAGACTGCATAAATGAGACTTCCTCCTTTTACATTTTCCTTAAGAATTTTTTTCTTATTTTTTCCTTAATGTAATTGAAAATTATCACAAGCAAAAAAAAAAAAAAAAAGAAAGAAAATAAAATTTTAAGATGAGGTAATAGAAAGGAGAGAGGAAAGGAGGAAAAGAAGAAGAGATAAAAAGTCTGAGAGTATGTGAACTTGTTCCTAATCTTGAACTCAAACTTTCCCAGCTAGTTTCTATTATCTTCACAGTCACTAGGCTTTTTCTTCTCCTTCCTTTCTTCCTCCCTCCCTCCTTTCCTTCCTTCCTTCCAACAAAACCTCCTGGATTCTTCTTGGTTGATAATTTTCAAGCTACTGTCACATTTCTCCTTTTTTGCCTTCTTAATAAGTAGAGGGATTAATTGAAGACATGTAAATTGCCTTAAGAGACAATTTTACATGTTTAAGACTACTGAAATCATGGCCCTTGTAAGATGAATACAGAAGTATTAGGTTCATTTCTTAAATATAAGTCTTTTAATTGGGAGTCTAAGTAAAATTTAAGGGAATGTTATCAATGTTGTTTCAACTTCAATTATTTGTTGCAAATTGAGTAGTTACCTATCTCCATCAGATTTAACAAGCTTCTGTGATTTTGATTTTGGCCTTTTATTATTGTATTCTGATTTTTTTATTTGACTTGTCATGATTGTATACTATTTTCTTCTTCTCTCTGTTATTTTACATATATGGTGACCTACAGTAAAACTATACTAGACCTAAAATATAATAAGAAATAGTAATCTGAATGCTTTTTGTTTCTCTATGTACATGACATAGATATAGCATACCCAAACATGTATGACATACATTATAATACATAATATTTTGTTTTTGCTTTTTGGGTTTTTTTTTTTTTTTTAGTTGGAGTCTCACTCTGTCTCCCAGACTGAGTGCAGTGGCCGCTCACGGCCACCGCAGCCTCTACCTGCCAGGCTCCAGCGATCCTTCCGCCTCCACCTTCCAAGTAGTTGGAACTGCAGGCGCGTACTACCACGCCCAGCTCATTTTTTATTTATTGTAGAGATGAGGTCTCACAAGTTGCCCAGGTGGGTCTCGAACCCGCGAGCTCAGGCAATTCACTCACCTCAGTGTCCCAAAGGCGCGGGATTACAGGCTAAGCCACCAAGCCCAGCTTTTTGGGTTTTTTTTTTAAGTTGAAGTCTCACTCTGTCACCCAAGCTAGAGTACAGTATAGATCACAGCTCACCTCAGTGTCAAACACCTGGGTTTAAATGATCCTCACACCTCAGCCTCCTGAGTTAGGACTACAGGTGCACAACACCATGCCTAGCTAATTTAAAAGAATGTTTAGCAGAGATGAGATCTCACTTTAGTTCCCAGGCTGGTCTAGAGCTTCTGGGCTCAAGTGATTCTCCTGCTTCAGCCTGCTGAGTAGCTAGGACTACAGGTATGCAACACCATGCCTAACTAATTTTTTTAAAAAATGTTTTGCAGAGATGAGATCTCACTTTATTGCCCAGGCTGGTCTCAACTCCTGGGCTCAAGTGATCCTCCCACCTTGGCCTCCCAAAGTGCTGGAATTACAGGTGTGAGCCACCATGCCTGCTCATAATCTTAAATATTATTTCAATCATATTGAATTCATTTTTACTCTGTGTCCCTTCTCTTACTTTTTGGTTAAAAAATGATTTTACAATTTCAGATAATATTATAGGCTAGATAAACAACATAAGAATAGTAGTTTTCTTAATGGCTAGGTAAAATTTATTTACCTGATAAATAGACACAATTTTGCATCTTTAGCTGTATCAATGGTTTTGAGAACAGAGCTATGACTGTAAAAACTTCTTGGCCCATGACATGGAAGTTAACTATGATTCCACAAGCATTATGCCATCATAATGACATACTTTTGATACAAAAGAAAACTTAGAAATCGGCAACTCTACCCTTTCAATCAGGAAATTCAGAGAAATAAATATCTCAGCCAAGGTAGTAGAGTGTGCTTGTAGCAGCTACAGAACGGGAACTGAGCTATTTCATTTTCCTTCCATAAGATTATGGCTTTATACAAATATGATTTTAAAAAACTGTAGGAAATACAGGTTTTTTCTTTAAGAGGAAATACCCATGAGTCATAGCCAGCCCCCAAGGTAAACCTCAGGAAATGTATACAAATGAAAAAGAAAATTTGTGTACTACTTGTGAATTATAAAAGTAATGACTAGGTTGTCAATTACTGAGAGTTTTTGACTCTAGCTCAGAGAAAATTTATCAGAGTACAAACCACAAAAGTAAATGACCTGGGTTAATTGAATTGATGTTAAAATCAGCTATAAAGGAATCCACTATTTAAATACGCTAACAACTTAAAACTCTAAGACTGTTTCCAAATGTGTTCATCCTTAGTATTAAGCAAATTTTTTTCTAAAAATTATAAAATCTGAGTATTACGTCTTAATTAACATCATGTTCTTCCGTTAATGGTATGTTTAATTAAGTATGGACGAAGTCAAGCATCATGGATTCCATTAGATGGCAGCATTACACAAAACTCTTGTTTGCATTTTGTAAAAAATCATGTTCTAAATTGCCAAAACAGTAGTTTACCATATAGTTTACATACACTACAGATTGAATTGATAGTACATTTTTAAATTAAAGAGTGAAATGCAAGTGGAAGATTCTGATACAAGAAAATGAGACAGAATTTGGAGAGAATGAGAATAGAGAGGATGCAAACGAACCATCAGAACACAAAAGCAGGGGACAGGGAAAAGACGCGTCTCAGGAAGACACATGGGACTTCTACCCACCATGCTGGCTCCATTACCGTGTGGTGGCGTATGTGACATTGCAAAGTTTCATCAATTTCTTTGCTCAAAATTTTTTAAATTAAAAACATAAAAAGACATCACTCTGTAATATTCTGTCTAACTTCAAAATAAAATGTAACACATATGCCATCTATCAATAGGTGAGTAGAGATTGATAGTGTTGCGTCCTTAAGAGGTGGGTGTTTACCCAAATATAATTTTTATAATGACTTAGAAAAGGAAACTATTTTCTGAGAAAGATATGTTTAATAAATCTGTTTTAATAATAATTTGATTCCTTTTTGGAGACAGGTGTTATCCTGGACAAAATTTGAAGACAGTATATAGAATGTAATTTGCTCAAAATGTTTGACTTGCTTAGTAGTCTTCTTGCTTAACAGCAGTTAGCATTAAAAAATAATTGAAAATTGAAAGAGTAATTCCAAAATCTTTACACCCCAAGATTATTATGTATAAGGTCCAATAAAGTCCAATAGATCCTGTGCCTGTATAGTGTTATTTGCTGATATAGAAATACTGTATTTCTAGGTGAATGTAGGAGGTAGCAAGACTAAAAGGCTATACTTTAAAAAATTTTTTAATTGGCCAATGGTAGATGTAAGTTTTGAAACATGACTACTTCATTTTAACATGTTTCACTCCTCCATTTCTTCCTTTGTATGACCAGCTTCTGACATAATGAGAGAAAATAAGTCTCCTGGGACCAGCTCAATTCCATGACATATTTTAACTAAGCGGGATCCTCATAATTGCTAGGGACTTTTTGGTGCTCCAATCACATCCCCTCATAAACATAGTTTGTCCAGTATCCAGATCTGCAATAGTACAGGCTTTACTGCCAGGTTCTCATTTCTCTGAACCTATCTCCATAGTAGCAGTCTAGTCCAGCTTACTGAATATTTCAGTCCTTATCCAGACTGTGTTATATTGAGAATGTTTGCTATTGTTTGTGTATGGGCAGATTTCTGAAGCTAAAATTGTTCCCCACCCTTCTAGAGCAAACATACTATGGATCTGTCCTTATATTCAGGGTGTTTGATTCGTTTATGCTCCAGGGCATATTGTTATCACCAGCTGCGGTCAGGGAAAGAAAAAAATCTCCATCCCTGTGATGTAATACAGTACAATTAGGCACATAATGTAGATTTTATGCTTTTCTCTGAAACATCTGGCATGTACTACTTTCTAAAACCAAAGCTTGAAGAGCCAGACCTCCTGTAGCATTTTAATATCAAAGTGTCTTTTCACATATTAGTTATCTAATGTTTGTGCCAGTTTTTGAAAACACCACATCCCAAATATCACCTCTTGAATGAGTACAAATTCAAAATGCCTGCCAGGAGGTTATGTGTTTGTGGGGGGAACTAATATCTGCCCTAATCTAAATACCAAATGAAATTTAGATTGTCATTCTAACCCAGCATTAGCATTGGCCCTTGGGAAAATCATTGTTTATGGATTCTTTTCAGATACTCAAAATTAAGAGTCAATCTATTTAAACCTTGTTGTCAACATTACATCTGTATTTCTGACATATTAGGACAATGTGTACAAAGTCTTTCACATCTGTCCACAGGAAAAAAGTTAGCAATACAAAGTTTTAAACAAATTGTCTTTAAATTTTCAGGGCAAGAGGATCAAGTTACTTGGGGGAAAAGATAAAATATTATCCTGAGATCCTTGTGAACAAAAACATCTCTCACTGAGATCATGATCTCCTAGAGTCAGGATAATATGTGTTAAAGTAACGTTGCTAGCACAATGAACTTCTCTAATTTGTCAAGCCGTCTTCGTAAAATTCCATTTTCCCATAAAATCCACATGGAGACAAACAAAAGATTAAAAAAAAGAAACATAAGTGACACAAAAGGAAAACAAAGAATAAACTGAGAGAAGAAAAAGTTGGTGTGATTCGTATATTTAGAGTTTCTAATAACAGAGTAAAATGTTGATGAAACACACCTATAGATGCAAAATGGCGTGTATTAGTTTACAAAGACAGCATTAGTCATGATTTAATTATGTTGAAATTTAAAATGGTAAAATTTTTAAATTGATCTAACTACAATCACAAGAGTGGATTTTAACATATTACTAAAATAAAGCAAAAAATAGATAATTAGCTACCCTCAGATAATCACCTAAAGATGTGCTACTAAGTTTAATAAGATTACCTGGGTACTTATTTCGCATTGGAGTGTTGAGTTGACTCTGAACCATAGATTCGGTGCCTTGGGGCCATTTTGGTAGAGGTATTGCAGGGACTTTAGGAAACTGTTCTTGAATTCCTAGGGTCTAGGTTTCGTCATTTATAAGAATTGGTTACAGTGAGATGGTTTCAAAGGTAGTTTCCAGATCTAAAATATTGAGTCCATGGATTTTTTTTTTTTTAATATTAGAAAATATAGGGCAACCCCTTTGGGTCCTCTCCCACTGTGAGAGCTTCTCTGTCCTATCAATAAATCCTGCTTAAAAAAAAAAAATATATATATATATATATGTGTGTGTGTATGTATGTGTGTGTGTATATATATATAAATAAACTATGTGTATGTGTATATATATATATATATACACATAGTTTATTTAGAAAGTAAATTAGAGAGAGCGAGAGAAAGAGGAGACTCACCTCCTCAAAGTAGGGTAGGGGGCCAAAGCCAGGAAACTGACGACAGCCATAGCTCCAAGAGCACATGGCCACAGCAGAGTCTAGTAAGGCCATGGCCTGTGGATTTTAATATCATATTACAACTGTGTGGTGAAGGCCTTGCTATATAGGAATGGAAAGTGTGTTATTTGTACATTTTGGTATTTTCACGTCATAATCATTACTAATAAACGTCAAAAAGCAGTGTCTACAACACCTTAATATAAAACACATTAGAAACACATGGCAATGCTGGATATCTTTAAGTAAAAGACAGGTGGAACAGGACTTGTTCATCCAACCCGGAAGCTTCCAAGGAGTCAAATGACAGGACTTATTTTTTTCTGTAATTTAAGAATTAATTTGGTATGAGAAGGAGGAATACTATTTCAACTATGTGAAACAACATACATAGACAGGAAAATACCAACAATGTGAGTACCAGCAAGATGGCAGACTGACCTAATGTGAGCTATTTTTCCACTAAGGGATCAAGTCAGTTGGGGAAAAAGATAAAGTGAAGAGCTGTATAAAATATAACAATATTATTTTAGTAAAAATATAAAGATGAATTACAAGGAAAATTTCTCTTTGCAGGGTCAAGAAAGTTAACCTCAGGCAGAGGGTAAGCATATGAACGAGGTAGAGCTCTGGTCCTTGAAATATTAACAGTCAAATCCAGGTCCAAAGAATAAAACAGAACTTCAGGTTTCCATGAGACATGGAGTACAAAATCAGGAGCCTGGAAGCATTACCTCTTCCTTAAGGAACAGCCCCAAGAAGAGTCAAGAAAGTCTGTCTCTAGACAAATAAGCCTCCCAGGAAAAATAAAAATATCGAGGGCGAAGGTCCGATTTTTACATCTATATTGTATATGATTCCCGAGCAGAGAAACTAATAGAAAACTTGATCCCACACCAGCACAGTTTCCAGGGCATTCTGTCAAAGCAAATATACAGATTCTTTTATAATGTAGAGTACACAAGACCCCCTTGGGGGAAACAATCATAAACAACAACAACAACAATAAAATACCAAGTTAAGATGAGCTCACAATAAAAATTATGAACTACAGAAGGAAATAATAATCATAAGGGAAAGTCAGCAGAAACACAAACAAGAACTACCTCAATAACACCACAGTTGAAATATTAGTATAAAATGTGAGTGTATCAACAATCTTTAAACCAAGTAGGTAAGAATTATTATTTTCTAATTTATGCTTTTCTCCAGTTTGTCAAGTGGTTCACCAACAACTGGCATACAGTTTATAACAAGAAAATTATTGTGAAGGTTTCTGTTTTGTAGCACTTGATATACTGATTCTTGGGGAAAGTTCTGGGTGGCTCTGAGGTCACTCGTAACACAAATATATAAATTTCCCATTGACTTCCAAGCTTATATGAAATGCTGTGAGCAATCCCAATATACTGGTTTATAACAAAATTTTTATTTTTATCTTTGAATAAACTTTTCACTGCTTATTTTTTAAATCAGTATTCTGGGAATGCTTGAATAATCATGGAAGTAATTATTTTCCTGACTCAATATTTCATCCCAAAGACTTCTTTACTTGTTCTCTGACAGCAGTACAATGTATGCAGTGGCCTCAATTATTAGATGATATTTTCATTAGTACATTGTCCTAATTTGATGATTAAGATACGTGGTAACTCGTTAGTATCAGAGTATGCAGACATACGGCAAGTAAGTTACATTAGAAAGCAGAGTTTTGAGCTAGAAGTAATCATATATCTTACCTGTATGTCTGCAGGAGTACAAATAACCTTTCTTTTTCTTAAAAAAAAAAAAATAATAATAACCCAGCTTGTAGCCCGAGGGGAGGGGGCATGAGTCTCTCAGTGAAAGAAGGGGCAGGACTAACAAGAGGTTGCCTTCAAAAGATGGTTGCAACCCAGGGGGATTTTCATCACAGGTTTTTGGCATTGGAAGGTCTTTGAAGATTTTTGGATTTTCGCTTAACAGGTGGTCTCTGAGCCTGCTGCTCTCTCTGCTGATCTGAAGCCACACAGCCCAGCACGTCTCCTACCTGCGTGGTTTTCTGGAGGTAAGGCCCCAGGAACCTCTTCTTTTTCTCATCCAGTGATTACTTTTCTTATGCGAGGGTTGCAATTTTCCTCCCCCACTTCCCCTCCCACAGCCAATTAGCACCCCAGGCTTGGAACATAATTATCTGCACCTCAATTATTAAATCAGGGAAAGCCGGAAAGAAAAAGTAGCAGGATGGAAAGTGCCCACTAGATGGCAGAATTGATTAAGCAGGATAGTGTGCTAAGGCTGTGCACTCCAGGTACCAACACAAAACAGGAAGAGATTGCTGGGTAAGAGTTAGTTAGTGCCTCCACGTATTCCCCCCATACTGCTTCTCATCTGCCCACAGGTGCTCTGAGCTGATCCTTCTTTTACATTCCACAGGGATGTGCACTCTAGGGAATGACTGCATAGTGTCTAACAGTTAGCATGTGAAACATTTTGTGATGCTTGTCACCAGACGTGAGAGATAGATGCCTCTGAAGGTTCTAGTTCAGGAGGTGGTGACCTCCAAGACAGACCTCCACCCAGAAAGCCAAACACCTGTTGTTGAACGCCCAAGCAGAATACTGGCATCATCCCTTATCTGAGGGAATATATTATCTACAAACCCTAAATTCTGTTATGGCAAGTTGGCCCAACCCAAGCAATAAAAAGTGGACAGATTATCTATTCAGTTTTCCACTCGGGTTTACACTGGCAAATTATTCATTACGTTGTTAGAAACGATTGTCTTTACAAAGTACCTCAAGACTGAAACAAGTACTATGAAAAAGCATCTAATGGATCTCAGGATTCAAAATGCACCCTACATTTTGTTCAGCCCTAATTTGAGTTCATCTGGCATGCACCCACTTTTATTGACTTGCCTCGTGCAGCCAATTCTATTGATCAGCAGTTTTGTACTATTTAGAAGGCACATCGTGTACTTTAGGGCCTGAAACTTAGACTAGTGCCCATCTATGGACTCTCTAGTTTTACAGATAGCATTTGTGTGAGCAATCCTGGGATTCCAAGTGACATTGAAACCCTTATAAAAAGTGATTGACTGCTTAATATGTCAGGAATGTGCCTGTATTACTTCATTTTTTTTTTGGTCAAACCTAGGGCCCAGTACTACTAGTAGTTCTAGTTCCATTTTTTCAGTAAAGGAATGGAAGCATAGAGCAGTTAAGAAACCTGCAAAGATCCCACGGTGGGTAATGACAAAGCAGAACTAGATAACAGAATAATTCAAGAAAATTTCAATCTTCCCTTGGAACTCTTTTTACTGAACAAAAAATTTAATTATATTTTGTTGAACTAGAATATTATGAATATGTCTCTATTGAATGGTTGTGTAGAGGGTCAATTTTATATTTTTTCTAGTTTGTGAATAGTCACTGAACCTATGTATGTTCTGAATAATGGCTAGTATACACTGTGGATTCTTAATTAATCTAATTAATTGTGATCTAGAACATAGAGCTTATCTTTTTCAGACAAATGGGAAATGATGGGTTAGACGGTTATAGAAAAATGAAAGTCTGGTATGAGTTGTTATTTGAATCCAGCCTAATGATTGTCAATTGTCTTTTACTCTGTCAGTGATGTAAGTTCTTGGTATTATAATTTCTGTATGTGCTGATGGGATATGTTATCGAGTGACAACCTCATTTTACATTTCTTCTGTAACCACAACCCAATAACTGAATCAAGAACAGCCATTCTTGCTCTATTTTTATTAACTTTCTAACTTGGAATAATTTCAGATTTAGAAAAAAGTTCCCATCAACTCCTCATCCAATTTCCTCTCATGTCAACATGTTACATAGCAT
The DNA here is from genome assembly GCA_027257055.1 of Cephalopachus bancanus. Classification (NCBI taxonomy): domain Eukaryota; kingdom Metazoa; phylum Chordata; class Mammalia; order Primates; family Tarsiidae; genus Cephalopachus; species Cephalopachus bancanus. The sequence continues at coordinate 713,056 of JAPVLO010000068.1, forward strand.
GGTACATTTGTCAAAACTAAGAAATTAACTTTGATGAAATACTATTAGCTTAACTACAGAGTTTATCCAGATTTCACTAGATTTTCCACTAATGCTCTCTCTGTGTTTCAGGATCTAATCCAGGACCCCATGATGCACAATATCCTGCCCTTCTCCTTTTATCTAATTAGTGCTGAAATGTGAAATGATGTCATCCCCTCCATCTTCTGCTGCCCATGTCCTTTGATGTGAACCACCTAAAGCCCGGAGATAGAATGCAAATCTCACGGGTGACAGGCCAAGTGGAAACCCTCCTTCTACAGACCTAGGCCAGGGACCCTTGGGACTGTGTCCATGCCTTAAAATCATTCCCAACTTTTCTGCTTCCCTACTCCAAAAAGAGACCTTTTCATCCCTTCTGTCAAAACAAAAGTCCAGGCGGTACTTTGCCATTAAGGAGATACAAGTAGATTTTTAAAACATCCTTTGTAAGTTTTTCTCATTTTCATTATTTCTTGGTTTATCCACTAAATGAGCCACTGCTTCTTTGCAAAGACAACTAAAGAAGTCTCTACACCATCAGGTTATTTTTTTGATATATAAAATTCAGTTATTCCTGCTTTAGCTGCCATATTTTGTTTCCTTATTCGTTTCTCAGTATCATGAGTCATTCAGTAGCAACACAAGAAAAGGTATTGCAATTCTCTATTGGTCATGCACAATAACTGTTAGCTCTCCTGGAAAAATAATTTTCATGTAAATTTATAAAATGGATCTCAAGACAAAATCACTTTTAATTCCATATGTTACAGTAGAGATCTTTATAGGCTGGCAATGACTTATAAACAATACACTCAAGACAGTCACTTGAGCAATATGAAGAGCTTACATTTATTATTATTATTATTATTTTTGCTATAAATAATGAGGCTCCCTACACATGACTGAAAAATAACTTTCTGGTTTCTCAGCTGCCAGTTCTGTGCTTGGGTTATGCCCGTGACAGTCACACAGATAGGAAGCTTCTATTAAAACCAGAATCAAAGGCAGCAGGCGTGGGAATCAGCCTACATTAATGAACCATTGAAGCCTCTCTCCGGCACAGATGAACACTAAATCACTGGTTAGATCTCTGGTGATTTCCCACTTGAGAGATGTGAAGAAAATGGCACATTCAGAGTAACAGCCAAGCTGTAACAACTTGTCAAAATACTTTTTAAAATACAGGCTTAAAATTATTCTTAAAATGATCTTGATAGAGCCACTGGAAATATTCCCTCCGAGTGTTTGATTTGGCAGTGACCCTTGAAGAAGCAAGTCATTGCACATGGAAGCAACAGGATTCATCTGTTGTCTTCTCTGACATCAACCACTCTGGTCACAGTTAACAAGGGTTCTTTTATGGCTCAAAATAGAGATGAGAGCTAAGTGACATAAAATTATTGATCTTTTCTTAAATTGACTAGATAATTACGTTGACAATTTTCTCTTTTAGTTGTGAATACCTGCACTGCAGTCAAACCATCTATTACATCATTATTAAATAGATAGTGCTGGGTGTTGGGCAAATTTCTGGTGTAAAGTAAGAGACTAGTAGCAGATCTTGAAGCTGATGATTACTTCTTATAATTGGAGTTTATATTACAGAGACAAATCTCCTTCACTGTCTTTTGTAAAGCAGTTGTACATTATTTTAAATTAAGCTGAAAATGCATATTAATCATCTGTTCTTTGTGTAGCTAGACATATTTTTGTTTGCAATTTAATTAGCATTTTTTTGGGTGCATTCTAAGTGTTAGGCAATATGAGAGTTTGAGATTAGTGAAGCTTGTAGTTCTTAGATTTTTAGTATGATTGAGGAAAGAAAGAAGTGGATAGAAGGGAAACAAAAAATACAGAAAAGAAGGTGAAAGAAAAAAATGGTTTTTATTTTGCTAAAATATAATTAGTTCATGTGGTTTATGTTTCCTTATCTAATAGTTGTATATCTGAATCATAGAAGGGTCATGTTTAGGAAAGTTGTGCATTGAATTAAGACTTGAATTAGATGATAGCTAACTTCCTTAACAACTGTATGATTCCAATGTAGGGTCTTGATAAAAAGCTCAATGTTTCCTTCCTTTTGAATTTGATAATTATAAAATAAAGAAAACAGAAATATTTTCATTTATGTTAGAAAGCAGAAGGGTTTTGTGAGCCTATGTGGTTTCTGTTATCAACAAAGAAAGATTTTCAGTTAAGCAGCAAAGAATCAGAAGGTCAGAATGCTAGTTTAGGTTCTGTTTTAGTTAATTTTTGTTCAGAATCTGGAAAGGTTAAAAAATTCAATAGACTTTTTTTTTTCTTTTCTAGCACAGGACCTACTGGATAAAGATAACTCAACAGTTATGTGCATCTGGCAATTCTGTGAAGATCCAAAGACAGGAGTTCAGAAAGCCTACTGTTTAAGATCCTGAATAGAGAGACGAAAAACATGCCTCCAGAAGTATGCATAGTCTACAAAAAATTAGGTAGACGCATTTAACTGATGAGAAGAGAAGCACACTGGGCTAGTTAAAGCTTTATGGAAGACACAGAATCTGTGTAAGACTTAGAAGAACATGTTGGTTTTAGAAAGTGTGGGTGAAGCAGCAATATATTTATGAGAGGAAATACGGTGAAAAAAAAATTCCAGAGTTACACAACTGAAAGATGTGTCTTGGAAATAATAGTAGACCTATTTTTGTGGATATATGGGGAGTTAAATTACAAAAGTGAAGACAGAACTTGAGTGTCACGTTGGAGTTTAGACTTGGTCTTGGAAGCAATGGGAAGCTATTCACAGGCTTTGAGGATAGGGATACATGACTAAAGCACTATTTTAGAAATAGACATGATGGGTTTGATATGGAGAGTAATTGCAGGCAGGATGACATATTGAAATGTTTTTACAGCTGTCTAATTGAATAATCAAAGGACTTGAAATAGAGAGGCAAGTGGAAATATAAAGGAAGAGAAGAATATGAAAGATAAAGCTGAATTGGCAGGACAAGACTTTGTGCCTAATTGGATTTGGATATTCGGGTAAGAAAGACAAGTAGGAAGGCTCTGAGTGTCTAAGACTGAAACAATAGTGATAAAATTAATTCAAACCAAGAACAGCAAGACATTCATCACAGGGCCATTGTGATATTAAAAAAAATTATACAGAAGCTGTTTTAAGACTGTACAATCATATAAAAAGTAGCCTTATTAGAGAACAGGAAGTCTAAATAGTAACCAGTAGAGTGATAATGAGATGAATTCTGCATGAGAAATCTTGAATTTATGGTTATTCAAGTGGAGATAGTTAAAAGTGCCATTCTCTTTTACCTCCATGGGTATAAACACAAAACTCTGCTTTTAGGAATAAAGGGAAAGAGATCAACATAGAATCAACAGTGAGTATTATCAGAAACATGACCCAAATGGTCAAGTCCATTTGATGGTGATTAGGCAAATAAGAAAGACAATAATGCATCATATAAAGAGAAATAAGGGATATTTACTGAGTGTATGTTGAATGTACCAACATTTACTTATACACTTAATTTAACACAACCATTATGCTGTATGGGAGAACCTCATTTCTGAGATGAGATACACAGCAATCAGTGATTTTAAGTGAACTAAAATATCAATTAGTAAACAGTGAAGCTGGTTTTCTGATTTTGAGGCCAACGTCTCTCTTTTTTTTTGAGTTGGAGTCTCACTGTCGCCCAGGCTGGGGTGCAGTGGCCGCTCCCGGCCACCTCAGCCTCACCTGCTGGGCTCCGGCAATCCTTCCACCTCAGCCTTCCCAGTAGCCGGAATTACAGGCATGTGCTACCAAGCCCGGCTGATTTTTTGATTTATTGTAGAGATGAGGTCTTGCTGCCCAGGCAGGTCTTGAACCCGCGGGCTCAGGCAATCCATTCACCTCAGCCTCCCAAAGGCGCGGGATTACAGGCTGAGCCACAGAGCCCGGCTCGAGGCCGATGTCTTTTAACTAAATTAACCATCTGTATTTTGTGCAGCCACATACTCACACAACTCAACTTAGGCGATATGACCCTCCCTCTGAACCTGGGTTCCTACTACAAGATAGGAATGCTAATATTTAACTTATGTGGTTGTTGTACAGATAAAATAATGTGAAAGTGCTGTGTTAGTTTATGTGTATTGGGCAATATTAATTTTTTTTTTTTTTTTTTGAGTTGGAGTCTCACTCCCTCACCCAGACTGGAGTGCAGTGGCCACTCCCGGCCACCGCAGCCTCGACCTGCTGGGCTCCGGCGATCCTTCCCCCTCAACCTTCCAGTTAGCTGTAACTACAGGTGCGTGCTACCACGCCCGGTTGATTTTTTTGTATTTATTGTAGAGATGAGGTCTCACCAAGTTGCCCAGGCGGGTCTTGAACCCGCGGCCTCAGGCAATCCACTCACTTCAGCCTCCCAAGGCGCGGGATTACAGGCTGAGCCACCAAGCCCGGCTGGGCAATATTAATTATTATTCGTGTGATCAGCACACCAATTTAAACATGAAGTTGTATAACTTCACTTGGAAGAAGCTGCTATGAAATGATTTAAGTATGTCTGAAATTTTCTAGCCATATGACTTACAATTTCCAAAAGTAATTTTTATTAAACAAATACCTCTCAAATATTTCTTTCACTTGCTTTATTTATGCAAAACAAAACAACAGAATTGTCTGTTTTGGTTAGATGAAAAGTTTTAAGAATAATCTAAAATTTACTTTGAAATTCCTTGATCTCTATCTTAAATCTCCTTGAATATATTAAGCTAACATTTAACATTACTCTTTCATTAGGACCACACTCCCATACTGAAATGATAGCAACACTTAATTTAAAGTCTTTATACTGCTTAAAAACATGCCCAGATCTTCAAAATTATGGTTACCGTTTTGTTCCATAATGTTGTGTTTGTCTTCTGAGAAAACCTGCCACATTCAATAGCCATATGTATCTTAATGAAAGAATAATAATGACAACTAATAGAACACAAGAGCCATGTCAGTTTACGACTCTCAGAGCAAAATCAAAACTAAACTGCAGAAAGACAATATGAATCCAGATCTGAAGCTTCCTGATTCCTAATAAGTTTTATGTTAATGAAACAATTATTAGAACACACAAAACCCTTCCTTTTTAATTTGATAAATTGAGTGGTGATGTGAGTTAATTGAACCATTGGTGTGATAATAAGATGCAATTGGTATGATTTATCAGAGGATGACATGGTTGCAGGCATTGCTTCCACAAAAAATAATGACTGTCATTACTACTTCCTGAGGTGAGCAGGTAAGCCAAAAACCTAGCTTATTGCTGCACAGGTCAGAAGATAAGGAGACTGTTTTCCTTTTTGTCTGAGTGACTCCCTTTAAGGCTGTCACTTGAGAGGCATGCTTACTAATTTGGAACTTATTTTTCCATATTCCACAAACAATGTCAATACTAAGTTTGTTTAGGCTATTCCATAATCTTAACCTATTTAGCTAAGTACTGAGGTTAAAAACCCCTAGGTCTCCAAGAGTTTTGAGTTCTAATGTTGATAATTAAAGGGTCACCTTGGGTCTTTCTTTTCAAGTTGCATTATCTTATGGAGATATTTTCACAAGTGGTTATTCTAGTAGAATAATCCTCTGGGGTTCTGTAGCTTGAGAAATAAAGATTGTGCTTTTTCATACGTGATTCAGAGATAATTTTACATGCTACCCACCTTCTCACAGGGTAGAAAGAAATAAATGATCACAATGTCCCTTAGTTTCCAAAAATAAAAATGGGATTCACATTGTTGTAGTTCTTCTTCCTCGATGACGTCAAAATAAATAAATAGTAAATCAATGTCATTGGATACCGGAGACATATTTTTCTAGATATGGGATTTATTTTTTCCACACAGACATATTAGGAAAAAACACTTGCCTTATATTCATATTATAAAAAATAAATTCAAGATCCATGAATGAGCTTGTGCCTATGCTGAGAAGGTTATATCTTAAAATACCAATGGAATACCCATTCTTCATTAACTTTGTACTTATTTATTGTATTTATTATTTTTAAATCCCATTTATACACATTTTGATAAATTTTTATACACACATTTATTTAATTTTTGCAGTCATTCTGAAGTTTGCATGTTCAATCCCCGTTTTAAAGTTGAAGATGTGATGTCATCTCATAATTTATTATGCAAAACGAAAAACTTCTGAGAAGGAAAGGGGGAAGCTCTTATTAATTAACCCAAGACAAGAATAAGCCAGAACTGCTCTGGGATCAGAAAATGCATTCAAGCTGGGCTCGGTGGCTCAGCCTGTAATCCCACGCCTTTGGGAGGCTGAGGTGAGTGGATTGCCTGAGCCCGCGGGTGCGAGACCCACCTGGGCAGGTAAGACCTCATCTCTACGATAAATCAAAAAATCAGCCGGGTGTGGTAGCGCATACCTGTAATTCCGGCTACTTGGAAGGCTGAGGCGGAAGGATCGCCGGAGCCCAGCAGGTCGAGGCTGCGGTGGCCGGGAGTGGCCACTGTACTCCAGTCTGGGTGACAGAATGAGACTCCAACTAAAAAAAAAATAATAATAATAATAATGCATTCAGACTGGATAAAAAGTTCATCAACATTAAAAAAATGTACCAAGGAAATACAGCAAGAAATTGTCAGAGCCAGAGTTTGGTTCCATGCTTTCAAGACCTAACTTTTTCTAACACTTCTCAAGAGATTTAGGAATTGTCTTGTTTAGTAATTTGAAATGATTAGAGGAAGAAAAGTCAGAGATCCCTGCTTGCAAATTATCAGTGCTAAAGTAGACACTATGTCTTGCTTATCTTTGTGTATCTAACTTGAAACACATCAGGGCTTCAATAAATGCTTGGGGATCTGAATCAAATCATGACACTTGACCCTCGCCATTTAGACACGCTCCTTTAGATGGTAAGACATTTTCTGTTTTCAAGATTTAATGATTAGAATGAAGATAAATGGACACAGGTACGTATATACTCAGATCAGTCCTTCATTGTCTTAATATTTGTTTACAACAATCTGGACAGACATTTTATGAAAAAGAAAAAGATGTGGACTATAGGAAAGTTTCAGGCCTTAGAAGAGAAAAAAACCACACTGTCGAGAAAGGTAGCAAAAGAATCTAAAATGATTTAGCCAAATAGTCATTATGCCAATTCTTACCTTGTCCATCTTCTCACCTTTACTGACTTCACAGACAATGCTAATGGGACATTTTTTTCTTTTTATAGAAACTTCTGGTCTGGGTGCAAATTTTAATTTGTTTAACCGCATTTAATTACAAACTGCATCATCTGGAAATTAACAGGAACTGTAATAGGAGTGACCTAAAAAGAGCATATGGAAAATCTTGAGGAAAAAAAAGACATTGTAATCATGATACACTGAATAAAATCCTGCGTCTTCCATTAAATACCTATGTGATCTTAGTCGTGTAATTTAATTCTCTCTGGGCCTCAGATTCTCCATTTGTGAAGTAGGTCAACTAGATGATACAGCAATTTAAATTTGGGGTTTAATATTCAATTGTTTTGTAAATCGTGATGATACAATATAATTCTCAATGATAAGACATGAGGAAATTTCCATGGCCTCCATCCTTTCATCTTTTATCATTAGTACAAGTCACCTGAGTACTGAATGCTGTTCCCTTTTTAAATAAAAAAGTTTCAAACATTAATTTTCCATGTTGCTATCATATTAATAGGAGCTATAAATAAAGATTAAATTTAAGAAGAATTACAGCATGGAAAAATCTCCACTTCGCTACTATTTAAATATTAGGAAGTATTTCTGGAGATTTTGCTACATGGTTGGGTTATCAAGATGACAAATTTACATTTAATATTTAATTCTATTATTTCTCGATTGTTCCCTCATCCCTGTCTTATGCCCTGATGACGTACTTTTGAATCTAACTGGCCATACTACCCAGCTGTACATCTAGGCGTGTTTCTTACCCTTTCTGAGCTTGTTTCTTACCCTTTTCTGAGCAAAATGATGACACATACACTTGGTCTCAGAAGAAAGGATATGATTTCATTTTAGCATTGGTTATAAATAAAACAGTTTAGACATCTTTTTAGAAATTAGGTAGCCACTACTCTATAGCCCATAATTTATGAATCAGATCTTAGTTATTTATTTCCAAGTTAGCTCCCTCTTGAGGGCAGCTCTCAAGAGCATTGCTTTTTTTTTTTTTTTTTTTTAAGTTGGCGTCTCTTTCACCCAGTCTGGAGTGCAGTGTCAGGCTCACGGCCACCCCAGGATTGACCTGCTGGGCTCTGGCAATCCTTTGGCCTCAGCCTTCCAAGTAACCGGAACTATAGGTGCCTGCTACCATGTGCAGCTAATTTTTGATTTATTGTTAGAGTTGATCATATTCAGTGATCTATCACAGAAACAAAGAACAGAGTAGCATATGTTCTAATTCATAAGTGGACCTTAAACAATTATGATACTTTAAGAAAGGGATTGGCAGTAGCGGGAAACTGTTAGGGGAGGGGGGTGGAATTGACAGTTGAGGGAAACTGCTAGGGGAGGGAGGGACATACCTCATCAACAAGGGTACCTGCATAACCAACGTTTGTATATCTAACCCTGAATTGTATCACACATCTTTATAATAATAAATTTAAAAAAAGCGTTGCTCTTGCACACTTCAGGAACTACAGGCATCTTAAAGAACTTGAAAAGTACAGTCCTGAAATGATGAAGGACTTTCTATCCATGTTTTACCAAAGGCATACTTAACAGATTACAACAATGATTTGCTGTTATCTTTTGTTTACAACAGGACAGGGCCTGTGGAAACACAAGTCAAGATTCTAATTTCCTTATATCATCTTTAGCTTGAGCCAAATTTCTTGTCCTTAAAAGGTGATTTACCTATAAATAACTTCTTGAATTTTGATTAAATACATATAAAAGTTATTTTTGAGAACCAATCTAACTTTGTTTCTGACACTATTTGCAGTCAGCACTTAAGAGAAATACATCTTTTTGTATTGTGACAATACACAGTTTTCTATGATGTGGTAGAATCATATCTTTATCATGTAACATAAGGAGTAAGGAGTAAGAAAAATAATATAGTACAGACATTAGATTGTAAACTTTTAAAGAGGAAAGAGGGCTGTTTCCTATAAATTTTTGTTTCCACAAACATGTGAGTCACTGTCTTATAGATATTCAGTGCTCAGAGACTTATAGAATTTGATATTTAAAATAAAAAAAAGTTCAGATGGCATAAAGCTGGTTTTAGTTTTGTGGCAAATTATAATACTGTAACATTCAAATGTATACTTAACTTAGACAAACTCTTCTAATTGTTAAAAGATTTGAAGTTAGAAAACTTTAAGACACCCAACAGTTTAAACTAAAAACGATTCAATAAAATCTCAACATAAATCACTTGAAGGTAACATGTTTAACACAAACTTGATAATCTGTAATTCTTACTGGTAAATTAAAGAAGTTTAAACAAAAGTGAAGAAATAGAGACATTTATAATTTTAAGTTTTCTACACAATGCAGAAGTATTTGTCAATATTCAATCAATATTCACAAATAAAGGTTGGCCTGTCATATGACAGGAGATAAGCGAATGATGGCTACCATTATTATTTTTAGACATCTTCTCAAAGACCTGTTTTAAGAAAGCAACCATGATTGTCATCAATAAAAAAGATAGTGAAAAAACATACTTTTTTCTATGAGGACATCTATACTTCTCCACTGCCTACAAATACTGTCTGCAAGTTCTTTATGTCAAATAATTTCTATTGAAATTAGAATAGAAGTGTGGTACTAAGTATCAATGTGGTAAGACTGATGGGATTTGAGCAGTATGTCAGTCAAATGAACGATGCCAGGAACAGCCTCCAAGCAAATACGTTAAATTATTAGATTAACTAAAGCATTTTTCTGTTAGCATCAGCCCATGCTCAGGCAGTTGGTAGCATGGCTTCCATCTAGAGATTTATATTCATCAACCAGTCTGGGGTTGGTGGGAATGTGAGAGGTTCAGATAGTTGTGTTCTGTTGTGTTGATAGTATTTTGTATGATTTGTTTCATATCTCCAGTGGTCTGAGGAGAGATTATGTTTCCAGACTTTTAGTGCACATGAGGATGTGAAATATACTGTTGACTCTATTGCACTGTCAGCAAGGGCTACAGACCTACAACCTGACTTCTGAAGGTTGAGGTTATGCACCAGCCTGCTCTAGAGAAACCCTATACTCGCTCAAAGATCCCTAAAGGTGATATACAGCCCAAGGTTCCAAAAGAATGTTTCCATACTGAAATGTGATATATAATGATATATATGCCAGACTATAAACTAGAAAATGAGAATCAGGTGATAGTCTAAACTTTGGAAAGAGCTGGACACAAGTGACAAAATGATCATGCTTGTTAATTTGAAACGTCAGTCGTATTTCTTACATCAGTTAGCATTTTTTCTTTTAATTGCAAGAGATATAATATTAAAATGCAACTTAGATGCATAAAATACAAACAGACCAATGAAGGAGCATAATAAAAATTATATAAATAGATCTCAGTACACATGGGAACATAGATTATAATAATGGTGACAATTCAGATCAGTGTAGTAAAGATGGGTCATTCTAATAAATGACAGTAGAGCAACTGGTAGCTATTTGGAAATAAAGACAAAATTGGATCCTTAACTGAACAGGACATTGGACATCAAGATAAATAAATAAAATATCTAAAGTGAAAGGTGAAAGAACTAGAAGAAAATGCATGCTTATTCTTTTATAAACTTACACTGGTAAAAAAGTTTTCTAACTATGATCCAAAATCCAGAAGCAATAATAGAAGGAATTGACTATTTTTGCTATGTAAAAATAAATAGCTATATATATATACCCCCAGGGCCAAAACAAGACAAAGCCAAAAAAAAAAAAAAAAAAAAAAGCTCCATATACAATTTTTTTAAAAGACAAAGGTCAAATAAGAAAATATATCTGCAACTCTTAAAAGAAAATGAAGTTAATCTTAATAACATATTAATAAGTGCTACTAGAAATTAATATGAAATAGACCAATTGGAAAAAACAGGTAAGGAACATATACAGGCAGTTCATAGAAAACAAATACAAATGGCACTAAGAATATGAAAATAAATCTTATTAATAATAAAACATGTGCAAAATGAAACTAGATACCTTTTCTCACCTATTACACTGGCAGAAAAAAAAAGTTGTCAACCTGCTGTGTTGATAAAACCATGGGGAAATAGACACTATTAGGCTTTTCTGGAAAGAGTATAGGATGGTTCAAACTTTTTATGAAGTGGAAGTAGGTAATAGCTATCAAAATTATAGATGTATTTAACTTTTTTTGCCTTTCTTTTTATTTAAGGATAATAATAGATGACTCTTTACAATTTCTATTGTGTACAATTATAATTGGCAATCACATACAGATTTTTATATTTTAGGCCGCTTTCAAAATCATTGATTGATTCATACTCTTATAGCCCTGTGTAAATTTGGGGAACTAAAGAGTAGCTTGATTGCCTTGCCCAGACCCCCAGCAAGAAGGATTTTTACTGCCCGATCTGGATTTGAAACTTAAAGGATTACTTCATTTCTGTTTTCACAATATGGTTCTTTGGTACTAGGGAAATCATAGAACAACTGCCATCTCTTTAGGATTGGGTTGAATTAGCAGTAATAATTTTAATGACATTAAGTATTTTATTTAGGTTCAGGGAAGGGAAATGTAGTACATGGTCATTATAATGCAAAAGAAGAGGCTAACCTTTATTGAGTACTTGCTAGATACCAACTTCTGGGCTAGATATTTTGCACACACCATCTAAATTAATCTCCATATTTCAGCTAAGAAAACAGATCATCAGGTAATTGTTTTTCACATCATACAACTGGTAAAGAGCTTCCTTACTAGTAATGTTTGAATACCAGCTTTTCTAACTTTAGAAACTGAGCTACTTTAGAATTTTTCAATCATGATTTTACTCCAACTCCTTTTTTTGTTGTTGCAGGATTTATTGAGAGGACAGAAAAACTCCCACAGTGGGAGGGGACCCGAAGGGGTTGCCCTACTCTGACTCTTAACCCAGATATCCTACTTCTAGGAAACTAGTCTACAGATACACTGAACATCTCAAGTGACACAAAGTTAATCACTATGATATTGCCTATATCAATAAATGATTAGAAACAAGCCAGAAAACTATGTAGCAACCACAAATTGAAATACTACGCAGCTGTAAACAAGAGGTAGGAGTATCTTTGTATGCAAAATGGGAGAGTTACAAGGGTGCATTCAGTAAAGAAAGCAAGATCACACAGGTAGAATGCTACTTTTGGTATATGAAAACAAAGAGAGGTAAGAATATAGTATATTAACACATGCATGCAAACATTCTGGAACTAATAATAATAATTCTCAAGGAGGTGAGAGACTAGAAAGAATAGAGATGAGAGCACGAGGTATAGTACCTGCTAAAAGTAAGATGTTCTAAAAAATTTAAAAACTAAAAAAGAGTTTAAGAATTTTAGAGCTGCTTGTTCACATGACTATATGTAAGGTGATAATATCTTGGCAATAATCTAATAAAATATGTTAATATTTTGAGTCTTATTTAAATCAAAAAGTAATTAGTAGATAATTTAGTACATTGTTGAATTAGAGTTGAGTATTTTACACAAATTCAAAGTAACTGCTTGTTATAATTCTTTTTTTTTTTTGAGATGGAGTCTCACTCTGTCACCCAGACTGGAGTGCAGTGGCTGCTCCCAGCCACGACAGCCTCAACCTGCTGGGCTCCGGCGATCCTTTCGCCTCAGCCTTCCAAGTAACTGGAACTACTCGCCTGCCTTAATTCTTAGACGTGAGTTTAAAAAATATTACACAGGAAATTTTCAGCCAGATGACCATTTCTTTTTAACCATTAGAGGATGAAAATGCGACCTTTTTCTGAACTCAGGAAAAGCTTGAGAACTGCTGAAAGTAGAGAAACCTTTAAGATTAAGCCCATTCTTTCAGTTATTAATGTATCAGTACATAATGAGAACTTCTTATAAGACAGCCAATACTAGAAGTGCCAAGAAAATATAAGTAAATGCTGTTGTTTAAAGGATTCCATGAGACACTAGATATCCAGATACGTACATAGCTAACTAAATGCAACGTGTCGTAAACTTGAAGCACTCTTTAAAAATGAGAGATGACAAAGCAACATGTAACATATCCAGAAAAAAATAAATTCATTTTTAAAAATAGCACATCAAAAAGATTTTCATGTTTAGTCTTGTTCACTCTGAGCCTCAGAAGTCTTGATACTAAGAGTGACCTAAGGACATTCAATGAAAATATCAATTCCTGGAAGTCATGAGCATAGTGATTACTGGTACATGCTAGCTACACAGGCTTAAGTCTGAACTCCACTACTTAATAGTTGGGTAAGATTGAGCATTACTCTTCAGAGAACAGGATAATTGAGAGCAATGCACTGCATCAATTAACAAGAGGATGTTTTACTTTAGTGAAAAAGAAAATGTATTCCACTCTGACAGTAAAGAAGAAACACCTAAAAACAATGACTCTTTTAATGGCAGTTGGGACTATGGCTAGACGACAGAGGAGAGTGTCTGTAGATACAATTCATATATGCAAGCATATTTATACACATGGAAATAACTATATAGGTCCAGGTATATTTGGCTGAAAAAGACAACACACCACTAGAGAAGGAGAAAATGACTGACTTGCCTAGATGCCTAAATTTAAAAAGTATTAGCTTTTTCCTCTGCCTCTAGTGAAACCATGCCTCAATGTCTACTCTATAACTAATAATGCAATAATATTTCACAGATAAAATTAAGAACACGTAAAATGAACCTAAAACTTATTAAGGAGATTAAAGAGACAAAGTTTTGACTAACAATACTAAAAACAAGTATTAAATTGTATAAATTTTGCAAGTATGAATATTGATGATTTAAATATTTCCTCCAAGTCTGTGACTTTTCACTTTCTTAACAGTATCTCAAATTATTATATTTGAAATATGAACAGTACTAGTATTATGATGAATTTCTAATGTTCTATATTTTTAAAAAGAAAAATCAACTAATGAGGACAATGGAAACTTTTCTTTAATGGACAATTTAAAAATGATAGCCATGGATATTATAAAATCAAATAGCAAATTTTTATCCTGCCACAGCTTTATCTTCAATCTGAATCCTAGTCATGACAATAATGTCTAGAATCACAGATATTCCCTATCATATATTTAATTTTGAAGAACTTTAAATCTTTGAAAAGTGACAAAGGTAACCGACACATCTATGAAATAGGACATCAATCTGCCTGACTTGGCTTTCGAAAAACAGTAAAAGGGAACATTTTCAAATGGTGAGCTGTCTCTTTTATTTATTGATCTTCAGCCAAAAATAAGGCCATAGTAAAATGCTCTCTCCATATCTTTTTCAGTGTATGAAAACAGGGTTATAGATCAATTGATTTACCATCACAATTGATTAGTTACTTTCCCTACTATCTCTACTGTGACACAAGACATGCTGTCATATAGATCTTTCATTAGGAAAGTCATTGAAAAGCTAAGGTTCATTGCATGCTTAAATGGTTTGTAGCCCACTCATTAAGCCATTAACTAACCATTAATATTGCTTAACCTCAAACCCTACAGATAAAATAAGTTATTGCCATTTTATCTTCCAAATGCACCTTTGCAAATTGAATAAGTACATAATTTTGTTACAATCTGACTTAATATTCAGACTTGCCAAAGAATTCGGATATTGAAGCTATTAACACTTACAAGATTTATATGTGTATTCCTTACATGCATATCCCCAAAACAGAAAAAATAGAAGACTAACACAGATGTATCATTTAAAAATGCTTTTTTTTGTCACCCATTTAATTTGTTTTTAATATTTTTCTACATGTTATTGCTATTATCAATAGCATTTATTTCAATGAGAAATTTTCTTTGTGATGTGCTTAACCAATGGCAGCAAAAACAAATAAATAAAATCTCTGTAAAAAGAAACAATTTTAAGATGGCTTAATATCTTTGTGGTCAAGCTTTAAGTTCAAGTGGGTAAATGATTATATATAACATCTAACAATTCCCTGTGTTTCTTTTGAAATAAAACCAGAGAAATTAGAATGCATCTCAGTTGCTATAAAGAATGAATAGACGATATTTTGTACATTTTAGACAGGGTGTAACATAGGTGGAGGTACTCATCCAAATCTTTGGATTGCCACATCGCTAATACTCTATCAAGTCAACTATAACAAACATACAAGTTATCGCATATAACTTTTTTTTAAGTCAGCGCCTCACTCTGTTGCCCAGGCTAGAGTGCAGTAGCACATCATGGATCACCACAGCCTTGACCTCCTGGGCTAGGTGATCCTTCTGCCTCAGTCTCCCAGCTCCCAGACGAGAGCCACTATGCCCAGCTAATTTTTGACTTTTTGTACAGACAAGTTCTTGCTATTTTGCCCAGGTTGGAAAACTTTTTTTTTTTTTTCTTGAGTTGGCGTCTCGCTCTGTCGCCCAGATTGGAGTGCAGTGGCCGCTCCCGGTCACCGCAGCCTTGACCTGCTGGGCTCCGGCAATCCTTCCGCCTCCGCCTTCCGAGTAGCCAGAATTACAGGCGCGCACTCCCACCCCCGGCTAATTTTTTGATTTATTGTAGAGATGAGGTCTCGCCTGCCCAGGCGGGTCTCGAACCCGCGAGCTCAGGCTATCCACTCACCTCAGCCTCCCAAAGGCGCGGGATTACAGGCTGAGTCACCCAGCTGGAGCCACCCGGCTGGAAAACTTTTTATAAGTTATTTTTTTCAGGCAGATTTCTTCAGACAAAAAGTAACCATAATGGAAACTCAATTATTTCTTCTAAATCTAGAAGAAAAAAGTGAGCACTTGAACAAGAGCCCCATAAATATAATGGCGGATGTGTGAAAAAGAATATGAGCAGAGTAGAATGTGCAATTAAAGGAAGCTATAAATAAAGTTTACAGTTCATATAAAAGAGTGTAACAAAACCACAGGAGACACTGCATAGTAGGTAAGTAAATGTAAATGACCTTTACCAATGCATCTAGAATGGGGACGAAATGGAAATATATGTAGCAACTATACTGAAATATTGCCACTCAATGTCAGTTTAGTCACATCAGGGCTGATTTTCATTTTATTTTTCAGTTTCTCACTACTTCAACCTTTAGCATTTCTTGGACCATTAAAATTAAGTACTAGTTCATGTGACATCTCACGAATGAATGAAGGCTGTGTACATATAATATCATTACTTCTAGAAAATTTATGTGTGCAGTTTACAAAATAACATATAAATGGATAATCAACCTAAAAGTCCAACCTTATAAGACCTAAAACATTTGATTATAGTTTGCATTTATTAAAATCATTTATAACAGCTCAGTCTTTCTGCATGGCCAGTCAGGGCCTGCACTGGTCTCTTATAGGCAGGTAAATGTGATAAGCAGAAAGTTAGCGCCTTGGGCCATACCTTTCTGAGGCATTTTAATTATTTTCAATATGCAGTGAGGACAATGACACATGTCCAAAGAATCATGCAAATATCCCTTTGCTGAAAATATGTCCTATACCCTGAGGCATATGAGAGGGTGAAAATTAACTTTGGAAGAGTTAAGAGTTCGTACCATTGCATGAAAGGACGAAGATGCCAGGACCCAAGGCTTTTTAAGTGTAACTATTCTGTCTGTTTTTTCCCCATATACCTACTCAAATCTCCTGTCCCTTATTCAAAAGTGTATATGCCTGAGATTCTGTCTTTGGAACAAGATGAGGAAAGGCAAGATGATAGTCTTATTTATTCCATAAAGCTGACTTCTGAATTACCTAGAAAGCAAGAAGATGACGTCTGGAGGGAAGTCAGCCTCTTCTTTGTCTTTTCTCAAGATTGATCCTAAAAAATTATGACTTACAGTAGACACAGGGAGTTCTTTTCTAGGCCAGTGTTAGAGAAAAAGAACCCATTAGAGGCACATGCGTCATAGTGCTGACTCCTAGATCCTTTCAGAGTATTTACATTGCTCAGGAAATGTCACAAGCTGAGAATTTTTGCTCCAAGTTTCTTCTGAGACATCCTAGCTTAAGAGCAGAAACTCCGTGGTATTTTCCTGAGGTGATACTGGAGACTCACAGCAATCTGGGAGAGCACGAGGAATTCAGATAGTGCTGTGTCCTGTGGAGGAAATCCTGGAGCATAGTATGACTCTTTATAGAGATTTCCCTAGTAGATAGGACATTGGATCAAAGTGTAACTCAAGGACAGCATCCCACATGGGGGCCACAGGCAGTGAAGCACCAGCCCTGACTTTTCCACTCTTCAAAATCAGTCTAGTTATATTGAATACTCAGTTGAAACACCCTAAGCTGCTCAGGGTTTAGGAGCTAAACTTGATTACACGGCATTTCTTGATATACGGGTGTGTCCAATTAAGAAGTGCCCATAGAAAACCTTGCAGCTAAGAGATATGAATAAATATTTTCAGAATTAGTCAGGTGTGGCTGTTCAGGGGACCTCTGATCAAAGCAACTTTATAGTTCTCCCAAGGCTGTCTATGGTTGTTAACAGGGTATTGACACTGAGTTGAATTTCTTTTGTTGCTCTTCATTAGAATGTTTCATTATCTGCAATTGGGTGTAAGTCTGGCATTTTGAGGTGATCGATTGACACAGAGGCTTTATTATGGAACTTTTTATAACCAAAGAAGTCCTCTGATCTGCTAGATTCCTTCACTGACTAGCAATACCCTATAATAAAAATAAGAAAATTATCTATTTATCATCTATCCATCATCTATCCTCTTTCACATCTTTCTTCCCTGTCCCTGCTATAGAATGTAGTGTCCTCTTAGGGACATCTTAAGGTAGCAATTTAATTTAAGTAGTTCTCATAAACACAAATAACCCAGAATTATCTCCCCCTTTTTATGTGAGTAAAGAGTTTTTAATTGAATTATCAAAATTTACAATTTTAGATATCTAAACCAAGAGTAAAGGAACTAAAAAAAAGAGAGATTTGGTTTCTTTTCTATTTCAGAAAAGCTTTGTCGCCTAATTTCTGATTTTTTTAGTATAATATTTTCTAAACAATGCCTGCAATTAAGAAGACTACATAATTTACCAAGCGCTAAAATATTTTCAGTTTTCTGAGAAGATTATTTTCATGAGAATGCAGTTATAAAATCAAGTGGCATAAAATAGAATCTCTTCATGCTAAAATTGTATTAATAATTAATTGGAGGAAAAGTATTTCACCATGACAAATGAGAGACTGGATGGAAGGAATGATGCCATTTCGTGGCAGAAATAATACAGTAATATGCTGTTAAATACAAGACATCATATTAAATTTTACAGTTAAAGTACAAAGGCATCAAACTATATTAAAATTCAAATTGATTATGTTTGCTAAAATTCTGGTACTGGAGATGATAATTAGAGTTTTGCCAATATAATTATTAAAATGAGGGGAAACAAGGAAAATGTTTAGTAGAAATATAAAAACTGTTTTTCCAGGGAAAATTCTGGTTACCAGTAAAGCAAAGCAATATGAAATTATAGGGAAAAAAGACACATGCTATTGGCTTATTGTGATAAAGATATGATTTTAATAAAAGTCAAGTTCATGGTCAACAAGGACACAGGTCTAATAGCAAAGAAACTTTGATGCTAACATGTGTAAGGGTAATTGCATTACATTAAAACATGATGGCTAAATTAACAGTAGTTATTAACCTTTAGAACAGAGATGCCTGTGAGAGTATAAAATGCTCATTGAAGACAGCTGGAAAGAGCCAATTATATAGATTTACAAATGCAGACACTTCATTTGTGTGATCTTTAATAAAGGCACTTCCTAAGAACCAAAAATTTTAAATTAAATATTGTTTTTATAAGTGAAATATTAGGTAGTTAAAAAACCGTACAAAATATATGCAAAAGAAAGATTAAAAGAGAGTGGTATACTCTACAAATATACATGGCACCCTGTTTGAGAAAAATTACACTATTGTTACTTATTTAAGGTGAATGCTTTGTTTTGTCCCTCATCCTGTCCCTTCCCTCCTCAGAATTAATCACCGTTCTGAATGCTTAGGAAGGGGTAGTTTCTATAACCCTTGAAACTGTCAAACTTCACGAACCTTACCAATGTAGTGAGTGTGAAATGTCATAATTTTCCTTAACACTAGTAATGGCATCTTTTCATGAGCTAATAGGCCATTTGAAGTTCCTCTTCTGAGAAGTGTTTAACACTTTTGTTCATTTTTATATTAAGCTATTGGTCATTTATTTATTGATTTGTAGATGTATGTATTCTAACAGAACACTTTATTATTTGTGTACTGTAAATACCTTCTCTTAGTCTGCAGTTTGCCTTTTTTTTCCCTCTTTATGATGACTTGGATGAAAAAAAATTCTTGCTTTTAATGTAATGATATTTATTCTTTTATTTTTGCATTTTTGTTCTATTTAAAATTTACCTTCCTAGCTGGGTTCGGTGGCTAAGTTTATAATCCCAGCATTTTGGGAGGCCGAGGTGAGTGGGTTGCTTGAGCCCACGGGTTTAAGACCAGCCCAGGCAACTTGGCAAGAGCTTGTCTCTACAATAAGTCAAAAATTAGCCAGGCATGGTAGTGCACACCTGTAGTTCTGGCTACTTGGAAGGATCACCTGAGCCCAGCAGGTCAACGTTGGGGTGGCCATGAGCATGCCACTGCACTCTAGCCTGGGCGATAGAGTGACTCCAACTCAAAAAAAAGAAAAAAAAGAAAAGAAATCTACCTTCCTACCTACAAGTCATAAAGGTACTAACCTATTATTTTTTAATAGTTTTATAATTTTGATAAAATTATTTAAGTCATGAGCCCAATTGGAACTAATATTTATTTTTGAAATATCCACAAAGATACCCATTATTGCAGCCCAATGTTTTGAAAATGTATCCTTTTATTACTGATCTTTGAAGCCTCTCTTTTCACATGTGAGCTAGTTATTTCATCTAGTTTTTTGTCTCTATAGACTGTTTTAGGGGCTCTATACAGTTTTATTGGTCAAATTATCTATCTCTTTGCCAATCATTCCAATTTAATTATTATGACTTTATAAATGTCTTGCTATCTGGTAATGTAAGTTCCTTCACTTTTTTTTACTTTATGGATGTCTTGGAGATTCTTGGCACTTTTCTTTTCTAAATACATTTTAGAAATAGATTTAGCAAGTTTCACAAAAATTACCTTTGGGTTTTGTTTTGTTTTGTTTTTTGAGTTGAAGTCTCACTCTGTTGCCCAGACTGGAGTGCAGTGGCCGCTCCCGGCCACCGCAGCCTCAACCTGCTGGGCTCCGGCGATCCTTCCGCCTCAGCCTTCCGAGTAGCTGGAATTACAGGCATGTGCTACCACGCCCGGCTGATTTTTTGATTTATTGTAGAGATGAGGTCTTGCTGCCCAGGCGGGTCTCGAACCCGCGGGCTCAGGCAATCCACTCACCTCAGCCTCCCAAAGGCGCGGGATTACAGGCTGAGCCACCGAGCCCGGCACCTTTGGGTTTTTATTACAATTGTGTTGACTCTACAGGTCAACTAAAAAGCAATGGACAACTTTTAGTTTGAGCCTTCTAATTCACACATATGATATATCCTTTAGCTATTTTATTGTCTTTCTATTTGCTTAATCAAGATCTTACAAATATTTTGATTTGTCATGATATACTGTATAATGACTGTTTCTTCAACTTTATTAAGTTTAATTGACAAATAAAAACAATACATGTTACAGTGTACAATGTGATGTTTTAATATAGGCATACATTGTGTAATTATTAAATAAAGCTAATTAACATAGCCATCACTTCACATACTTAGTATTTTTGTGGGTGTGATAAGGATATTTCTAAAAGATAAAAAAAATTGACCTTCCATACAACCTGGCAATCCTCCTTCTGGGAATGTACTTGGAGGAACTCAAACCATTTTACAAAAAAGATAACTGCACAGGCATATTTACTGCAGCAGCACTATTCACAAGAGCAAAAACACAGAACCAACTGTATTGCCCATCGAAAGTGGACTGGATTTTAAAAAGTACATATACACGATGAAATATTACACAGCCATAAAGAAGAACAAACTTATGGACTTCACAGCAACTTGGATGGATTTAGTCTATTATACTCAGTGATCTATCACAGAAACAAAGAACTGAGTACCACATGTTCTTACTCATAAGTAGACCCTGATCATTTATCATAATACTGTATGAATGGGATTGGCAGTAGCAGGTCACTGCCAGGGGTGAGGGGTGGGGGCATACGGCACTAATAAGGGTACCTGTTCCCAAACCAGACAGAGTGAGGACCAATGGGAGGCCCAAATTTCACCTGTACGATGATCACTTATATACCTAACCCTGAATTGTTCCCCACATCTTTAAAATTAAAAAAAATATATATTTCAAGTCTACTTTCTTAGCAATTTTGCATTTCATTTCATTAAATTTTATTTTATTATAGAGTTTGAGCACAAATGAGGATTTGCTACATAGGCTGCATGCAGGTGACATTTGGGTTTCTGGGTGTCCCTCACTCCCCCTGGTAGTGGATTAGGCACCCTTTGTGTTGTCACATGTCCCCCACCCTCCTCCCTCCTTCCCTACACTAGCAGTGTCCAGTAACTCCTCCCTTGTACTAGTGTGACTAATGTTCAGGACCCACTTATGAGTGAGAACATGGGATGACCAATTCTTTGAGCATTTCTCAAGTATACAACACATTATTATTAACTATAGTCATTATGCTGCACAATAGATCTGCAGAATTTATTTGTCCTAACAGAAACTTTGTACCCTTTGACTAACTTCTCACTATAGTTTTTATTTTTATTTTCTTTGTGGAGACAGTGTCCAGGCTGGTCTCAAACTTCTGGACTTAAGCGATCCTCCTGCTTCAGACTCCCAAAAGGCTGAGATTATGGGTATGAGCGCCAAGTCCAGCCCCCATTATAGTTTTTAATGCTACTGTAAATTATAGCCTTTATTAAATTATAGTTCTAAATAATTATTACTGCCGTAAAGTAATAAAACTGATTTTTGTATGTTTTTAAAGAGAAAAAAATTAAAATTAAAAAATTAAAAAATTAAAAAATCTAAATCTAATAATTTATCTGTAGATTCTTTTGTGTTTTCTGTTTATAGTCAATCATATGATTTGCAAATAAGAGCAACTTGTTTTTATCCTTTACAAGTTTTATAAATTTTAACTTTTTTGTCTTGCTATTTTGGCTAGAATATCCAGTATAATGTTGAATAGAAATGATGAAGTTATGTGCATTTATTTATCCCTTAACATGTTTTCAATATCACACAATTAAACATGTCTACTGTAGAGCTCTTTTGTTTTGTAAATATTAGCTGTGAAGTTATTCTTTGCTAATGTTGAATTTTCATATATCATTCTTTTGCATTTTTCAAAATGATTATTTGAGCATTCTCTTTAAATCTGTAATATAATGAATAACATTAATTGTTTTCTAATCCTGCATTTCTGGAATGAACCTTATTTTATCTTGGTGCTCTATCTTATTTGTACATTGTGAGATTTAATTTACTAATCTTAGAGCTTGAATTTTTGTATCTTTGTTCATTGACAAACTGGGTAGAAATCCCTTGTTTTCTATACACAGGAATAGTTTGTATAAAATTGAAATTATTTGTTGTTTGAATATTTGGTAGAATTCACCAGTATAACCATCTGGGCCTGGTATTTTTTTGTGTGTAAAGAGAAGTATCTAATAATTGAATGTATCTAATCATTAAATAATTACTCAGGCTTTTAGTTGCATCTTCAATCAATTTTGGCATATTTTATAAGTGTTTGTAATTTTCTTTTCAGATGTAATTGCATTGTTTTCATAACATTTCTATTTTTTTAAGTATATATACTGAAATCACTTATTTTCCTAATAATGTTTACTGTGTTTCCTTCATTTTCAGTAGTTCAGGTTTGCTGTAGATTTTCTAATTTTATTATTCCTTTCAAATAACTAACATCTGGCTTTGTTGATCCTTCTCTTTAGTATATTTTTATTCTCTATCTCATTAACTACTGCTTTCTTATTATTATTTCTTCCCTCTACTTGCTTTGGTTTATTCTACGTTTAATCTATATTTTTACCCTTTTCTTGAACAACATAAGAATCTGGCATTTCAAGTCAATCAACCCCAGCTGGTTATATGATATTTTAATTGTTTATTATCTCTATTTTGCACAGACCATCCAAAGGCATTATTACGTTTTTAAATATATATTTACTCATATGTTTATTATGTCCTCTTCACATCTGCTGGCTGGTGAGAGACCCCATCTGTGATCGCTTTCAGCCAAAGTATATCCATTAGAATGTCTTTTAATAAGAGTCTGCTGGTCAAACACTTGGTTCGTTTTTTTCCTTTTATCTGAAAATATATTTATCCTCATCTGGATAGATACTTTGCTGGGCATGTGATTTAGATTGGTTGTAAGTTTCTCTTAGTCCACTGAAAATGTCATTCTGTCGACTTCCCCTTTTGTTTCCTATTTCTGTTGTCTTCCCCCCTATTGTTGCTACATAGAAATTATTTTTTCTGCATCATTGTCAAGGGTTTGAAGGTAATCTGTCTCTTTTCTTTGGCTAGTTAGGTCTTTTATTTGACTTACATATTCTGAAATTTCACTATGATATACCGAGATGTAAATTTTTTTATTTTGCATTATTAGGGTTTATCAGACATTTAAACCTGTGGATTGTCACTTTAAATCTGGCCGGGCATGGTGGTTCACGCCTATAATGCCAGCACTTTGAAAAACCAAGGTGGGAAATCACTTGAGGCCAGGAGTTCAAGACCAGCAGCTTAGGCAACGTAGCGAGATCTATCTCTACAAAAAATAAAAAATATAAGTAATAAATAATAAATAAGGAAAATTCTTAAATCAATAATCTAAGCTGCTACTGAAATAATTTAAAAGAGGAGATGCAAAATAAACACACAGTAAGCAGAAGAAAAAATAATAAATACGAGTAAAAATAAATTAAACTGAAAAAATTAAAATAATGAGAAAATTAATGAAATAAAGAACAAATTATTTGAAAAGATCAATAAAGTTTAAAAAATCTGTTAAATACAAGTATTGTATTTTTTGTACATTATAATTTTAATACCTGTGGTTCAATTGATTCTGTTTCTGCTGTTTGTTTTAATTTTAGCTCATAGTAGTCTATTTTCTGATTTTTAGCTGACAGCTCACTTGTATTTCTTGAGCATTTGTGAGAAATGTATGGCCTGAGTCGAAGATGGTTTCCTTCAGAGAGAATTTTCATA
The DNA here is from genome assembly GCA_027257055.1 of Cephalopachus bancanus. NCBI lineage: Eukaryota > Metazoa > Chordata > Mammalia > Primates > Tarsiidae > Cephalopachus > Cephalopachus bancanus. The sequence goes on from JAPVLO010000068.1 coordinate 737,528, forward strand.
TGCTTTAGCCAAGTGTCTGGAGAGTACTATGAGTTCAGGGTTACTCTAAATTATAAGATTAAGAATTTTGCTTTGTTTTTCCTATCAGATAAGATAAATTGGGGATATAGACCTTCTGAAACCTCACTTGTAGTTGTGAATTCTTGGAGAAGCATTTGCTTTTCTTACCAACAAGGTATTTTTTGCTTTTTATTTTTTTATTGCTTCCGGCAAGGGGTGGAAGGGAAGCACCTTTCATTCATTCATATTGTGAGGTTACAGCCCACTGGGGTTTTTCAGATTGATACAGGGAGTTTTCCCCAAAACTCCTCACCTTCGGCAAGGGCCCTGAGCTATGCCTCCTACTGCCCAACTCTTGAGACTGTACAAATCAAATCTGAAAAATTGCTTAGTTTTGCAAAAGGCCATCAGACAAAATCTGAAAGATTCATTGCTTTCAGTAAAGTTTGTTTTGAATCTGAAGTTGCATCTTATACCCTGGGTGCCTCTTATTTTAGACTAAGTTAAAACACATTACTAAACATATTCCCCATCTTTGGAATAATCATTAACTTACTCCACCTGTCCTGAATCAAATGTAAGCTATTAATGTAATGGGATAGGTGAAGAATTAATGTTTCCTAATCTTAGTTGATTTAGATTGAAAGATAGTCACCAAGAAAAATTATTATTAATTACACAATTATTTTATTCAAGTAAGATCCCTGAACTTCTATAATAACATATATACTAATTTATTTAGATATTAAAGTGTTCTTATTGGCATTTTAGAGAAAATTCTTGCTGACTAGAAAGTTCTAATTGAGTAGTACCTTACAACCCATTTAGAACATAATGTGGGAGACAATTTTCCATTGACCTCTTATTTCTGCAAGTGAGGCGCTGATACTCTTTCATTCTGGACTGTTTTTTCAAGGATATGTGTACAGTGAAATAGTTTTTGAAGAGATAGATACTGTCTCTTTCCAGAACAAAAGGTAGACATTCTTACTGCCTGTAATAAAATTAAATATTTGGGTTCCCTAAACCCAGGGATCCTTCCCTGTAAAGCAACTCACTGTGTGTGCAAATGTTCTCTGACCCACTGTATATTATTTTATGGGAATTGGTACATGGAGAACCAGTGCAAAAGTACTGAGCAAAAGCTGAGCTTATTTCTGTGAATTATAAACTATCCCTCAACTCTGACCCAGGATATTATGCCTTATGCCAGCGTCTAATAAACTGTGATGTGGCATAAAGATAAGAACAATAGACACAGGGGATACCTAAAAAGGGACAGGGAGGAAGGAAGGAAAAGTCTGACACACTACCCATGGGGTACCATGATTGCCATTTGGGTGGCAAGTTCAATGGAAGCCTAAACCTCACCATCATGTAATATACCTAGGTAACTAACCTGTGAATGTACCCCCTGAAGTTAAAATAAAAATATATAAACTGAGAGATGTACTGAAAATGGTCATGTTTTTATAAAACTTTTGCTTTTTTTTTTCTTATTTATTCAATTGACATCTACATGTTGACTATTAGGAGATACTACGCCAAACCTTGGTATTACAAAAATAAGTAAAGGTATTAGCCCTTGAAGTGCTAATTGGGAAGAAACTTAGCATTTCTGAAATGTCTACATGGCTATATTCTTCAGGAACAACAGACTGGGGAAACCATAACGGAGATCTGTGAGAGGTGGGAGGTGTGGGTGACTTGAGGGCTGAGGGGCTGTGGACAATAAGGAGCTAAGGTTGACACTGGCATTTACTATTTTGGGACAATGCCAGTGCATGAGCAAGTGAGGATATTATTTACAAAGCAGGATCTGGAGAGGAATAGATTGGCAAACAGAAGACGGGAAAAGACTCATGGATGATTGCAAAATGCCTGTGGGCTTGGAGGCATTAGTTGACAGTTGGATACACAGACCAGGAACACATAGGAAAAGTTCAGGAGGAAAAGTTTTTCTAGAAAGGTAGTAGTGGTCTTTGTTGATTTTGTTGTTAGTGTTTCAGAGAATCTCATTAATTTCCATTTTTATGTTCCTGACTGTAGTCTGCATTGTTTTCTGTAATTCAGAATGCTCTTTGTAGAATAGTTGGCACTCAATTTTATGAAGGTTCTATGGTTTCCTTAAAAGAGTGCATTCTTTTTTGAAATTGATAACTATATTAATAATATATTTTTAATTATATAAAAATCGGTCCCTTGTTTTTGCTTATATTTGTCAAAACATGAAAGATAGAAGTTGTACATTTATATTGCACTTCTATTAATTACGTGTATGGTCATTTTGGGGGGAAAAAAGAAACTGATAGTCTTACTTGCTAATTGGCAAGTAGGGTAAAACTCACACATTTCATAATTCTTGGTACATAAATACTGAATAAGTTGATCAAATAAATAAACCAATCATTTAGAATCACTACTCAGGATTTATGAGAGTACATTAAAGCATACAAAAATTAATAAGTGAGAAAAGACACAGGTGCCCAGATGAAGCCATAACTATTGAGTATATTTTGAGAAAGGTGTCAAACAATTTACATATTTTAAGTGAAAGAGAATAATTTACATTGTTATATTTTATATACCACGTAAGTGCGGATGCCTCTTACATATTGTCTTACATCCTCTGGACCTCAAATGTGATTCTTGCCATGCTCTGGGATTGGGCCAGGAAACCTGCATCCAGTTCCCTCTGTCAGTGCCACTCCTGAGATCTTATGAATGAATTTATGAGTTCTTGTTAAAGCTCAGTGCAGATAAAGGCAATATCATTCTATACATACAATACATAAGAGTAGTAATAATAGAAATGTGGGCTATCCAGACATCAAGTGAAAGACTGAAAAAGTAGATGATAAATTGTGGAAGGTAGTTGAATTAAGGAGAAAAATTTTTACCTGAAATAGATTTTGACAACAAAATAAACATGTGAAATTGGAAATATGAAGGTAAAAATAAAAAATATCATCTTAAGTTTACTGACATCTGAGTAAAGAAAAATGAAAGATCAGTATATTCTTGGTTGTTTTGAAAATATTAAGAGAAAATATAAATATCAGCTTATGGCCTAAAATTCTTAATGAGAAGTTCTGTAAGAAGGAGATGTATCTTTCCTAAACAAAATTTTGTCAATAAACTCAAGGCTTATCTATTATAAGAACATGTGCCAAATATAAAAAAATGGACTTTTAATCAAAGATGACTATGAAAGTGTTTCTTAAAACTATATAAGTAACATAATAATGTCTCATATTTCCTAGGGCTTTCTTTCAGAAATATTCCAAAGAGCTCATTTTGTTAAAAGCAAGAAGGTTAAGAAAGGAATAGGTCCAATGTCTGGAAGAGATACTAGGAAAACTGCTGTAAGTAATTCATATTTTGTTGATTGTTTTACCCAAGAAAATTATCTTTGCCCTGAACAGGTAAGAACAAAACTACCCATAAGATCTTAAAAACTCAAGATAGGTTGTAATAAGCATTTGTTGCTCAAAACTCATCATATTTAAGAGTGGAATAAGATGAAACAAGGTTTAAATTGAACAGAATCTTGGACCTATAGTATCAATTGGGGCAGTTTCAGGTGAACAATTTATATGCTTACTCCATAAAGTTTTCTGGCACTCTAAATGAGTCTCCTGAAAATATCAGACCCAGGTCATACCAAATAATCATAAAAGACATCAGAACGCATCCTTTAAGTAAGCTTTGTTCTTTTTCTCCCCCAGTGGAAAAAGAGTTCAATATCTCAAACAGCTTGGCAAGGAGAACAGGAGATACTACTTAAAGCCACCTCCCTGTGAATTCAGAGGCTAGGGTTTTTAAAGGGAATTTGGCAGGCAGGGGGGCTAGAGATTGTTGATTGGTTGATGATGTAATGGGGGGGTCTCAAAATTGCCTTCAAGTTGCAGAGCTGATTTCTGGGGGTGTGGGGATCATAGGTCTGGTGGAGCCAACTTCCTGTTATGTGTTCTGAGCCCTGGTGGGGCCTCAAGTCAGTCAGGGCACAAAGTCTGAAAAATATCTCAAATACCACTCTTATGTTTCACACCAGATGCTACCTATAAAGCAAGTCTTGTGACCATAAGTAACCAATCCCTGGGCAGTGAGCTATTAGAGGGAAGGTATGGGTAGGTGGGATTCCTGTAAGGCCAGAGATACTGGAGGGCGGGGCGGGCCTCAACAAGATGGCTCCAACCCAGACCACGAGAACAATGGGCGAGAGTGAGCCAGCAAAAATGAGTGACCGGAACAAAGACTCCAGCCGCAAAGTCAGTCAATACCTGTTACAATGACTCTAGCAACTCTGTTCAGCCAATTGCCAGCAGACGTGACAGCTATCCCAACCAGTGATTGCTCTCCCCGACCCCCTCACAGCTTTCTCAGTGTGCCCTTTATAAACCCGTCGCCCATCTTGCTGGGCACAACTTCTCTGGCTCAAAACTACATGGACCAGTGAACCTCACCTTGACTGTGCTAAAATATTTTTCTTGGCTCCTTTGTTGCCGTTTCGCTTGGTCTGGTTTCGTTTACCTTACAATTCCTAGGTTCTGTTCTTGAACCTCTGCTTTTCTATCCATGTAGTCTTAGATTCATTGTTTAAGGGAGAATATGTTTATTTATTTATTTTTAATTTTTTTATTTTTCAATATTTTTTATTATGGTTTTGTGGGGTACAGTTAAGGGTTAGGTGTACAATTACATTTCATTCAGGCACCCTGTTGATAAGAGGTGTTTTCCCATCCCCAGACAGATATTTGCTACTGTTAATCCCATCTCCCTGACCCCCCCGTAGTTTCCCAGTACCGACAGTCATTTTCTTATAGTATTCCATTGGATGTTCAAGGTCCATTATATGAGTGAGAACATGTGATACTCGGATCTTTGTTTCTGTGAGAGGTCACTCAGTATTATAGACTCCAGTTCCATCCAGGTTGCTGTGAGATTCATGATTTTTTTTTTTTTTTTTTTATGGCTGCGTAGTATTCCATCATGTATATGTACCACATTTTTTTAATCCAGTCCTCTTTTGATGGGCAGCATGGTTGTTTCCAGGTTCTTGCTATTGTGAACAACGCTGCGATAAACATACATGTGCAGGTATCTTTTTTATAGAGTGATTTGAGTTCTTCAGGGTATATTCCCAGTAGGGGGATTGTGGGGTCATATGGGAGGTTGATATTTAGAGTTTTTAGGAATCGCCACACTGCTTTCCACAGAGGTTGCACTAGTTTGCACTCCCACCAACAGTGTAGAAGCGTTCCCTTTTCACTACACCCTCTCCAGCAGCTGTTATTTTTTGAGTTGTTGATAATTGCCATTCTGACTGGAGTTAGGTGGTATCTCAGTGTGCTTTTGATTTGCATCTCCCTGATGATTAGTGAGGTTGAACATTTCTTCATGTGTTTGTTGGCTGCTCAGATGTCCTCTTTTGTGAAGTGTCTGTTCATATCTTTTGCCCATTTTATAATGGGGTTGTTTGTTTTTTTCTTTTCAGCACATTTGAGTTCCTTGTAGATCCAGGATGTTAAGCCTTTGTCATACCTGGTGCTGGCAAATATTTTTTCCCAGTCTGTAGGCTGTCTCCCTGCTCTCTTGATGGCTTCTTTGTCCTTGCAGAAGCTTATCAGTTTAATAAGGTCCCACTTGTCTATCTTCTCTCTTATGACCTGTGGGTTTCGGGTTTTGTTCAGGAATTGGATGCCAGTTTTGATTTCCATGAGGGTATTTCCTTCCATTTCTAAGGTTCTTATGGTTTGAGGTTTTACATTTAGGTCTCTGATCCATTTGGAGTTAACCTTTGTGCATGGGGATAGATAGGGGTCCTGTTTCAATCTTCTGCATGTGGTCAGCCAGTTTTCCCAGCACCATTTACTGAGTAGGTTCTCCTCTCCCTAGTGGTAGGTGGTGGAGGCCTTGTCGAAGATGAGTTGGTTGAGAAATTGAGGTTTTGCTTCTGGAATCTCAATTCTATTCCATTGATCTATATGCTTGTTCCTATACCAATACCAAGTTGTTTTGATGATTGTAGCTTTATAGTAAAGTTTGAAGTCTGGTAATGTGATATCACCTGCTTTTTTTTTTTTTTTTTTTTTTGCTGAGGATTGTCCTGGCTATTCTTGACGTTTGTGTTTCCATATGAATTCCTGTGTTGTCTTTTCTAGGTCTGAGAAAAATGTTGCTGGTAATTTGATGGGAATTGCATTGAATTTGTAGATTGCCTTAGGTAAGATGGACATCTTCACAATGTTGATTCTTCCAATCCATGAGCATGGGGTATTTTTCCACTTGTTTGTGTCATCTTTGATTTCTTTGAGCAATGTTTTGTAATTGTCATTGTAAAGGTCTTTCACGTCTCTGGTTAGGAAGATGCCAAGCTATTTCATTTTTTTGTGGCTATTGTGAATAGAATTGTGTTTTTTATTTGGGTTTCTGTTTGTTTATTACTGGTGTAGAGAAATGTGATTGTCTTTTGTACATTTATTTTGTATCCTGAGACTTTGCCAAAGGCCTTGATCAGTGTAAGGAGGTTTTTGACAGATTCTCTTGGGTTTTCAAGGTACACAATCATATCATCTGCAAAGAGAGATAATTTGACTTCCTCTTTTTCTATTTGGATACCCCTGATTGCCTCCTCTTCTCTTATTGCTCAAGCCAGAACTTCCAATACTATGTTGAACAGGAGGGGTGAGAGTGGGCATCCTTGTCTTGTTCCAGTTTTCAGGGGAAATGGTTCCAATTTTTGTCCATTTAGGAGTATGCTGGCTGTGGGTTTCTCGTAGATGGCTTTTACTATTTTGAGGTATGTCCCCCGTATGCCTAGATGTTCAAGGTTTTTTTATCAAGAAGGGATGCTGGATTTTATCAAAAGCTCTTTCTGCATCTAATGCTATAATCATGTGGGGTTTTTTTTGACATCTGTTGATGTATTTATTTACATTTATGGTTTTACGAATGTTGAATCAGCCTTGCATCATAGGAATGAAGCCTACTTGGTCATGATGGATGATTTTTGAGCTGTATTGCTGAATCCGGTTTGCTAGGATCTTGTTGAGAATTTTAGCATCTATGTTCATCAAAGATATTGGCCTGTAGTTCTCTTTCTTTGTTGGATCTTTACCTGGCTTGGGTATCAATGCGATGTTGGCTTCGTAAAATGATTTGGGGAGAGTTCCTTCTTTTTCAATCACCTGGAATACCTTCAGTAGGATTGGTATCAGCTCCTCCTTAAATGTCTTGTAGAATTCTGCTGGAAAGCCATCTGTACCAGTGCTTTTTTTTGTAGGAAGTTTTCTTATTACGTAGTCGATTTCCTTGATTCTTATTGGTCTATTTAGGGTCTCAATTTCTTCTTGTTCCAACCTAGGTAGGTTGCGTGATGTCAGAAAGTCCTCCATTTCCTTAAGGTTTTCAAGTTTGTTTCCATACAAGTGTACGTAGTAGTCTCTAATGATCTTTTGTATTTCTTCAGAGTCAGGTGTGACTTCATCTTTTGTGTTTCTGATTGTGCTTATTTGGCTTTTTTCTCGTTTTTCTTGGTCAGTCTAGCTAGGGGATCATTGATCTTGTTTATCCTTTCGAAGAACCAGCTTTTTGTTTCATTGATTTTTTGTATTATCTTTTTGTCTTCTGTGTCCTGGATTTGGGCTTTTATTCTGATGATCTGGATTCTTCTGCTGAAATTAGGGTTTTTGTGGTCTTGCTTTTCCAGCTTCTTTAGGTGGCTTGTTTGGTTGTTAATTTGTGTTTCTTCCATTTTCTTCATGTGTGTTTGTAGGGATATAAATTCCCCTCTTACTACAGCTTTCATGGCGTCCCAGAGATTTTGTTAAGATGTTTCTTCATTTTCATTTGTTTCCAGGTATCTTTTGATCTCTGTTTTGATTTCATCATTGACCCAGGAGTTGTTTAGCATCATGCTGTTTAGTGTCCATGTCTTTGTTGGTTTTTGGGGGACTTTGTTGGTGTCAATGTTTATTTTTATTCCACTGGGGTCCAAGAAGTTGCATGATAGAATTTTGGTCCTTTTAAATTTGCTTATGCTTGATTTATGGCCAATTACATGGTCGATCTTAGAATATGTTCCATGCGGTGATGAGTATAATGTATATTCTGTGGTCTTTGGATGGAGTGCTCTGTAGGCATCAATTAAGTTCATTTGGTCCAAAGTCACATTGAATTTTCGGATCTCCTTGCCTATTTTTTGTCCAGATGATCTGTCTAGGGTTGTGAGTGGGGTATTAAAGTCCCCAGTTATGATGGTGTTAGAGTCAATATCTTTCTTTAGTTTTCCTAGAAGTTGCTTTATGAAAGTTGGCGCACCTATGTTGGGTGCATATATGTTTAGGATAGATGTTTCTTGTTGATGGATTGAGCCTTTTATCATTATGTAGTGGCCTTCTGTATCTTTTTTGATTTTTAATAGCTGGAAGGGTATTTTGTCTGAAATTAAGATCGCTACTCCTCCTTTCTTTCGTATTTTGTTCGCTTGATAGTTTGTTTCCCATCCTCTTACTTTGAGTCTGTGGGTGTCCTTTCTAGTGAGGTGAGTCTCTTGAAGGCAATAGATTGTTGCCTGATGATATTTTATCCATTTTGCCATTCTATGTCTTTTCAGTGGTGCATTTAATCCATTCACATTTAGGCTAATAATTGAAATGCAAGAGTTGATCCCTGTCATAAGGTTCTTACAGAGTTGTTCCTGTTTGTTTGTTGTCTTTCTTTGGGTTTTGGAGTTGGCTCATGTGTGTTTTTAATCTTTTGCCTGTACTCTTGTAAAGAATGCTGTTCTTTTTTCTTTTTCTTCTGTGTTCAGTACTTTCTTAAGTGTTTCTTATAGAGGTGGTCTGGTGGCAGTGTAGGTTCTTAGGGATTGGATATCTGGAAATGATTTCAATTCTCCCTCACTAATGAAGCTTAGTTTGACTAGGTAGGTTATTCTTGGTTGAAATTGTTTACCTTTTAGAACTTTGAAGATAGGGCTCCAGGCTCTCCTAGCCTGAAGGGTTTCTGTGGATAAATCTGCTGCTATTCTAATTCGTCTTCCCTGGTAGGTAGTCTGTCTTTTTCTCTTGCTGCTTTTAGGATTTTTTTCTGTTATAGCTACTTTGTTTAGGTGAATTATTATGTGTCTGGGAGTTGGTCTTCTCATTTGTTGTCTTGCAGGGGTTCTCTGAATCTCTTGTGTTTGAATTTTTTTCATCATTGATGAGATGAAGGAAGTTTTCTTGAATGATTTCATGAAATGTTTGTTCCAGTGTGGCTTCTATTTTTCTCTCTGCCTCAGGAAGCCCAATTACTCTTAGGTTTGGTCTCTTGAAGCGATCATTCATCTCTTGCAGGTTTTGTTCTGTCTTTTTGAGCTTCTTTTCTATGCTTTTGACAGTTTGTGTTAGTTCTGTGCTTTGGTCTTCGAGCTCTGAGATTCTTTCTTTTGTTTGGCTAATTCTGCTTTCCATTCTTATTAGTCTGTTATTCATTTCCATCACAGTATTCTTTACTGCTGTTATTTCTGACATCAGCTCCTTCCTATTTTTCTCTTGTCTCTCCTCAATTTTTTAAATTCTCTCCATTAATGTCTTGATGTCTGGGTTTGTTGCATGTGACCAGTCATTCTGGGGGCTCTTCATTGCTGGTGTTCCAGAATCTGTTTTTTCAGTGTCTGATCTCCCAGGGGTCTGTGTGAGACCTATATTTTTCTTTTGGTTTTTCTTCATTTGTGCTGTGTTTCCCCCTCCCTACTTTTTCCTTCCCTCCACATCACCATCTTCTTTAATTCTGTTATTCAGAGTAAAGGGATTGGTTTTACTTCTGTTTGTTCAATCTCCTATTCTTTATGTATGCCCTCTTACTTTGTTCAATTCTGGAGTTGCACTGTAGGTTGGGGGTGGTCCTTTTTGCAGTTTTGAGATTTACTTAAGGGGGGAGCTGTGATTCAAAATCTATCTGCAGGTCCTGGTATTCGCTGACAGGTGTGTGGATAATCTGGAACCAACTTCCCACTGCCTTGGAATCTGTCCATGCAGTGGAGCTGTAGGTTTACTCCCTGAAATAAAATGTGGTTAGCAGAGGGAAGAGAATGGAGCAGACAGTGGGTTGAAGAGGAGGGTGGAGAGATAGAGGAATAAGGGGGGAAACAAATGGAGAGAGAGACCTATACTGAAACAGATAAAAACAATAGACCACAGCTACAGATGAACCAACTCCCATACAAAAAAAATAAACATATAGTGATGCTAACATACAAGCTAACCAACCACCTTATTGGTGTGCTGTTCCTCTACACAAAGATATGGTTTACAGAGAGAAGAAAAGAGAAGAAAAGGAAGAGGAAAAAAAGAAAAGAAAAAAAAAGGAATAATGCAGTAGGAATAGAATTAAGTCATTAAACTAACAGAATCAATGAAGCACACTCTGAGACTTTTCATTTAAGTCCAGTGTCCTTTCAGTTCTGATATCTAGCTTTCTTTTCAAGCTGGTAAATTAGTTTGCAGTTAGAGTCAGTTGCCTCTGGTGTGCTGTGAAAGACAGTTCAGATCACCCTCCGTTCACCACTCTGGCCTATGTCTTTTTCAAGCTTGTTTCTCCCGTTTTGGTGTTGTTACCTTGAATCGCCAGCAGATGGTGCTATCTCAGCTGCTCACCTCAGAGGGGGTGGGGCCGTACAGGAACCAGCAGAGACTGGAGATGGATGCCTGCCTCAGGGCATAGGCAGGAGACTCACGGCGGGCAGGACGTCTCAGTCGCAGGAGAGGTGGCAGCGATCCCAGCAGATCTTCCCTGAAGGGGCTTCAAGGACTGAAGTCGTGGATCGCCTCCGGCCCGGGTGGTGCAATGTGCTACCGGCGGCAGCGGCAGCGGCATCTGCGCTGCAGTGGCTGTCCAGTCCTCTGCGATGCCCCAGTGGTGGCAATGGCCAAGCTCCGTATGAAGAGCAGGTTGTGATGTTGGGGTCTGCAGCCCCCCGGGGCGAGAGTCAGAGACCCACTGCAGTTTTCCTTTGCAGAGAGTTTCACAGACCAGGTTGCCCTGTCTCCATCTTGCCAGAAGTCCTGAGAATATGTTTATTAACCTTGTAGGACAATGTCCCCTCTTCCCAAGGGTCAGGACATGAAGATCATCAATTGCCCTCTATTGGAGTGAAAGCTAGCCTAGAAACAACTGATTTGTTAAATTCTAATCATAGCTACAGCTTTTCAGGGATGGGGTCTTTTATTTTCTTTATTTTTTTAATTTTTAAATTTTAAAGGTGTGGGTATAATTCAGGGTTAGGTATGTAAATGGTCATTGTACAGGTGAAGTATGGGCCTCCACTCATCCTCACTTTGCCTAGTTGTGGATCCAGTGCTCTTATTAGTGTTATGTGCCCCTCGTCCCTCACCTGGCAGCGACCCACTACTGCCAATCCCTGTCTTGTAATATTGTAATAAGCATTCAGGGTCCACTTAAGAGTAAGAATATGTAGTACTCAGTTCTTTGTTTCTGAGATAGATCACTGAGTATAATGGACTCTAAATTCAACCAAGTTGCTGTAAAGTCCATTAAAGTCCATAATTTTGTCTTTTATAGCTGCATAATATTCCATTATGTACATGTACCATATTTTTTAATCCAGTCCAGTTTTGATGGGCAGCAGGGTTGGTTCCACATTTTTGCTATTGTGAATAGTGGTGCAATAAACATGTGTGTGCAGGTATCTTTTTTGTAGAATGATTTGAGTTCCTCCTGATATATTCCCAGAAGGGAGATTGATGGGTCATAGGGAGGACTGGTTTTTATATCTTTTAGAAATTGCTACACTGTATTCCACAGAGGTTGTACTAGTTTTCACTCCCACCAACAGTGTAGAGGCATTCCCTTTTCCCTACATCCTTTCTAGCATCTGTTGTTTTTTGAGTTTCTTTTTTTTTTTTTGAGTTGGAGTCTCACTCTGCTCCCAGCCACTGCAGCCTTGACTTGCTGGGCTCTGGCGATTCTTCTGCATCAGCCTTCCAAGTAGCTGGAACTACAAGCATGTGCTACCACGCCTGACTAATTTTTGATTTATTGTAGAGATGAGGTCTCACCAAGTTGCCCAGACGGGTCTCAAACCCATGGGCTCAGGCAATCCACTCACGTCGGCCTCCCAAAGCGGTGGGATTACAGGCTGAGCCACATAGCCCGGCCATTTTTTGCATTATTGATAGTCATCCTGACTAGAGTTAGGTGGTATCTCAGTGTGGTTTTGATTTACATTTCTTTGATGATTAGTGAGGCCGAGCATTTTTTCATGTATCTGTTGACTGTATGTCTTCTTTTGAGAAGTGTCTTTGTATATCTTTTGCCCACTTTTTCAGTGGGCTGTTGGTTTTTTTCCTGTCAGCACATTTGAGTTCCTTGTAGATCCTAGGATGCTAGGCCTTTGTCAGATATTCAGTTGACAAATATTTTTTTCCATTCTGTGGGCTGTCTCCCCACTCTCTACAGTTTCAATGCAATAGCCATTAAATTACCAACATTATGCTTCTCAACCCAAAACAAGACAAAAATTAATATGGAAACATAAATGACCATGAATAGCCAAAACAATTCTCAGCAAAAGAAACAAAGCAGGAGGACTCACACTCCCAGACTTTGAACTTTATTATAAGGCTACAATAATCAAAACAGCCTGGTATTGGTACAAGAACAGGCATATAGACCAATGGAACAGAATAGAGATTCTGGAAGCAAAACCTCAATTTCTTAACCAACTCATTTTTGACAGTCTCCACCAACAGCCACTGGGGAGAGGAGATTTTATTCAGTAAATGGTGCTGCGAAAACTGGCTAACCACATGCAGGAGATTGAAACAGGACCCCTGCCCATCACCATACACAAAAATCAACACTAAATGGATTCAAAGACCTAAACATAAAATCTCAAACTATAAGAATTGTAGAAAATGCAGGAGACACCCTTACAGAAACTGAAGTAGGCACCCAATTTTTGATCAAAACCCCAAAAGCCCATGCCATAAGAAATAGGATAGACAAAGGGAACCTCACCAAACTGAAAAGTTTCTGCAAAGCAAAAGAAGTAAGCTTGTTCTAGCATGAACTTCAATAAGAAAGACAGGTCAAGGCAGCAAAACAAACACACAAACAGCAGCAAAAAAACTCATCCATTTTATCACGTAAAGAAAATAAAAGAAAGAGCAAGCTGTGCCTGATAAGGCTTGCCCAAATAGTCAACTCTCTCAAAGGGTTTGCCTGAAACTGCCTCAAATTTATGCCTTGAGTTCAAAATTCTGTTCACTTACATGCTAAGTAAATAAAAGTTGCTTTAAGTCACAAGAATAAATAGACAGTTAGATATTAATAGATAGTCTCCTGGCCTGTTGCAAAAACATTTCTTGTTCTTAAAAACAACTTGGAGAGTAGGAGAAAAGTCAGAAATCTGGCTGTTGACAACATCCTAATTATTCTAATAATACTGGTGAAGATAGTGGAAAGGAGCCATTTTTTCGTCAATTCTTTAAACAAATATTCACTGAGGATATACTCAGTGTCAGTCTGTGAAATACTGATGTCAACATGAAAGTTCTCTAGGTAACAAGGGTACCTGCATAATGAACATTTGTATACCTAACCCTGAATTGTACCCCACATCTTTAAAATAAATAAATAAATAAAAATAAATAAATAAATCAAATAAAGTTCTCTAGGAATGTAAATCAAGGTATGTAACATTCTATTTTACTCCTGTTCTTTTAACATTTTTACTTCTTTTGTTCTAATGTTAGTGAACATATAACAACTAAAATGTTCCTTTGCTACAGTCTGGGGATGGAGGTATCACTGTTAAATTCTATTACATTTAAGCCATTATAGGTATAACTCTCTACCCTTCGAGTGGTCCAAAGATGCACAGCCTCTTCAGCAAGTGACATGCCCAGTGCTGAAGGTAGCCAATCACAGGGTAAAGGATCATATTTTAGGGACTTATGGACAGGTTGAATTTTATCACTGAATTCAGTGATGTCATTATGTTGAGTAGCAGAACTACCTATTCTAAGAATAGTTTTGTGTACTAGAACCCTAATAAACAGAAAAAAAGATAGAATGGGATGAGAAAAATGAAGCTTACCCACTGAGGCTCCTTCTTATCCTCCATATGAGGATCTGTAAAGTAGGTGTCCTCTACAGTCACTTCAGAGTTTTTAAAAATTTTAATTATGTGCATCTATAGCAAAGGGAGAATTTCTGTGACAAGGCTGAAAAAAATGTGCAAGGAAAGTCATATAAAAATAAAGTCAATTAAAACACCCTGAAATGACTTAACTCAACATACTTGAAATAGCACGTGACAGATACTAATGTTATAGTGGGGGGATCTCAGAAACCTAAATTATCTTTTGGACTGCAGGCGCCTTATAGTACAGGCTTCCCCTACTAGATGAGTATACTAGAAATCCATCAGCATCAGTGTACCAGCTAGCATTGTTGTGAGAGGCTGCGTTCCGCTTCAGTGAATTTTTTAAAAGAGATTCTGTCAACACATTTGCACATTTCATGATGGGTGATTTAGGAACCCACCTGCCCACACTACACTGAGTGTTCAGCAGTTTTTGACCCAATATAGCATGACCTCCATGTCCCATCCTTCCTATTTACCGAATCTTGCCCCAAGCGACTTCTTTTGTTTCCCTGGATGAAAAAAGTCCTCAAAGGGAGATGCTTCGCCAACGTGGAAGAGGTGAAACAAAAAAACAGCAGAGACATTAAAAGGCATCAACATTGACGAGTTCAAAAACTGTTTTGAGCAATGGAAGAAGCATCTTGATGGGTGTATTGCATCAAACGGAGGTTACTTTGAAGGTGACTGAAATTTAAACATGTAAATTTTTTATAAATAAATTCCAGGGATTTTTTTTTTTTTGTCTCCGCTCCGGTAAGTACAAATAAATGAGCAAGAATCATACACCATTGCAGTTCTATTTTTGCGTCTTGGCTGATGAGAACCTCAAGGCTAATTTTTTTAAAACTAAAAGTTTACTTTCTTGAAACAAAGAGAATTAGACATGCCCACTATAAGAAAATACGACGGCCAGGCTCGGTGACTCAGCCTGTAATCCCAGCATGTTGGGAGGCTGAGAAGAGTGAATTGCCTGAGCCCGCAGGTTTGAGACCAACCAGGGCACCTTGGCAAGACCTCGTCTCTACAATAACTTTAAAAAAATTAGCCGGGCATGGTAGCGCATGCCTGTAGTGCCGCTGCTTGTAAGGCTGAGGCAGAAGGATCGCCTGAGCCCAGTAGGTAGCCTAGGCGACGGCGTGAGACTCCAACTTAAAAAAAAAAAAAAAAAAAAAAATATATATATATATATATATATATATATATATATATATATACCAAAAGTTGTATAAATAAAAAGATTACTCATTATTCCCCCCAAGATAGTCCAATTTCACTTTCAGAAGAAAACTTGCCATTCCAATGCAAGGAATTTAGTTGACTGTCTTTAGCTGTAGCACCTTCACGATCTGCTGCCATGTTAACCAAGACTCAGTTTCTTCTGGGCTACTTCAAGCCACTGAGTGAGCACCACAGGGTTTTTCCAGGCCCTGGCCATTTCCACCCAAAACAGAGTTCCTCTAACAAGCAGTTTTGGGGTTGGCAGATACTTGTCAGATCTAAACTTGTCTCGGGTTTTCTTTCCCAAACTCTGCCTTCTCTTCCCTTTATTTCAACAGGTATCAGATCTGCACCATAATCTAAGACTTTCCCCGTTCAGACTTGCTTCCTCTGCTTTCTCTTCCATAGGAATTACACCCACAACTCTTCCCCACCAACCTCATATAAATCTCTTGCACACCTAGTTCTCTCTCTTAGCATCAGCTTTCTAGAAGACTTAAGCTGATGCACAATTATTAAAATTTTATGCTATCTTCTTTTATCATATAAGAATATTTTATATACTTAAAATTATATACATATAATTTTATATCCTATCTTTCATTTTCTAGGTTACTGAAAAAGCTTAGTAAATATTATAAAGTCTGTGTATCAGTTTACCATGAAGATGTGCAATAATTTACCTAGAGCTTTCTTTGCTGTTAAATGTTAGATTAGATTGGCTTCTACTTTTTATTCTAACAAAGAATGCTATACTTCAGATCATTTCCTTTGGCGATGGCTTGTTGCTAACCAGCTTGTATGTTAAACTGGTTTTATCTTTTCAATTAAACTCAACAAGTATTTCTGGAGTACTATGTTCCAGGCACTTGGTTATGCACAACGAATCAATAATGAAAGTTCAGTGACAGAGACAATTGACTACAGGCAGTCCACAATTTGCATGGTAGTGTGGCAACCTAAAACTTACTTACAAGTTGAAATGTATGACGTGTTCTTCATAATCTAAGGGGGAAATATGATTGTGACCGTTAAGCATTTTTGTCCAAATATTAAAAACTCTCTTATTGTTTGTTATAAATGTATAGGGAAATAAAATATAATAAAACAAATATTTCTTTAGTACACTATAATTTAAAACATTAGAAACTCTAAGAATTACAGTTTTTTTATTTCCTTGCAAAAACTTATCAAGAGTACTTTGTATAATGCTTGCCTTCCTCTCATACAAATTATGATGTGAAACAAACATTTTATTGATACCTTGGTGAGCTGTCAAATTTCTTTCTAAGTCTGGATCAGCTTCCAATACTTTATGCTTTGCACTTCAAATGTCATGAAATATCTCTGAGATTTCCTTTAATGTGAAGCTTTTTGCTGAGATATTACTTCTTCTCTTCACCACAGCCACTTTTCTCATGTGTGCTAATAAATTCACATTTGCCAGATTCTTCTGGCAGCAAATTCAGAGTTTCTCCAACAGCAACAATATCAACCTTTTCATAGCAACTTTTTCTAAAAATCCATTTGTGTTCAGTCCACATTTTACTTACACAGTTTCACTTTTTGTTTCTTTGCTGCACTTTCACTTTTGTGGTCCTATTTATTTTTTCCATTATCCATTTTTGTAAAATGTCATGTAAGTTAACTACAGGAAAACACAGAGGCAACACAACCAAATACTTTCTTGTCTAAGTGTGAACTGATCAACAGATGCACAGTGACCAATCACTGACAGACTTTGAAAGAAGGCACTTGGTGCACAGCACTTGAAAGAAGTGCTGTGATTGGTAACTGATCATGGTGAACATCTGTTATTTATGCAGTAATTTGTAGAGCTAGCAGAGAAGCTTTTACTTTATGCAACTACTGATAATATGTTCTTATAACTTAAATGTGAATCCTGTTGTTGGGGGACTGGTGTGATTTAATTATATCAGGATAACTAAAATCTCAGCATATTGGGACCATGCAAAATGATTATTTGTATATAATTAAAACAAAGTATGATAATCACATGTTATGAAGAATTGTGCATTATAGATCTGCTGTACAATATAATAACTATAGTTAACATTTAGTATTGGACATTTAGAAACTTGTTAAAAAGGCAGATCTCATATTAAGTATTTTTAAATCATCAAAACACATACACACACACACAGGAACACAGGAAATATTTGGAGGGAAAGATATATTTATTATTTTGATTGTGGGGATGGTATCATGGGTGTATGAATATGCCCAAACTTACCAAATTATATATTTTAAACATGTTCAATACCTCAATTAATTTGAGACAGAGATTAGATTTTTTTAAAAGTTCAAAAATTGACCTTCCAGAAGAATTAATATTAGCATTGGAATCCATAATCAACCAAATGAAGAAATAAAGCACGTTCCAGACAGAACAGTCTTATTTCAGATCACGCAGTTTTTTTTTTACAAAAGCATAATATATATAAGGACTTAAGTTATTTATATATATATACATACACACACACACACACACACACACACACACACACACACATATATATATATTTTATTTTAAAGATGAAGGGTGCAATTCAGGATTAGGTATACAAGTGGGCATCATACAGGTAAAGTTTGGGCTCCCTTTGGTCCCTACTTTGCCTGGTTTGAGATCAGGTACCCTTACTGATGCTGCATTTTCCCACTCCCCATCCCGGCAGTATCCTGCTATTGCCAATCCCTTTCTTATAGTATTATGGTAAATGTTCAGGGTTCGCTTATGAGTGAGGACATGTGGTACTCTGTTCTTTGTTTCTGTGATAGATCATGGAGTATTATTGACTCTAAATGCATCCAAGTTGCTGCAAAGTCCATATGTTTGTCCTTCTTTATGGCTGGGTAACATTCCATTGTGTATATGTACTATATTTTTTTATCCAGTCCAGTTGCAATGGGCAGCACGGTTGGTTCCATGTTTTTGCTTAGTGAATAGTGCTGCAGCAAACATGCATGCACAGGTATCTTTTTAGTAGAATGATTTGAGTTCCTCTGAGTATATTCCCATTAGAGAGATTGTTGGGTCATATGGAAGGTCAATTTCTAGTTCTTTTAGAAATTGCCACACTGTTTTCCACAGAGGATGAGCTAGTTTTCATTCCTACCAGCAGTGTAGGAGTGTTCCCTTTTCTCTGCATCCTTTCCAGCATCTGTTGTTTGTTTTATTAATGATGGCCATTCTTACATTCTTACCAGGGTTAGATGGCATCTCAATGTGGTTTTGATTTGCATTTCTCTGGTGATTAGTGAGGCTGGGCACTTTTTCATGTCTTTTGTCTGCTTGTATAGCTTCTTTTCGGAAGTGTTTATTCATGTCTTTTGCCCACTTTTTAACGGGGCTGTTTTGTTTGTTTTTTTTTCCTTTTGGCATGTTTGAGTTCCTTGTAGATCCTGGATATTAGGCCTTTGTCAGATATATAGTCGGCAAATATTTTTTCCCATTCGGTGGGCTGTCTCCTCACTCTCCTGATGGTTTCTTTTGCTTTGCAGAAGCTTTTCAGTTTAATGAAGTCCCAGGACTTAAGTTTCATGTGCCTTGAGTGCCAAGTAAAGAGGGCAAAAAATGGAGACGATGTGTTTAGGATTTTGAATTGTATCTTTGTGATGGAAAATCAATGAAAAATTTTAATAAGAGGTTGGGCACAGTGGCTCATGCCTGAAATCCCAGAACTGTGTGAGACTGAGGTGAGAGGATTGCTTGAGGCCAGGAGTTTGAGAACAGTCTGGACAATATAGCGAGAACTGGTCTCTACAAAACATTTTAAAAATTAGCTAGGCATGGCAGTACATGCCTATAGTCCCAGTTACTTAGGAGGCTGAGGTAGAAGGATCACCTGAGCCCAAGAAGTCAAACTGCAGTGAGACGTGATCATGCCACTGCACTCTAACCTGGGTGACAGAGTAAGACTTAAACTTAGAAAAACAAATTTTTAAGGACATTATTAACATGGTTCCATTTTCATTTTTAGGAGATCAGTGTGAAGAATAGCCTAGAAGGGGCAGGACTAATGTGCTAGGGTGGTAACTTAGAAAGTGGTAACAGCGATATAACAGAGAAGAGTCCTGGTCTGAATGTGTATGCTGATATTAAAAAAATGAAATGTAAAAAATTAAAGATTTCTCTAGGAGACAATTATGTTAGGCTAGATAATGATTAGATATGTGGTGGGGCAGGGAAGCAAGTATGATGAGAGAGAAGCAGGCCAGGATGATGCCAAGAGTACTTTAGTATATGTTGGTGTGATTCACTGAAATGTCATTGAAGGAGCATGATTTTTAAGGTCCATGTAGGGGTGAGGGGAATGGAAGGTGATGAGATTAACTTTGAAACAATTGAGTTTGAGTCCCTGTGGGGCAATGAGGTGGAGACATCCAGAAAGCAGGTGACTATTCAGGTGTGAAACTCAGCATCAACAGCTGAAAGTTTGAATGTCATTGACATATAGATGATAATTAAAAGCTCAAAAGTGGATTAGTCTCACTAGGAATGTGAGAAGAGTGATCGTGTTATAGGACCAGGACAAAATGAAATTTAGGAACACCATAATTTAAGGCATTGGGATTAGGAGAGAAATCTGTGTAAAGGATGTCTTCCTAAATGAGAATGTCCGAATATCAATTTTTCTCTCAAGTAGTAATGCCAATAGTTACATCTTAGGAACAATATTTTTATTTGTGTTGTTCCTACTTTTAAGTAGTCAAAAATCAATTTCTTAGTTTTTACTTGAATGTTTCCATCACTTTAAATTTCTCATGTGAATGATGTGCTAGGAATAACAAGAATGCATCTGTATCTTTGTTGTCACACTTAAGACTTTGCATTATTAGTAAAACACATGAAAGCTAATTTTAGTAATTAGCAAAATATATGATAAAGAAATTACATATTTTCCAAGATACACTTTTGAAACTATGCATGAATTGAATGGTTCTCATTTTATAAGAATTTTTTTTTCTACAAACCTCTAACCATCTTTTATGTTGGGAGAGTAGATAATGGCTATAGTTCAGAAGTCAACAGGTTATAAAGGGAATTTTTCAATAACTAAAATCAGCTTTTGGCTTTTGCCTAAAATAGAACTTTTCAGAAGAATGTGCTTTTTAAATTTTTTCAAATGGCTGTATTAAAATGTCACCACTTATATACATTTGTCCATGATAATGATAAATCCTCAAATTTAATTTTAAAGCAAACTTAGTAAATTGTTTCTTTATCTAGAGTGTGACTATAATAGCATGTTTACATGTGTTTAATAAATTTTATGTGATGCAGATGACAAGCAATATATTAAATGCAATTTAAAATAATTATTGCAGAAGGACAGTCAAACATCCACTATATAAAAAGCAAATTAATAGTGAGTGACAAGGTTTACATGCATTTTAAAGTTTTGGATCATATTCTGATATCTAACTTTATTGTCAATGAGGTGATGTCTACTGTGAGAGTCTAGTTTTCCTGGGGAAGCTGCTCTTGGTTTTTGCTGTCTACAGACATAGTTCACTGGATAAATCTTGGTCATGCAGGTTAGATGCATAGCAGGGTATAAAGCAAAGTGCCTGAAGATACCTCTGCTTGAAAAATGAAAATATGGCATTTGTTAAAGTTAATTCAAAGACATATGTGAACTCTCTTGTCATGCTTTTGTAACTGTGGTATTTTTAGAGAAAAAAGAACTTCAGGAAGATCTCAATACTTCAAGTAAAAACAAACTAATATCTTATTCAGAATTCAGGGCTGTAGCTAACTGCCTGACTTCAAGCTAAATCTTAAAATATGATATGCCAAATTACAGTAATACTGTAGGCGAGGTTTGCCATAAACATGAGGACCCAGCAGCAACCACAGTTGCTTAATGTCAATCTAAGCAATCAAATCATATTCAGCTCTTTTCTTCTCCACTGTACCATCTTGAAATGTCATATTATGCTGCATCACTTTGATAGCAGCCTCATCTGTTTCCTTTATCTTTATTAGCTGCTGTTTGTCCCTCCTTTGCAATTCCTATACATTGTTTTTTTTAACCTAATTCCATACCTTATTTGTTACTGTAAATAGCATCCAATTCTTCTAGAGCTGCCACCACAAAAGCTTCCATGTCCTTTCTTTTCAACCACTTAAGCAGGTATCTAAATTCGTTTTACAGAAATTTTTTATTTAATACATTTATTTCTGCAGCTTCCTCCTCCACTACCACACTCTATGACTTACACTTATATTTTAACAAGGCAAAACACAAATAAAACTCCATATCCTTGAAATAAACTTTGGCAGAGAATTCGAGAAATCAACCAATTCTATTTCTACCTCCATCTGAATGAAGTTCTCCTTCATAACTCCTCACAGTCAGATGGCACTACATGACTACTCCTATCCAATAAGTTGTAGCAAATAGGACAAGTAATTTTCAATTATCAGAAAGAAACCTCCTGTGAAAGGCCCCTTATGGGCCTCTCATGAAGAGGCTATGTGTTCCAGCTGAGTAAAATAAAGATGGTGGAACTTCCAAAAACCAGAGTTCCCTGAGTGACTATGTGGAACAGACCCTTAATAATCATGCAGTATGAGTAAGTAAAAAACCTTAGTTTTGATAAGTAATTGAAATTGCAGGTTACTGCAGCATAACTTTGTCTATTTCGACTAATATCAAACAAAAACAAATTTAAAAATAAGTGTGTATCATTGGATGGATACAATGTCTATCACAGATAGAAGCAGTGTTCATAAGATTCTAATCTCAGGTGCTCTAAAGTAAGAAAATTTTAACTATGCTATTGACTCTTAGAGAACAATTTTTAATGTTACTTGTTTATATAATTGAGAAAGTTATGTCAAGGAGAATGTGATATTCCATGTATTTTTTTAATAAGACAACTTGAGTAATCCAGAAAGTTTTAAATTAAAAAGTTTAGATCTGTACAAACTTTCTAAATGTAGCCTGTAGTTATTTATTTCCATTTAAATTCTTTTGATTGTAATATAGAATCCATAGCTGAAAGAATGGATTACACTTGGTCTATTCTGATTTCATTAGGTTCAATTTAGTTGAATTCAATTTAATCCAGACACTTTCAACAAAAAAAGTAATACTTGAGATTTCAAGCATCAGTGGATGAAATCACATCTTTTCCTGCATGCCTTCCAAGAACAAGTGTAATCAATCTTTAAAATTTCTATAAACATATGGGTATAAGCTAATTTTACTTTTGGATTTTTGTTACTCCTTTTTTTTTTTTTTAACTCTATGACTAGAAAAATTCCCTTTTAGTCAATGAGCATAGTCCTAATTCATGTTTAATGACTCTATAATAATCCTTGCACTATGAACTATACATTTGTACATAATTTCCCTGTTGATGGACATTCACTTTATTTCTAGCTTGTTCTATTATGATTACAATAATCTTGTTCGTTATGTGAATTGTACATATTTCTTTCACTGCTGTAAAATTTAATGGTTTCGTTCTCCTGGAATTTAGTTTTGAATGTTGTGTTGAATAATAATAAAATTTTGTATTCTTTTTTTTTTTTTTTTTTTTTGGAGTTGGAGTCTCACTCTGTTGCCCAGACTGGAGTGCAGTGGCACACTCCCGGTCACTGCAGCCTTGACCTGGTGCGCTCCGGCGATCCTTCTGCCTCAGCCTTCCAAGTAGCCTGAACTACAGGTGTGCGCTGCCATGCCTGGCTAGTTTTTGATTTATTGTAGAGACAAGGTCTCACCAAGTTGCCTGGGCAGGTCTTGAACCTGTGGGTTCAGGCAATCCATTCGCCTCCCAAAGTGCTGGGATTACAGGCTGAGCACTGAGCCGGCTAAAATTTTATATTCTTTTAAGGAACAATTTATATTATTTTAAATAACTAAATGTCATGACAATTTTCTCAATAAATTAAACTTCTATGTCATATATTAAAACTTCTTATGTATTTAGGTTTATTTTTGGAATTGCTAAACTTCTCTACAGATGTTGTCTGTTTTTATGCAAATACTGTATTTATTTCATTAAAATTGATTTATAGTAAATTTTGATATGATGGCTTGCAATAAAATTCCTTTGTAGTCTGAAGGTGTTATTTCACTGTCTTCTACCCTCAGGTTTTCCTGATGAAACTCAATGCCTGTCAGTATCTTTTTTCCTCGTGAGTAACTTGTTCCACTTGAAGTTTTAAGATGATCTCTTTCTCCTTAGAGTTCAGGAATATTACCTAAAATTTCTATCCTGCATATGTATTATTTCTTCTCAGTCTATCTTGAGACTAAAGGAGTTTATTCTTTAAGTTATAGAAATAAAATAAATTTCATCTTTCTTTCCTTTAATTATTCCTTTTTTAGTTCAGTTCTTACATTTCTTTGCAGAACTTCTATTGCTTGCATATTTGCTTTCCTGGACCTCTCAAACCATTATCTTTTCTCTCATTCTCATTGCTTTATGTTCTTGTCTTAGGTATTTGGACATAGTTATTGCCTTTGATCTTCCAGACCACTCCTGAAGATCTCCTTTGATTCATATATTAAATTGCTTATCTCCACAAAGTCTTCTAAGTGTTGTACTTGAATTTGCAGAAGGGTTCTTATTAATTCTTTATTCAAGTCGTTAAATCTTTGCTCTAGCTGTTCTATTAGCTAGGCATGGGTTCTGTTTGTTCTGGCTGATTTTCCTTGGATGGGTTGTTATTTTTATTTCTCTTCTTATTAGGGTTCAGATCTGTGTGTTGGAGTTCCTAAGAGAGGGCAGTCACTAAATTGGAAGTCATCACAAACCCACAGAGCATCCCTTCTCCCCAGACTGGGAGTGTAGAAGCAGGGAGGCTGTCAGTCTCCAGTAAAAGCACCCTAAGGAAGTGTCTCTGATTCCTCTGGTTTGTAATCTTCTAGCCTCAGAGGCCATCTGGGCAGCTCCTCTGGAAACTGTCCTTGACTCTGGCCATCTGAAGACATTATATTATTATATGTTACGTTATGGGGCAGGGAAAGTTGATTGGGTGTGATACTTTGATGAAATCAAAAGTAGCACTTTCTGATTCCATTCTGGACTCTCCCTTGCCACCCCATTCTTTAAACTTCTATGCCTATTGATTGTGTAAGCCTTAGTGCAATCTCTGTGGATTCTGAATACGTTTCAATGCTTCTGTGTTAATGGAGGCTTGTTAGAAAGAGGCCTTTAAAGGCAAGAGCCATATATTCTATTTTGATTGAACTTAAAGAACATATGTAGTGCTCTGCACTAGTGGATGCACAATCAATGCTGCTGGCTGACTGAATTAGCTTTAATGTAGCTAGGTTAAAGGAAAGATAGGCGTCTTTAATTTTTTTTTAAACACTAAATTTTTAGTTTAAGTATATGGACATATTTTTCAATGATTTGAGTTTTCTCAATAATACTTATTATAAGTATGTTTTTTTTAAATTTTAAAACAAATGCCTATATAAGATAGCTTATATATTTTCTCTCTGATGTATATTTAATAAAAGAGGCTTTATATTGTGTTACGATATAGTAGAGAGCATATTTTTCTTGAAGAGGCAGGATTATCATGAAGTACAAATAAATTCTGAAGTATAGGAGGCCAATTATTGTTTTCAAGCTTTTCATTTATGAAATTACTTCTATTTATACCATACTGAATGATAAGAGGCATTTAAACTACTAAACTAGTATATTTGTGCTTTTATCCCTAGTCACTGATTTCTGCATAATATCAAAAACTTCCCAAAGATAACCAAAATTTTCTCATATACATAAGGCAACATGGTTATTTAGAAGATGCTTATCTACATATGGCCAGGATTAGATCATATGGCTCCTCATATACTTACTTGTCTAGAAGGGAATGTACAAAGGATACTCTGCATCACTAACTAGGGCTTTTGCCCCAAATCTCTGTGTATGCAGCAAGCTATATTATAGCACAAGTGAACTCTAGTGCCTCTTTTTGCCTCTCCATTTTACAGCCTAGACTTGAAGAAGTGAAGACAGATGCCCTGCTAAGTTCCTTTCCTCTCTATATTTTCAGGCAGAAGAATATCTAAGCTGGTGTTTAATACCAACTCTCTTCCAAGGGAGTAAAATCATCCCAAGAGGGGAAAAAAAGGCACTCCACAGAGAAGATAGACCTTTCGATCATTTTTCTATCTCTTCAGAACCCTATGCCTTGCTAGTATCCGAGCTCCTCCTCACTTCAAGAGAAGAAGCAGGCAGTGGGTTGGCAATGCAGGTTTTCTCTCATGAGTAAATCTCTGAATGTGGCCATGGCCCAGCACATCAGGCCAGGTGGTCTAGGGTGTTTGACATGAATACTCAGAGGAACAGGAGCTAGAGCAATTTAAAAAAATTATATTAATAAAAACTTTTAAAGAAATCCCATATTAATTATTCCTTTAAAAATTGAATTGTTGTAAAATACGCATAACAAAGCTTACTCTCTTACCCATTTTTTTTTTTTGAGTTGGATTCTCACTCTGTCACCCAGACTGGAGTGCAGTGGCACACTCCCAGCCACCGCAGCCTCAACCTGCTGAGGTCCGGCGATCCTTCCGCCTCAGCTTTCCAAGTAGTGGGAACTACAGGTGCGCACTACCATGCCCGGCTAATTTTTGTGATTTATTGTAGAGATGAGGTCTCACCAAGTTGCCCAGGCGGGTCTCGAACCCTCGGGCTCAGGCAATCCACTCACCTCGGCCTCCCAAAGCTCGGGATTACAGGCTGAGTCACTGAGTCCGGCTCTCTTACTCATTTTTAACTCTACAGTTCACTGTGCATTTAACTACATTCACAGTTTTGCATTGATCACCACCATCCATCTCCAGAAGTTTTTTCATCTTGCAAAACTGAAACTCCATACCCATTAAATGCTAACTCCCATTCCTTTCCTTTCCCTATTCCCTGGAAAGCACCATTCTACTTTCTGTCCCTGTGAATTTGACTGCTCTAGGTACTTTGCATAAATTATCTCTTGCAGTATTTGTCTTTTTGTGATTTTTTTCTTTTACTTGGCATAATGTCATTAAAGTTCATGCATGTTGTATTAATAATTCTTATGCTCTTAAACTTTGCATTGTGCTACAAGAACTGCATTGGTCATTTTGTATTGGCTTGCATTTATTAGTTTTAAGTTCATTTCCACTAACAGTTCTTCATTCCATTTTCATGATGGTTCTACCACTTGTAACCAGCATTACCCAGCACCATATCAATAGATTGCTTCGTTTCCTTCCTTTGGTTCTTTCCTCTCTGTTTTTTTTTGGGGGGGGTACTTATTCGGGTTAGTATTTCCTGTAAGACAATCATGGATCAAAAATTTTATTTGTTATTTGTAGCTCTGATATAAACTATGGCTATGGACTTTGCATTTATTTTCCATTTGTAAAATAGCATATCATGTACACTAGCAATCTCCTGCCATGGGCCAAGTTATATTTTAAAAATTAATTTTTAGAAAGATGTTTCACACATAGTAGGACCAATTAAAATACTTTCGATCACAAACTTCTCATCAGATAAAGTAAGACGTTTGGACCAAATGGTGGCACCTTGAAAATTGTTTTATTATCCAGACAGCAGTGTTCTAAAACTCTCCTGAATTATTTTTAATTGGACATAATGCTACTATTATTGTAACAGGAAGCCTACATGTACAAAAGCCTTGAAAAGATGCTTCCTATTCATAGCTATCAAGTCATTTTTTTCTTTTCCAGCATTATTATCCTCCACTTGGTGAATATAAAGGGAAATACCACAAGGTTAAGAGACTTCCTTAAGGCAAACAATTAATCTGTTGCAAGGGTCACAAGAAAACTTACCAAGCAACAGTCTGGCCTTGCTAATCAGGAGACATGATTCCTTCGTGTAGGGCACCTTGGTTTGAAAACACTACAGGGGGGAAATAAATAAATAAAACGTGAACTATAAGTGGTCAAGTGCCTTCTTTGTTTGCTGGAAGACAATCCAAGACAAAAGAGGCTCTATGTTCAGCAGGAAGTAAGAAGGCAAATTTGCTCATCTGTCTTCAGAACACATATACTTACTGCTGCCTGCATTCAGCTGACATATTCCTTCCATCCAAATGTACTCTAGTTCAGACTACAATCACATTCATTTCTCCAACTATATGAACTATTCAATTTTAGATGTGTGAACCTCCAGAACTGTGAAGTAAACAAACCCATTCAAAATGAAATAGAATTCAAAGAAATAGAAAGACTTAATAATTGTGTGCTTACTCCTGGAAGGAAAGGACTAAAATGGACAACAGTCCAGAGGGATAAAGATTTCTCCCTCCTGCCTTCTACATAGGATACCAGGAGATAATCCATAGATAGAACTTTAAGCAAATCAAATTAGCAATGAGAGATGAGAAAGATGTTTTCTAAAAGAGGGAAAAAGTTTAAAAAGAAGCAGTTTTAGACTTTCAAGCTTTGAACCTGGAAATAAATGTTGGATTACTTATAAAATACCAGTGGAAGAGTCTACCTTCTTAAATGTACAGAACTAAAAATAACTATTTTTAAAATGTCTGAAAAACTTAACCAAATTCATGGAAATCAATGCTGAACAGGAACAAGAAACATCATCATACACAGAAATCTTTTACTTAGAAAAGAGCAGGATAGAGAACAAATACTATCAGTCAAAAAGACCACTAAAAATGATATTAAATGCGTTCACTTTTTCCCAAAGTCGGGCAGTTCCTTGCAGCAAAATATTATGGGATCATAGGCATACCCAGTGTACATTGTTTGCTATTGATTCTACTTGCTACAGAAAGTCTTTGTCATCATTCATAATGTTTCTGTCTTGCTGTACCTGTCAACCAGTAAATCTCCTGCCACGGGAAAGGTCAGATTTTATTATTTATTTTAAAGATGCTCCAAATGTAGCAATAACAATCAAAATATTTTCTACCACCAGAAAGGGGAAAGAACCATAGTGGGACCTTCCCTGTGTGCTTACACTGGACAGCCTTGCCCCCAGTCGTCCATGCTGCTCCAGACAACCTTCCCTCATAGCTTTCATGTTATCCAACCACAATCAGTGGGACAGGGCTATGTCTTCAATTAGACTGTAAGATTCCTGACAGCAGGTTCTCTGTGTGAGTCATCCCTGTACCTTAAGTGCCTCACACAGCACATAGCAAAGATAAAGCACTCAAACAGATTTGCACCAAAGAAAGAATCGGCGTGTTTCACCTCCAGTGGAAGGTAAAATTTACTCTAAATGTGATGACTCTTGAACGATATTCAAGTGACTTGCACTAAACTCAGCAGCATTCATTGGGTTTGTAAAATGTAACCTGGATTCATTCCTTTGTTGAGTAATATTTTCTGAGTTTTCAAGTCTGGGCCAGAAATCTGCAATTGCAAGCTTCCTGCTTTCTTCATCCCAAAATAGGGCACATGCTCTTGACTCTTACTCCCCTTCAGGTGAATTTTTCACCTTCTTGTCTAAATTTAAGGTAGTCTGGATTTTCCTCATTTTTGGAAATAGCCTAAATTCTAGCTTCCAGACACCTAACACACAGCTTCAAAATATCATTTATATTTGTTCAGAGGTGATCTGCTCTTCCTCAGATTGTCTTTTTTTTTTTTTTTTTTTTTGAGTTGGAGTCTCACTCTGTCACCCAGATTGAAGTGCAGTGGCTGCTCCCGGCCACCGCAGCCTCGACCTGCTGGGCTCCGGAGATCCTTCTGCCTCAGTCTTCCAAGTAGCTGGAATTACAGGCATGCGCTACCACACCCGGCTGATTTTTTGATTTATTGTAGAGATGAGGTCTCACTGACCAGGCAGGTCTTGAACCCGTGGACTCAGGCAATTCACTCACCTCAGCCTCCCAAAGGCGTGGGATTACAGGCTGAGCCACCAAGCCCGGCTTCATATTGTCTCTTAATGGTTGTCCAGTTTGTCCTAGAATCCTAGTATGACATGCATTTCAGAGCACAAGAAAGAAATGTCACGAATGTTCAGAGTCTTGCTACATTGGTGAAGTTTCCACTGTATCAGTGTTCTAGAGTATTTCAGACAATCTCCTCTAAGGCAAATAAATGATAGATTGTTATACCTCATACCTCTTAACCTAAGAAAGAAATGCAGATGACGATGACCCCTGAATTGATTACTGTAAGATAATTAAATGGGCATGAAAGATGGCATTCCTTACAAAGTAAATATCATAAGTCAAGGTCAAAAGATGTGAAATGGTATGTTTTCTACAAGGAAGCAAAAGCAGTTACATATCATTAAAGCATAAACTAGAAGGTAAGCAGTGTTGGGAGAGGTGAATGGAAAGGTAGTCAGAGCTGAAACAACGAACTTAACCACTGAAAGGTCTTAAGTAAGAGAATTGCATCATCTTTGCTTCCCTCAGAAAGCAAAAACGGAGGCAAACTGCGCATGCTACTAATTTATTGGAAAGTGTTGTCACAGGAAAGCAGGTGTGAGGGAAAAGGGAAGTGATACAGAAGCGAGACAGAACCAAGGATGTTACCAAGCTATCTAGTGAAACTGGCCAAAACGGATTGTCTGACAAAGCACGTGAAAAACTGTTACTAAAGACAGCCTGTTTGAAGAGAAGAGAATAAGAATTATGTATATAAATAATGAGCGAGAGAGAGCCTGAGATATGTGTGTGTGTGTGTGTGTGTGTGTGTGTGTGTGTGTGTGTGTGTGTGTATACATACACACATATATATCTCAGGACCAAGTATTCAGTAGTATATCAGGAACTGTTTTTCAAAGAGTGACAAATTCTCTGACTCAGAAGATGTGGTCTTGCCTCAGAAACTGAGGTATTTGCATTTACCTCGCCTATTGAGACTTATCAGGTATTGTGCAGTGTCCTTATCCATCAAAAACATCCCTACCACTATCAAATTTCCAGGGCTATGCAGTGTGGAGCTGTGGAAGCTTACATAATAGTCTGACTTATTGTAAAAACAAACCTAATGCTGCCTTTCTGAATGAATGGATTCAGTCAACATTAATTAATGTGTTGTATACAACCCCCAGACTTCAAAGAGTTCAACAAATGTGGTGCTTTTTCTTAGTAGAAAAGTATTTTCCTTTTAACTTAATTTAATTTTAGAGTTGTGAGGTACATGTGAGGATTTATCATGTGAATAAATTGTGTGCCAATGAGGTTTGGGCTTCTAGTGGACCCTCTCTCCCCTTGATAGCAGAGAAGGAATTTTTTTTTTAGCCTCCTCTTTTTTTTTGAGTAGGGATCTCACTCTGTCATGTAGGCTGGATTGCAGTGGCATAATCATGGCTCATCAGTCTCGACTTTCTGGGATCAGGAGATCCACCTGCCTCAGGTTTCCCAGTAGCTGGGATTGCAGTCAGATGCCACCACACCTAGTTAATTTTTTATTTCTTTCTTTCCTGGTAGAGACAAGTTCTCACTATGTTGCCTAGGCTGGTCTTGAACTCCTGGGCTCAAGTGATCCTCCTGTCTTGGCTTTCCGTAGTGCTGGGATTATAGTGTGAGCCACTGTGCCCAGACTTAACTTAAAAGAAAAATTGAATTCAGGATGACAAGTGCATGTTGTTCCATGAGCATATTACACACTGATAGGGATTGGGCTTCTGGTGTTTCCGTTCCCCAAGTAGTGAAAAAAGAAAGTACCTGATAGGTAGTTTATCAACTCTCATCTCCTCCCATCCTCCCTCTTTTGGTGTTCTCATGTCTATTTTTCCCATCTTTATGTCTGTGAGTACCCATTGTTTAGCTCCCACTTATAAGTGAGAATATGCAGTATTTGGTTTTCTGTTTCTGAGTTAGTTCATTTAGGATAGTGGCCTCCAGCTCCATCCACATTGCTGCAAAGGACATCATTCATTCTAGAAGGAAATTTAGTTTAAAGATGATTAAGGATTAGGAACAAAAAGCAGAGTGTTTCTTTTGCTCTCACAAACCACTCAACACAGCACTTCTGACATCAGATGTGTGAGGGTTATTTTCCATACACCAAGCAGTTCCTCAGCAGACTGTCCTCTAATTTAATTTTGACATTATCTACCTGGAGATAGTTTTAGATCCCACAGATTGGAAACTTAGTTCCACAAGACTGCCCCCCACCCTCATTTCAGATTTCAGTGACAAGTCCTAGGTTGTGACCTGCACTTCTGATCAACTAGCTATAAAATCTGACTAATCAGTTATAAAATGATTGGATTCATGTTCCAGAGCAGTTCACACTTTACTTATATTAACCCATTTATTATAAAGCATATTACAACAGACACTGAAACCATATGGAAGAGATGCACAGAGGATGACATGTGAGAAGGCATATGGTGCTTCCATGCCCCTCCGCTGCACCACCCTTTTGCCACCGCATAGTTTCAGCTATCCTGAACCCTGTCTTTTTGGATTTGTAGGGAGGCTTCATTACATAGGCATGATTGATTACATCATTTTCCATTGGTGATCAGCTCCACCCCTCTAATTATGCTTTGGTCTTTCTGGTGACTAGTTCTCATCCTTAAGTTATTCAGGAGACTCCAGCCACCCTTCATCTTATTAGCATACGAAGACAGTCATCATTCAAGATTCTAAGGGTTTTGAAGCTATGTGCTAGAAAACAGAAACAAAGACCAAATATATATTTTACAATATCACAGAGATGGTGCCCTGACTTGTCTAAGACCACTGGATTGCTAAAAATTACACCAGTGTGACAAGTCCCTGAATCTTTATCTTCAACATGTGTCATACTAGACATATATGTGTCTTACTAGCACCTTAAGATACTTATAACTTCCTGCTTACCAGGTTAAAATAGCATTATGCCATTGCTATAGTGGAGGCATATAATGGTCTGAGGAAGCCAAGATATTTACTGTCCCTGAAGATTGCATTTTGTCAGAAAGCTAAAGAGTTAACACAGATCTGAATCAAAATTGTAAATGTGTACTACTGTCCTTGCCATGTAAAAATTAACTGAGTCTCCTTATTGATGAGGAGAGTTTTATTGAGGTTCAATAAAAATGCATTTTCCAGGTCCATATCTGCAAACCAAGTGACATTGTGCTGATCTAATGCAGCCACTGCTGTCCTTTTAAATTTGTGATAGTCCATCCTCATCCACCACAATTCATCTGTTTTGGGCAGCAACAAGATGATGAATTGAATGACCATATCATAAGAGAACACTACTCTGGAATCTTCTTTTTAAAAATCAGAGTCTTACTCTGTCACCCAGGCTCACTCTGTTACCCAGTCCTTTCACCTCAGCCTTCCAAGTAGCTGAAATTACGGGTGTGAACTGCCACACCTGGCTAATTTTTTAATTTATTATAGAGATGAGGTCTCACCAAGTTGCCCAGGCTCGTTTCAAACCCCTAGGCTCAGACAATCCTCTCGCCTCCACCTCCCAAAGTGCTGGGATTGCAGGTGGAAGTCACTGCACCCAGCTTACTCTGGAATCCTTTCAGTATTTTTGAAAAGTACAACTTTGTATTCTCTCCTAGCATTCAATATTTCCTCTGATTATCTATATTTACTAGAGAGTGGAAACTTTCATGTCTTTTGCTTGTCCCTTTCTACCATAGTGGCCTTATTCCACTGGTCATCATGATTCTGTCCTACTCTTAAGTCTATATATCAAAATCATATATTTAGGGGTTAAGGAATTAACTAAAGGGTAAGTTTGAGGACCCATTGTACACATTAACTTAAATAAAATCTTTATCTATAATTTGTACTCCATAAGCCCCTATTCTGACCAGAAGGACACAATGGCATTTCAGGTCCACTGGTATCATCTCAGACCCTATAACTGTTATTGAAAAATTTAGATATTCTCCTTTCTTTGTATATAGCTACTATGATAAATCATCCTAGGTCACTTTGGTGAAGGATCAGAAGAATATTCAATGTTTATACCAACAGTGGTGTTTCAAGGTGCTTATATAAGGGAATCAGGTTTTCCCTTCAATCGGTAGGCTTTGGATCTGGAAACAAACAATGGATCATAGTTTTCCATGCCAGGGGATGATATCAGCATTCTGTTAACCAACTTTCAATTTTTAAAAATTATGTAGTTTGAGTAAACATCTGGTTAGCTGTTCATTTTTTTGTCCTTAGATTCCATATAATTCTTTAGTTATGCCACCAGTTGTTGTGAGTGAAAGCACCCTCCCTCGTTGGGTCCCCATGTTCAACACAGAAATACATCTACTTTTTCTCTCCCACGTGGCTTTGCAATAACAGAATCTCATTATCTACATTCATATTAGGCTTCATCCTCCACAGTCAACCTGAGTGTACAAGAAACAGCAATTATGGTGTTTCTCAAAGAAGCTGACATCTAACTCTTCTCTCCAGTGCATTTCTTACAGTCTTAGTGAAGGGTGTCCTCTAATGCTCAGTAAACTTATCAGGTAGTACATTTTCAGTTCTTATATAGTCAGTTTACTTTAACATTTCCACTTCCTTGAGCCATCTAGCCTTTGAGTTTTCTATACCTTATTCTCACTTTTTATGTTAATCTCATCTATAATAAGCCATAATAATAATATTCAGACTTCAAGAGTCATTCTAATAGACTACCAAAACAAGGTAGGAGTACCTGCTTGAACATTGAACTTTGAGTCACAGGTCAATGTTTCTGCCAATAAATTATCTCCTATTCATTCTTACAGATCTCTATTCCAATCTAGACTTTACCATATATAATCCTAAATGAGTTTGCTGGTTCCTGCTAGGACATATTAGCCAAGTGAGTACAAGAATTACCCACCTTACTACCTAAAGGCAGTTTTCAGATCCTAGCAAATTGTTTGGTAGTCTTCTTTCTAGTTTTCTTTAGAGAGAAAGATAGGTCGATTTTTAAAGAGGTCAAAGCTGCTAGAATTTTCAGAGCAGAATAAGAGGGAGGAGAGAGGAGAAAGAAGAGAGAAGAGAGGAGGGAGGAGGGAGAGAGGAAGAGAGGGAGTGAGAGAGAGAGGGGGGAGAGAGAGAGAGAGAGAGAGAGAATCTTCAGAGGAGTCCTCTTTTGTCTTTGAGTTTAATGGAAACAGTAAAGTCAGAGTTCCAAAAAGCTTCACAAACCTCAAGCAAAAAGAAACAAAGAAAATCATATCAAGGCATATTAAAATCAAATTGCTGAAAATTAGTGATAACGATTAAAAATAAAGATAAAACATTAAAAGCAGCAGGGAAGAAAAAGACACGTTATATACATAAATACTGTATGTTAGCTAAGCAGGATACTCCTGCACTCCTGTGTCACTATTTTATTCTCTGCAGTTAAGTGATGTTGATCATATTTTCTTCTTGGATCCTGTATACATCACTGCATAAAACAACCCAGACTGGTGTGAAATTATCAATCTGTTCTCAGCAATTAATGAAGCAAACTATATCCTATGGATAATAAAATGTGTTTGACTATAGATCAGTCTTTTTAATGAATGCCTAGGAGACAACCCAGTTAACCAGATCTTAAGTTGATCATGAGTGTAATTTTCGCCACATAACATATATGTCACAGATTATTAAAAGATCCATGCCGGAATCAACAGTCTTTCAAATGTTGGCCCTAGCATAAGAAGGCAATCTAATGAAACATTATAAGAACTTGAACTCTGCAATTGGACTGCATGGGCTGAAATCATGACTAATATGTATTAACTTCGAGATATTGGGCAAGTTACTTAATTCTCGTATGTCCACATGTACATACTGTACAATAAAAGAAGACTATTTCATAAGATTTTAAGAGAATTTTTTGAACACACATGCTATTTCTCTTAGCCATATGTCTATATATACTAATCCCTCTTAAATTTAGGTACACAGAAAAGGATGCATATTTTGGCCACACATTATTTGACAAAATCAGAACTTTAACTGTCTAATGATGAGCTTATCTTTCAAAATTTTTGTGTTTTTTGAATATATTTCCTAAGTTAGAAAACTAATATACCTCCTCTAGAGTAGCATTTTACCAGATAAATGAACCCTGGCAAGTTCCCACTGCCTGCCTAGAGTTGAGGGAGGTAATGTCTCAGGGAGAGTCTTGGTGTGTAATTAGGAGCTAGGAATACGCACGTGGGGCTTATCCTAGCAGTTAATCTTTAGAATTAAATTATTCTTGTCTTTCACCAATTCAACCCCCTGCTGGGGCATCATTTGTGTCAAATTAAACAAGGTTTCCTGGTCTAATCCTATTTCTGTAATGTGAGTAATGGAAAGTAGTTAATAAGAGAAGCATGCCCAATTAAAATCAGGTTTTGGAGATTTTCTGTGATAGTAGTAAAGAGTGAATATGTCTCTAGCCCATATGTATATTCTTATTTACAATAAGAAGCAAGAGAAAATAAGGAGAGAACTGCATTGCTTTTGAATGCTGTGATGCTGAGTTTGGCATATGCAATTGAGTAGATGTCAAGTTTGGGGCAAACTCACCAGACAGGAATGTCCCTCTTCCTTAGTTCTCCTTCTCTGGATGAGTAAGGGGTAAAGAGGAAAGCAGGGTGTTCACTAATACACTGCCAGAGTTGTGACTGGAAAACCCCTATTTATGGGAGAAACATAGGCTAGGGAGAGGGTTGCTGCTCGACATCACCACTACAGTAATCTTGGTAATATTGTTAAATGCAGTAAAAGTAGCATGCATATAAATAGTAAATAGTCATAACTTCAATTTTCTATTAAAAGGTATATCAATAATCTTTAATTTTCTATTTTTCTGCATTTTCCAAGTTTTTTATATTGAACATTATTTAATAATTAGAAAATAAACATTTCCACAGTGTTAAAAAGTTTCTTTTTTACAGTTTTTTAAAAAAAGATTTCTATGATCTTGCTATATTGTGTATCAAATAAATTGAAGATCTTTAACTTTTAAATATATGAATATGAGGTTTATTGACTAGATCTAACATACAAAAGTAAGTAATCATATTATTAAGAAAAAAAAGAGATTCTTCTAAGTGCTACCAGAAGACTAAATCAATTTAGAAGTCTTCAGTATGTGAAATGTGTTAAATATCACATTAACATATATTTTTGAAGTATATGAGTAAATTGTATAATATTCAGGGTAGTTTATCTATATGTTGCTATTTTTTTAATTTTTTAATTTCAAAGATGTGTGTTACAATTTAGGGTAGGTATACAAATGTTCATTATGCAGATACCCTTGATGAGGTGTGCCCACTCCCCAACCCCAGCAGATTCCCACTACTGCCAATCCCACACTCCCCTTCCCCCACAGTTTCCCATACTGTCAATCTTTTTCTTACAGTATTATGGTAATTGCTCAAGGTCTTATGAGTGAGAATATGTGATACTCAGTTATTTGTTTCTGTGATAGATTGCTCAGTATTATAGACTCTAAGTCCATTCAGGTTGCTGTGAAGTTCGTGATTTTGTCCTTCCTTATGGCTGTGTCGTATTCCATCATGCATATGTACCACATTTTAAAAATCCAGTCCTTTTTCAATGGGCAGCTCCGTTGGTTCCATGTTTTTGCTGCTGTGAATAAGGTTACAATAAGCATGCCCCTGTAAGTACATTTTCCTTAGAGTGGTTTGAGTTCCTCCGGGTATATTTCCTGTATTTTGGGGTCATATGGAAGATCGATTTTTAAATCTTTTAGAAATCACCACACTGTTTTCCACAGAGACCGTACTAGTTTACACTCCCACTAACAGTATAGAAGTGTTCCCTTTTCACTGCATCCTCTCCAGTATCTGTTGTTTTTTTTTTTGAGTTATTGATGATGGCCATCCTGACTAGAGTTAGGTGGTATCTCAGTGTAGTTTTAATCTGCATTTCTTTGATGACTAGTGAGGGAAGTGTTTTTTCATGTATCTGTTGGCTGCTTTTATGTCTTCATGTGAGAAGTGTCTATTCATATCTCTTGCTAATTACACATAGTTTGACATCTTACTATCAATCAGCCTTTTGACATAGTCCATATTATTTCAATTTTTAAGCTATGTTTCTCCAGTGGTCAAGATGAAGTCCCAACAAATAGTTGAATAAATTAAATGGATGATATTTGAGGGTTCTTTTCACTACACTGTGTTTACTATATATATTTTTTTATTTTCTTAAGTGTTCTCTGAAAAGAAACTTTTTCTGTGAGGTAATCTGCAAACAAATGGGAGAAAAGTACTAATAGTTCAAGTTAGAAATTGATATAGACTGATATGTAAAAAATAATAAGCTCCATTGCTACCCTCCTTTTTTGCTACTACTGCCATCATTTAATAAAGCACCTTCATGCCTTGTGCAGTCTGTTTTAATGAATTACTTTATTTAGTCCTCACAACAAATTTTTGAAGGTATATGTTAGTATTTTCATTTCAAAAGTGAATTATCTGACTCTGGAAAAATTTAAGTATCATAAGAATTACTCCTTTGTGTTATAGGAAGATGCCGTTTTGCATTTCTCTCTTTCTCTCTCTCTCTCTCTTTCTTTCTCTCTCTCCACAATGTGATGTTAGCTGAGTGATTGTGTGACTAAATGGTATTTTTAAGAGTAACACTCTCTACTAGAAGAAAGATGTTACATGTTCAACCAGGCCTCATACTAAACACCTTAAATTAGATGTTTTATTTCATTTTCACCACTTAGAGTTGGGTACAATAAACATATTTTACATTTAAAATACTGAATATCAGAGATACCAAATGACTTGTTCAAGGTCCCAAAGATAGGTAATGACAAAGCCAGAATTCAAACCTAGGTTGCCAAATTGAAACCACAGGCTCTTGACAACAGAGGATATAACATTTTTTTTCCTTATAGTTTCCACTTCCACATGTGACATTTCTCAGTGCCTACCTGTACAATTGTATCCCTGACTTCTCCTTCACATTCAGTGTGGCCTTATGTTTTGCATCCCCAGAATGTCTTTGATTACATCAGTTGTTCTGGTCTTTTGTATGGTTAGTCCCTCTTTCATTCTCAAAAGGAGCTAAGAGTAGAGAACGAATTATATGGTCTCCTTACCAAAAACCAATGAAGATATATACTGGAATTCACCTGACAACCAGCTGTGAGCCAGCTCTGCAATTAAAGTCCATTTTGCTTAGGGCCTTTGTAATTTCTCTGACACACAGGAAGGTAAATAATTCTAGTCATATAGATACTATATGACTAAAAATTTCAGCATTCCCAAACTAGAGTTTTAATAACAGTTAAAGTAGGTAATTCTGTTCATGTTACCTATCTCCCCCTACCAAAGACTTCAGTATTCTCAAGGGTGCCCTTGATGACCATGTCCTTATTAAAAGTTGTTTTAAAGATTGTTTACCAAAAATAAGTGTTAAAATAGTTTAAAGTTGAAATATATAGATGCAGCAGAGATTTTAAAAAGGCATCTCTGAAACGGGGCCATAAATAACATATTAACAACTAAGTTGAGTTATAACAACTGATTAACAGAAAATATTCTGGTGCTCTGACTACAGTTTTGTATTTGTGCACTGTACCAGTTTTTCAAATAATATGGTGTTTTCAGTTCTGTCAAAATATTTGCTTTGTTCAAGAGCACTTTATTAATAGTTTTGATTCTCAGTGATCTGTTAAGACTTATTTACCAGTGACCTGTAGTCATACCCACGATGCTCAGGGTGCAGACGGGAGTTATTTTGTCCACTACAAAATCACAACTGATACTGGAAATTGTATAAGCCAGATAGATGCTTATTTTATGGTATTACAAATGCTTAAATTCATTGCAAACTTTACTGAGTAGCTAAAATTGTAGTAATGATCAAGAAAATGTAAGTACTATATTTAGAATTGATATATGTTTCAAAGATGACTTTAGAAATGTCTGATTTCCTAAGACTTCTCTATATTTAACAAATTTCATGGTATGTAGAGTTGAAAAAGCCATATGCTAAGAAATATGCTGAAATTGAATCTTATAACTTTGATTAAGTGTCACAAAATTGAATCAGACTTCCGAAACCTTCTCTCTGCCTGTTTTGCTGTGTATTTTTCCTGGCTATAAAAGTAAATGGTTCTGATATTTTCTTTTTAATTGCTATACCTCCATAGTCCTAGGAATTTGGGGATCAGTTTGGGACTAAGAATCATGCCAGGAAGATAAATTACATTCATATGTCAGATATTGCCTCACAATGCTATCTAGCTCAGCAGGCCACAATGAGCCCCCACTTACCAGGCCAAGCTCCAGCCAAAAAAATAAATAAATATATAAATAAAAGAACACCTACTGTTTCTCCATCAAGGGCAACTCTCTCAGAGGGCTAACAAAAGCAACAGAGGGAGGCCAACCATATCCATGCAGTACTATGGGTTGCTATGCAACCCCCTGTGCAAGTTGGGTAGCAACAGATGGACACTTTGAATAGAATTAATGCCCCTCTGACCCACGTGTTAAATAGTACCCAAACCTACTGCCTGATGAATTCCATTAACTATAGGCATACTTACACATATAAAATATGGCATCGTAACTGACATTGTTATTACCTGCTTTACTAAAATAAAGTCATAAATCTATAGCAAAATTTGAGACCGATGATATTCCATGGGATATTTCTATTTTTTTCTCGATAAATGAATCACTGATGTCTCATAACCTGGGGCTACATATTTCCTTATAGTGTTGCTCTGATTTTGTATGCAAACCTGCAATGTCTGCTCTGAGTTTCAGCTTCATTTTTACGTGGAGTCCGGCTTCTTCTTCAGCCATTGTCACCTGTGGGCTCTGGGCATTGTATAAGAGCCCTCCTTTTATTGGAACTTTAAGAAAAGAACATAACATAGAATAAATATTTTATATTCCTTTGTGGAGACAATGTTGTAATCATGCTCCTGATTGAACAATCAATCTAAAGTCTATACCCAAAGATCCAAAAGTTCTTTGTCCTTCTACCTTCTGCCTCGGTCAAGTTTAAGCCACGTTTTGTCAATTGTAGGGAGTAAATTTTAAAGGAATCAGTATACT
The DNA here is from genome assembly GCA_027257055.1 of Cephalopachus bancanus. Taxonomy (NCBI): domain Eukaryota; kingdom Metazoa; phylum Chordata; class Mammalia; order Primates; family Tarsiidae; genus Cephalopachus; species Cephalopachus bancanus. The sequence goes on from JAPVLO010000068.1 coordinate 777,870, forward strand.
TTCAAAGATTATTAGGATAGGATCCTCTCTTTGAACTCTTAAATTTCATATACTATGTGACTTAAGTCATGAGAAACTGAAAGCAAGGGGCATTGGGTCTTCTTCAAAAAAAAATCTATCAGTGTAGTGCATCATATTGGTGGCAGTAAGTAGTTTTTAAATTTTAATGACACATATATATGATAAGATATCTTAATAAAGTGGTATAGAAAACAGAGCATTGGCTTAGTGGAAGGAACCTAGAGAAGGGTCTCTGTTCCTAGCTCTAAACCTACATAGTCTTAAAATATATTTTTTAAAGTTTCTTTACTGTTCTTCACTTTTAAGTGAAGACATTTTGGCTAGATTTTTAAAGATTTATTTGAATTTTCTCATTCTCTGAAAAAAAGATATAGTTAAAAACAGGATGAGTAATAATTGCATTTCTAGCTGAGGATAAAGACGGTATTTTTCAAAGCTCAATATCCACATATAATTATAAAATTATTTTGTTCTGATAATGGAAAATATAGAAGAAACTGAAAACCCTTAGTCTCTAGGACCTAGAATATTCTGTAGGCTTCTTTGTGCTGCTGTTCCTTGTGGGTGTTCATATCTAGGGGAAAAGATATGCTCGCCCATTGACTATGTGACTCTTACAAAGGTTTTACGTCCTGCAACGTAAACTCTTGCCTGGAACAATGCTTCTGCGAGAGGGGACAACTGCATGAGTGCCTCTTGTTTGGAAAGTGGTGCTGCTTCTTTTTCAGGCCTCCTGCTGCCGCCTGGTATGTCTTTGGTTTGAAAATATGAGTTCAGTATATTTCTACTAATAGATTTCTACTACTGTGTGCACAGGTTGTTATCTCTTTATGGAGAATTATCACACACATGTTATATGCTTACATATGTTCTCAGAAAGAAATATTTGCTTGTTTCCGTTTGCTTGGCCTCCTATCTCTTGAAAGCCCTGGGAATGGAAAATGTGGCATCTTAAATTATTTTTGTCATCTCCTGCAAGATTTAGTGTTAATGACTCTATGATGTCTTACCACTTTACTGCTACCTGAAGTAATCACATGGAAGCAGTTCAGTATAGTAGCAAGCTTATCCTCATCTTTGTAGTCCCATGTACTTTCTGATGAAACAAGAGATTTTATTTAGTTCTACATTTATTCTGGTACTTCACTGAGTTTCTCTGATGTCTAAAGTTATGTATTTGTTGTTATTTTTTTTTTTTGAGTTAAAGTCTCACTCCATTGCCTAGGTTGGAGTGCAGTGGCACGCTCACGGCCATCCCAGCATTGACTAGCTGGGTTCCTGTGATCCTTATGCCTTAGTCTTCCAAGTAGCTGGAACTACATGCTACCACGCCTGGCTCATTTTTTTTAATTGTAGAGACGAGGTCTTGCTAAGTTGCCCGGGTTGGTCTCGAACCCGTGGGCTCAGGCAATCCACTCACCTTAGCCTCCCAAAGTGCTGGGATTACAGGCTGAGTCACAGGTCTTGGCCTTGTTACATTTTTAAATTAGATTTTATTTTATTATAGAGATGTGAGGTCAAAGTAAGGATTAACTACATAAGTAGATTGCATGTAGGTGAAATTTGGGCTACCAGCTGGTCATCACATCCCCAGTATTGGATCAGGTATCCTTTCTGTTATGTGTCCCCTTTCACTCCTCTGACAGTGTCCCATTACTGCCAATTCCTTCCTTGTGCTAATGTGATTGACTTTCAAGTCCCATTTATGAGTGAGAACATGCGGTATTCATTTCTTTGTTTCTGTGATAGAACACTTAGAATGGGACTCCAATTCCATCCAATTTCCCGAGATGTTTATGATTTTGTTCTTGTTTATGGCTACATAAGGAAGGCTCCATGGTGTATATGTACCACATTCTCTTTATCCAGTCCACTTTCAATGGGCAGTAGTGTTGTTTCCATGTTTTTGATATTGTGGATAGTGTGGCAAAAAACATGCGTGCCGGTGTCTTTCATGTAGAATGATTTATGTCCCTCTGGGTATATTCCCAAGAGAGGAATTGCTGTGTCATATGGAAGATCAATTTTTAGTTCTTTTAGAAATCATCCCACTGCTTTCCATAGAAGTTGAACTAGCTTGCACCCCCACCAACAGTGCAGAACCCTTCCATTTTCTCCACACCCATGCCAGCATCTGATGTTTCCTTTTATAGTTTAATTATGACTTACTGCAATTAGGTGGTATCTTATTATAGTTTTGATTTGCATTCTCTGATGATTAGTGAGACTGAGCATTTTTTCATGTGTCTATTGGTCAATCGTGTGTCTTCTTTTGAGACATGTATATTCACATCCTTTGCTTAGTTTTTTATTGGATTGTTTGGTTATTTTCCTTTTACTTCATTTGAGTTCCTTGTAGACCCTGGATGTTAGGCCTTTGTCAGATACATAATTTGCTAATATTTTATCCCATTCTGTGAGTTGTTTCTTTACTCTCTTGATGATTTCCTTTGTCCAGCAAAAGATTTTCAATTTGATGAGGCTTCACTTGTACATCTTCACTTTTATGGCATTCACTTTTAGAGACTTGCTCAAGAATTCATTGCATACTCCAATGTGCATAAGAGAGTTTTCTGCATTTCCTTCTAGAATTCTTATAGTTTGAGGTCTTACTTTTAGGTCTTTGATCCATTTAGAGTTGACTTTTGTACATGCTGATAGGTGGGGGTCCAATTTCATTATTCTCCATGTCATCAGCCAGTTTTCCCAGCACCATTTGCTGAATATGGTCTTCTTTCCCCAGTGGTTGTTATTGATGGTTTTGTTGAAGATGAGTTGGTTGAGAGACCGAGTTTCTGCTTCCAGAATCTCTGTACTGTTTCATTGGTCTATGTGCTTATTTTTATACCAATAATAGGCAGTTTTGGTTACTGTAGTCTTGTAGTAAAGTTTGAAGTCTTGAGGTGTGATACCTCTTGCTTTGCTCATTTTGCTGAGGATTGTTTTTGATTGTTAGTGTCCTTTTTCATTTCCATATGAATTTCTGTATTGTTGGTTCTAGGTTTGAGAACAATGATGTTTGTAATTTTGGGTAGGATGCACGTCTTGACAATATTGACTTTTCCAATTCATGATCATGGAATGCTTTTCCATTTGTTTTTGCTATCCTTGATTTTTTGGTGTGAAATATTTTGTAGTTCTCTTTGTAAAGATCTTTTACTTCTCTTTTTAGGCGAATGTCAAGGTTTTTTTGTTTTATTTTGGGGTTTTTTTGGTGGCTATATGAATGAAATTGTGCTTTTTTATTTGGTTCTCTGGCTGCTTGTTGCTAGTGTATAGAAATGCAACTATACACAATGTACAATGTCTTTTTACACATGTTTTTTTTGAGTTGGAGTCTCACTCTGTCAGTGTGAGTGGCCACTGCAGCCTTGACCTGGAGCGGCCACTGCAGCCTTGACCTGCTAGGCTCCAGTGATCCTTCCGCCTCAGCCTTCCAAGTAGCTGGAACTACAGGCACGCACTACCACGCCTGGCTAATTTTTGATTTATTGTAGAGATGAGGTCTTGCCAAGTTGCCCAGGCGGGTCTCGAACCCGCAGGCTCAGGCAATCCACTCACCTCAGCCTCCCAAAGCTCAGGATTACAGGCTGAGCCACTGAGCCCAGCTTTACACATTTTTTTGGTACCTCGAGTCAACTATCAGTGTGAGGATGCTTTTGACAGACTCCCTAAGGGTTTCAAGATGTATTAATAGAATCATATAGTCTGCAAAGAGGGATAACTTCACTTCCTCTTTTCCTATTGGGATACTTTTGATTTCCTTCTTCTGCCTGATTTCTCTGGCTAGGATTATAGCAGTATGTTGAACAGGAGGGGTGAGAGTAGGCATCCTTGTCTTGTTGCCATTCATAGAGCGAATGTTTCCAACTTCTGCCTATTGAGCAAAATGTTGGCTGTGGGTTTATCTTAGGTGGTTCTTACTGTTTTAAGGAATATTCCTTCTATGCCTAGCTTCTTGAGGGTTTTAATCAAAAAGGGATGCTGGATGCTGTCAAATGCTTTTTATGCATCTAATGATATAATCATGTGGTTCTTGGTTTTACATTTTTTGATGTCTAAATTACATTCATGATCTTGTGATCATGTTGAACCAGCCCTGCATCCCAGGAATGAAGACCACTTGGTCATAGTGGAAGATCCTTGAGATATGTTGTTGGATTCAATTTACTAGAATCTTGTTTAGAATTTTTGCATCTATGTTCAACAGGAAAATTGTCCTGTAATTCTCTTTCCTTATTGGGTTTTTTCCAGGCTTGGGTATCAGTAAGATGCTGGCTTCATAAAATGAGTTGGGGAGAGTTTCACCTTTCTCGAGAACAGAGGGTAATTGAATTGCAGTAAATCTGGAGCAATTCTGCTGAGTTTTCCTCAGAAGGTAGTCTGAACTTTCTCTCTTGCTGTCCTTATGTTTTTTTCTTTTATGCTTATTTGGTGGAGGTAGATTACTATGTGCCTTGGGGATGATATTTTGTGGGGGTTTTCTGAATCTCTTATGCTTAGACTGTCATCTCTCTGGAAAGATGTGAATGACCTCATGGAATGCTTATTCCATGGTGTTTTCCATTTCCCTTTCAGCTTCAGGGTTAACAATCAGATTTAGATTTGGCATCTTCATATAGTCCCATATCTCTTGGAGGCTGTGCTCTTTCTTTTTAAGCTTTCGTTCTATATTTTTGACAGACTGGGTTAATTTCATATTTTGGTCTTCAAGCTCTGAGATTCTTTCCTTTGCCTAATTGACCCTGCTACCTGTGCTTGTTAGTGTGTTCTTAATTTCCAGGATGAAGTTTTTTAGTTTTATTATTTAAGAGTGGACTTTTTTGAAGTTAGCCATCTCCGCTTTTACTTCCAGTATGACTTCAGTCAGTTTTGCTTCTAGTTTCTCTTGATTCTTGCTCACTTTTGTCATCCAGTCTCTGATTTCTGTAACTGTTTTCTGGGGAAGGTTTTTCGGGAGGGGTTCTATTATTTGTGTTCTGGTAGCTGATTTTTAAGGCACTGTCTCTTTGGGACTCTGAGGCTTCCTGTATTTTTTGTTGTTGATTTTTCTTTATTTGTGACAGGCCTCTCTTCACTCTCTCTTCACTTTCTATAATTTCTCTTTTGATTCAAAGCTCCAAAGTTATTCAATTACCCTCTGTTCTCGAGTCCTTTCTGTGGTTCAATATATGTCACTCAGTAAGAGAGGGAGGGGCTCCTTGCTCTACCTTGTGGCAGGTTTTCATCATTGCAGAACTTTTCATCCACTGCTAAACTTGTTGAACCAGCTTCAGCCCCAGCTGCTAGTACTCTGTGGGTAGCAAACATGGAGGGGCTGCTGATTGTGGCCTACAACCCAGGTGCCTCCCATTTAGAGATCCCTTGGTGTCTTTCATGTTGCACTCTCCCAGTTCAGCTCCACACTCTGCTCTTAAAATAGAGTGGGTTTTCTGCTGCATAAGATGGGGCAGACTCCACCTTGCCAGGACACAGGGTTTGAGGAGGTTCTTCCTTGTTTGGCAGGGGGCATGACCACCAGCTACTGGCAGTGCACATCTACCAGATTCACTCTGCAGGTGGGTCCTCTCTGCCCATGAGTCACCAGGTGACAGAAAGCTGTACTCACCATGCTTGTACAGGCATGAGTCTTTCTCCCATACTGCTTGGGCTGTGGTTGCTGAAAGTTCTGCAGCCTACCCAGCACTCCTCCTCTGTGGGACTGATGACCAACAAACAGCTGGGAGAGGATGAATCATCCCAAAGCATCTTTGTCCGACTCACTCATTTTTGTCCACTGGGCAGATCTTCAGTTCTTTTGTGAGCCTAGGGCATGGCAAAGAATGAGGTGCCTGGATTACCTCATCCGCCATCACTTTCTGTTCTCTGTGTGTTCAAAGATAGTTTTGCTGGGTACAGGTGTTTCACATGCTCAAAAGTGTTCAAGGAGTCTTTGTTTATCATTGGCTGGGTCCCTAATCTCTGTCTTGCTTGGTGAGAGCAGCACCAGTCTGCTGCTCCATGGTGGCCATCTTGGATCCCCTAAATTATGTATTTTTTAAAACTACACCTCCCTATTTATTGCTTCCTTATATAGATAATGTTTTTACTTCTGTTATAGTCTATATAATACCTAATTTCAAAAAATGATCTTATTTAGAGACTATGACAAGTTCAATAAGTTGTAGATAATAAAAAACCAGTACTATTAGGAATAAATAAGTACTAATAGATGAAATGTATTTGGATGTTGCACTCTATGTGTGTTTATTTCAAATACACAGTAAGAAGGATCCCTCAACTTAACTTTTTGTGGTGTAAAATTTGAAATTTCAGAAGTGATGTGCAGTAATGATAAAGAGGAGCAGATTAAAATAAATTTTATGTGCTGTTTGTGCAACTGTGTTGGCTCTATGTTTTTAAAGACCGTAGGCTCTAAATCTCGAAATGACGTACATTTTTTAAGGTGAAAGTTTCTCCTTATTTGATGTTTTGATTAAAAATAAGATAATTACCACTGTAATAGGTGATGTTAAGGCCTTTAAGATTCTTCTAGGCCAATTACCTCCTCTTACAAGTGAGAAAGTGGCATCTGCAGTTAAATAGATTTTTTTTAATTGTACTAGAGTTTCACAAAAGTGGCTATTCTTTTGTTTGCATGTTTTTATTCTGGAAAAATATTATTAAAAACCAAGCATAAAAAGTTAACTTTGCTCTAAAATAATGAATAACTATGTTTAAATTTCTATGTTAAATTTTCTGTATATTTCCCTTAGCTATTGTTTCAAAATGTATACATTTGTAAATAAAATACCACTTTGGGAAAAAGGATTCACAAGTAAAATTCGTTAGTGAAGAATTAAATATCCCATTGGACTAACTTGTTTCAATCTTATTGAATATTTAATGTTTAGAAACTAGTTAGAAATGTTTATCAAATCCACTGAACTGCTGAATTTTCACATCTTCTATAATTTACATATTCATTTGGCTTCTAGATGGTTCTACTTGCTAGAGCCTCTGGATAAACACAATGAATTTTCAGGATGGCTCTAAATATTTAAAGATTCACCATGAGAACATCAGATGAGGTATGAATCAGCATACAAGGGGACACCCATAACAACCTGGAATTATCCTTATAGTACATTTGGTATTTGTTTCTCTATATCAAACTGTCAACGTTTTGAGATGGTTGCATCACAATTTGCAGAAGAAGTGTCCAGAATTGTGGCAAACAGATGGTTCTTCCACCATGACAGTGCACCTGCCCACACCATGCTGAGTGTTCAGCAATTTTTGACCAAAAATTACATCCCACACTCTTTGTTCACTCAATCTTTCCCCAAGCAATTTTTTTCCCCAGATGATAAAAGTCCTCAAAAGGTTATGCTAGTGTCTAAGAGGTGAAATAAAAAATGGCAGCAGCACTAAAAGGCATCAAAATTGAGTTCAAAAGCTGTTTTGAGCAGTGGGAAAAGCATCTTGATAGGTGTATTGCATCAAATAGATAGTACTTTTGAAGGTGACTGAAATTTAAATATGTAAGCATAAATATACAATTTTTAATAAATAAACTGCAGGGCTTTTTTGGGGGGGATACCCTCTCATACATAAACCTCAAGATTTGTAATGGAACCTTGCTGGTAATTTGGTAGAGTCATAACTTTTCTGTTAGACCAGTCATTTAATTTTTGATGGAAGAAGAAAAATTATGAAGTTCAAATGCTAGTAGGGATCTCTGGACACCATCTGGAACTTTCTGTTCTCTCTAGAGCTCTAAGCTCTCAAAGCTGTATCTTAAATACTCAGATCCCCCAAGGCAATGTTCACAGTATTGTTCATATGATGTGGTTTAGTTTCTTTGTCCACAGGTTTGGAGTTCTTAGGAACTTACTTTACCTAACACTTTACCTATGAGAAATGTTTCAATATATATTTTGATTGAAAAACAGAAAAATTCTACATGATGGAGTTCATTAGTGTTCTTCAAACCAACATAAAATAAGGCATTATAACTTTCAAGCAAATTATTCACATCTAAAGTACAAGAATATTTATTCAAAATAATATAAAACAAATTTAAAATCATGTCCTTAAGAAAGTTTTTGTTTTAATTTTTATTTTAGATTTAGGGGTACACATGCATGTTTGTTACATGGACATTTTTGTATAGTGGTAGGGATTGGATCTCGGGTGGCCCATTCCACAGCTAGTGAATATTGTACCGAAAGGTAATTTCTGAACTCTAGTCTCCCTCCCCACCTACCCCTTATTGGTGTTCCCAGTGTCTATTTTTGCCATCTTTGTGGCCATTTAGCTTCCACATAAGAGTGAGAACATGTGGTGCTTTGTTTTCGGTTTCTGAGTCCGTGCATTTAGGACGATGATCTCCAGCTCCTTTGTTGGTTCTGCAAAGAACATGATTTTATTATTTTATTATGACTGTGTAGTATTCCATGGTGTATACATATCCCATTTTCTCTGTCCAATCAACTGTTGGTGGGCAAACAGGTGGGTTCCATGATTTTGCTACTGTGAACAGTGTTGCAATGAACATACAAGCACAGGTATCATTTTTAGATATTGATTCCTTTTCCTTTGGGTGGTTCTCTAGTAGTGAGATTGTTGAGTCAAATGGTAATTCCATTTTCAGTTCTTTGCAAAATCTCTATAGAGGTTGAACTAGCTTACAATCCTACTGAAAGTGAATGAGCATTCCCTTTTCTCCACAGCTGTGCCAACATTTGCTGATCTTTAACTTTCTAGTAATGATCATTTGGATGGGTGTGAGAAGATATTTCATTGTGTTTTAAATTTGCATTTCCCTAATGTCTAGTGATGTTGAGCATTTCTTCATGCTTGTTGGCCACTTGTGTGTCTTCTTTTGAAAGTGCCTATTCATGTCCTTTGCCCACTTCCTGATGGGGATATTTGTTTTTTCTGTGTTTGTTTGTTTGTCTGTTTGCTTTTTCATGTTGAGTTGTTTGAGTTCCTTGTAGATTTGGATATTAGCCCTTTGCCTAAGGTGTAATTTGCAAATCTTTTCTCTCATTCAGTAAGTTTTCTGTTCACTCTGTTGGTTATTTATTTTGCTGTGCAGAAACTGTTTAGTCTAATTAAGTACCATTTGTCTATTTTTGTTTTTGTTGCAATTGCTTCTGAGGCCTTCATCATAAATACTTTGTCTAGACCAATGTCTAGAAGAGTGTTTCCTAGGTTTTCTTCCAAGATTTTTATAATTTCAGGTCTTATATTTAAGTCTTTAATCAATCTTAAGTTAACTTTTGTATACGATGAGAGATAGAGGTCCAGTTTCATTATCCTGCATATTGCTAGACAATTTTCCAAGCACCATTTATTGAATAGGGTATCCATTCCACATTGTTTACTTTTGCTGTTTTTGTCAGAGATCAGTTGGTTGTAGGAATATGGTTTTATTTCTGGCCTCTGTATTCTGTTCCATTAATCTATCTATTCTTGTACCAAGATTGTGCTGTTTTAGTGACAATAGTCTTATAGTATAATTTGAAGTCAGCAATGTAATGCCACCTCTTTGCTTAGAATTGCTTTGGCTATTTGAACTATTTTTTGTTCCATATACATTTTAAGATTTTTTTCTAGTTCTGTAAAGAATGAAGTTAGTATTTTGATGAAGATTGCACTGAATCTGTAGATTGCTTTGGGCAACATAGTTTAATAATATTGATTATTTCAGTTCATAAGTATGGGATATTCTTCCATTTGTGCCATCTATAATTTCTTTCATCAGTGTTTTGTAGTTCTTCTTGAAGAGATCTTTTACCTCTTTAGTTAGCTATATTCCTAAGTATTTTATTTTATTTTTTTTTTTGTGGCATATGTGAATGGGATTGAGCTTCTGATTTGGTTGTCAGTTTGAGCATTGTTGATGTTTAGAAATGTTACAGATTTTGTACATTGATTTTTTTGTATCCTGAGACTTTACTAAAGTCATTTATCAAATCTAGAGGCTTCTTGGAAAGTTCTTTAGGGTATTGTAGATGTATAATCCTGACATCCATAAACAGGGAATTTTAACTTCCTCTTTGACAATTTATGCATTTTATTTCTTTCTCTTGCCAGATTGTTCTTGTTAAGACTTTCAGCTTGCATCCCTGTCTTCTTCGTGTTCAGAGGGGGAATGTTTTCAACTTTTCCTGATTAATTAGGATGCTGGCTGTGGGTTTGTCATATATGGCTTTTATTATTTTGATCTATGTTCCTTAAATGCCAGTTTATTGAGGGTTTTTATCATAAAGTGATATTGGATTTCTCAAATGTCTTTTATGCATCTTTGAAATGATCATATGGTTTTAATTTTTTCTTCTGTTAATATGGTGGATTATGTTTATTGATTTGTAGATATTGAACCATTCTTGCATCCCTGGAAAGCCACTTAATCATTATAGCTAGTTTTTTTTATATGATGTTGAATTCAGTTTGCTAGTATTTCATTAAAGATTTTTGCATCTATATTCATCAGGGAAATACGCCTGTGGTTTTCTTTTTTGTAGTGTCTTTGCCTGATTTTGATATCAGTGTGATACTGGTTTCATAGAGTAAGGAAGGAATCCCTCCTCCTCAATTTTCCGAAATAATTTAAGTAGGATGGGAATCAGTTCTTCTTTGCATATCTGATAAAATTTGGCTGTGAATCAATCTAGTCCTGGGCATTTTTTGTTGGGAGGTTTTTAAAAATTACTGATTCAATGTCATTGCTTGTTATTGGTCTATTCAGGGTACCTATTTTTTTCTGGTTCAGTCTTGGTAGGTTGAATATTTCCAGGAATGTTTCCATTTCCTTTAGGTTTTCCAGATTGTTGTTATAGAGTTGTTCATAGTAGTCTCTGATGTTCTCTTTTATTTCTGGGGTATCAGTTGTTAGGTCACTTTTGTCATTTCTAATTGAATTTATTTGAGTCCTCTCTCTTTTCTTTTCTTTTGGTTATTCTATCTAGCAGTCTGTTGATTTTGTTTATCCTTTCACAGAACCAGCTTTTGGACTTATTGATCCTTTGTATCTTGTTTTGGCCTCAGTCTCAACTAGTTCTGCTTTGATTTTTATCTTTTTTTTTTTTTTGGCTACCTTTAGATATAGATTGCTCTTGTTTTTTTCTAGTTCCTTATGGTGCAAACTTAGGATGTTTGTTTCTGATCTCTAGGTTTTTGATATAGACATTAATGTTATAAACTTTCCTGTCAGACTTGACTTTGCTGTGCACCAGAGGTTTTGGTATGAAGTGTCATCTTTTTATTTGTTTCAGTGAATGTTTTTATTTCTGACTTGTTTATTGTTTACCCAATGGTCATTCAAGAACAAGTTGCTGAGTTTCCATGTAGTGGTGCAGTTTTGGGAGCTCCTCTTACTGTTTATTTTAATTTTATTCCACTGTGGTCCAAGAAGATACTTTGTATAATTTTGGTGTTTTTAAATTTATTGAGACTTGCTTTATGGTCAAGTGTATGGTCCATTTTGGAGAATGTTCTGTACAAAGATGAGAAGAATGTATATTCTGCAGTTGGGTGGAAAATGCTGTAGATGTCCATTAGGTCCACTTGGTCAATAGTCCAATTTAAGTCCAGTGTTTCTTTGTTAATGTTCTGTTTCCATGTTATGCTTAGAGATGTCAGCGGGTGTTGAAATCACCCACTACTATGATATTGTTGTCAATATGTTTTCTAAGGTCAAGTAGTATTTGCTTCATGAATTTGGGTGTACTGGCATTTGGTACATATGAGTTTAAGATAGTTAAAACTTCTTATTGAATTGCATGCTTTATCATTACATAATGCCTTTCTATATCTTTTTTAAAAAACTACTTTTGGTTTAAAGACTGAGCTATCTTATATTTGGATGGCTACTCCTGCTCATTTTTGTCTTCAACTCATCTATCTTTTTCCACCCATTGACTTTGAGTCTGTGACTGTCTTTGGACAGTAGGTGGGTGTCTTGTAGGCAGTACATGGTTAGGTCTTGTGTTTTTCTTTTTTCCAGTTTACCTTTCTGATTCTTTTAAGTGGGGGTGTTTAGACCTTTTATGTTCAGGGTTAATATTAATATATGATGTTTTACTCCTGGCACAGTTTTGTAAGCTAACTGATTTGGGAATTTGATTGTATACTTGCTTTATAGGCTTTGTGAGCTTTGTACTTATGTGATCTTTTGTGAAAGTGAAAGTTGTCATTTCATTTCCAAGTTCAGAATTCCTTTGAGCATCTTGTGGAGCCAGTTTGGTGGGAGTAAATTCCCTTAGTGTTTGTTTGTGAGGAAAGAACTTTATTTCTCCTTTGTTTATGAAACTTAGTTAAGCAGGATATAAGATTTCTGGCTGTCTTTTAAAAAAATTATTTAAAGAGGTTGAAAATAACCCCTCATTCTCTTCTGGCCTATAGAATTTCTGCTGAGAAGTCTGTGGTTGGTCTAATGTCCTTTCCTTTATAAGTTACTAAGCACTTTTCTTTTGTTGCTCTTATGATATTTTCTTATATATTGATTTTGAAGAATCTGACAACAATATGTCTTGGTGAGGTTCTTCTTGCAATGTATCTTGCAGGAATTATTTGGACTTCTTGTAACTGAATGTCTAGGTCTCTCTCAAGACCAAGGAATTTCTTTTGAATTATTTCCTCAAATATATTATCTATACATTTTACTTTAACTTCTTCTTCCTTTGGTATGCCTATTATTCTTAGGTTTAGTCACTTTACATAGTCCTGTATTTTCACAGGCTTTGTTCATTCTTTTGAATTTGTTTTCCTTTGTTTCTGTCTGACTGGGTTAGTTTGAAGTACCTCTTCCATCCCTGAGATTCTTTCTTCCACGTGGCCTACTGCTATAGTTTTCTATTGTGCTTTGTATCTCTACCATTGAGGTTTTTGGGGTTTTTTTAGCTTTGTTTGGTTTTTATAGTGTGATCAATATCTCCTTTCATCTTCTAAATTGATCTGCTAATTTCTTTTTGTTGCTTATCAACTTTATCTTGCATCTCATTGAGTTTCTTTATAGTCAATATTCTGAATTTGTTATCTAACATTTCAGGAATTTCATTTTGGTTTGTTTTTGTTGTTGAAGAATTGGTGAATCCTTATGGAGGGGTAACACTGTTTTTTTTCCTACTTTCAGAGTTGCTTCTCTGGTTCTTTCTTATCTGAATGCACTATGGTGGCTAATCTGTATGAGTTCCTTTGATATAGATAGCCAGTGTATATAAGCTTTCCCAAGTGTTGGTGTAATAGCGATGTAGTGTATGTGTGGTCTGGTTCACTGGCTCCTGTGAGGTTGGTGTTGTGAGGATCTCAGGATGTTTAATTTGTGTCTTAGTGGTGTGTACTACTGCCAGCAAATTACCTGTTGTGTTGCATTGTTCAACCTCCAGGCCAGCAGGTTATTCAACAGCTAGACCAGCAAGTGATGACTATGGGTAAGAACCAGCTACTGTTGATGCAGATGGGTATTTACTTGATCCTTGTTTACTGGAATAAATGTTCTGTTGTCTCAGCAGTGAGCTGGTCTGTGGAGTGCACTGTGGTCTGAGTTGCCAGCTCAAACCTGGAGGTGGAAGAATCAAGGTAGGTGGGGTCAAACCGAGTAAGCCCACTTATGGGTCCACTGATGACAGCCACAGGCACCTGCTTCGAAGCAGTGCCTGGTGTACAGTCTCTGAGTGCCCAGAAGTGTGTCTCTATCAGATACTAGGAAACTTCTGCTGCCTCAAGTTCTCTGCTCAGGAAGGGGAGGGCATCCTGAGTTCCTAATCTAGAAGAAAAGGGGTTTCAGGTACCTGTGGTTTTATCTGGGCACTGAGCAGAGAAAGCATTGAAGCACCAAGGACTCTACCCCCTGGGGAAAGAGGTGGCTCAGGATTCTATTCTAGGTGATTGAGTGTGTTAGGGCAAGGAGCACAGAAGGCCTAATTGCACAAGGTTTGATGGCCGGGAAGGGTGAGGCAGCTTAGGCTACTAATGCTGGTATGTAGAAATGGGGGCTGCTTGATCCTTGATACAGAAGTGGGACGGGGGGGCACATTTCCCTGACAGACTTGAGGGGCATACTGTGGTACCCTGCAATGACACTTACAGCCTAATTCTGGGTCAGGGAGATGTCTTTGACTTCAGGCCTTACTACCAAGGAGAAACTACGGGATCAAGAACTTTCCTGCCATTCAGGCTGCTGATTCAAGGGCAGAAGAGTGAGTTCCCTTCTGCTGGTCTCCTGACACTTAAACTGCATTCGGAGATGTGTAGGAGTGGGGAACCCCTACTTTTTCTCAGCATTCCTGGGGCATGGCACCCAACTGGTCTGAGAGAGAGGATGGGGTTTGTAAGAGTGGTGCTCACTGAACAGTTCCAGGTTGCAAAACTGATGCTGGCTGCAGGATCCGCTGTTTCCAAGAAATCGTGGCTGCAGCAATTCTCCTTCTGCTCAAGATGCAGGTTCTAGACTGTGGGAGTGGGGAGCCCCCTTCTAGGCTCCTGTCTTTTAGGCTGCTATTCTGGGTGTTCCTTTCCATTATTGCCCAGATGGGCAGAGCAGGGTGAGGTGCCCAGGCAGTGACATACAGAGACAAATGTCAGGTCATCAATCTGACCCAAACAGCCTGTCTCTCTTTCTGGGAGGGAAACATGACTTTGAGTGGTTCCTCACTGCTCCCAGTCCCAGGCTAGAATAAGCCCAGTCAAACTGCAAACTCCGGGGTAATCTCAATGCTTTCCACCCTGCTATGGCTGTGAGAGTTCCCTGCCCTGCTCCAGTGTGGACAGTCTTCTCTGGGCAGAAACTGAAATGCCTGCAGTGGTCGCTGTTGCTGAAACAACGGACCTGGGCCAAAATGGTGCCTTCCTCACTGACCCAGATTTGGAAGACCACCTATAGCTTTACTGGTTGTCTTTCCCTCTCACCAATTCTCAGTCTCTCCTTGAGACATCTGCGGGGCCTGGGAGAAATGGAATGTTCTCCCATGGCCTGAGTTAAGCAGATTCCTTATTGAAAGGCATGTCTTAGAGGGGATTTTTCAGTCCCATTCCATTTCAGTTCTGGGGTCACATTCTCTTTTCTCTGCAGAGTGCCATGAGGGGGCTATTTGCCCTCCTTCACCTTCCTGAGATCAGGGTGTTCTTTACCATTCTTATGAATATTTGTTTTCTTCTTAAATTGGGGTTCACTGTGTTGGTCTTTCCATACTATTTCACACTGTTCTGATGGTGAGGCACACTTCAAAGTCTCTAATCTGCCATCTTGGCAGAATATTTTAATTTAAAATAATTCTTTTTCTGAATGACTCTTAAAACCAGCCATCCATTTTAACTTTTTCATCCCTAGTTGGGCCCAGAAAGTTAAGAGTTATTTTTCCATAATCTGTTGGTTTCATCTGGCATAAACTCAGTTTCTACTTATTGTTGAGAGAACTTGACAACACTTGCTTCTACGCAGGACATCACTGTGACTCTGTCATTTCTGGGTTATATTCCAGATTATGAGTGCCACTAGCAACCAAACTCTTGATTCAATTCAAAGTTTTCCTGTCTTTTCACCACCAGAAAAGTACAAACTGGAAGTGATTAGAAATTGTCTATTTTGTGTTGTGTAAAAGAAAGAAGTTATAATAAAATAGTTAAGTGCCCTGCTTTATATTTTAAAAACTTCCCATGCCAGGCACAGTGGCTCATGCCTGTAATCTCAGCACATTGGGAGGCTGAGACGAGAGGAATGTTTGAACCTAGGAGTTTGAGACCAGTCTGGACAACATAGTGAAATCCTGCCTCTACAAAAAATAAAAAATTTAGCTGGGTATGGTGGTGTATGCCTATACTCCCAGTTACTCAGAAGGCTGAGGCAGAAGAATCACTAGAGTCCAGGAGTTTGAGGCTATGGTGAGCTGTGTGTTCATGTCACATCATTTCAGCCTGGGTGACAGAAACTCCAACTCAAAAAAAATTTTTTTTTTGCATGCCAATGTCTGTATTGTATGAAATTCATTTTCTTTAGTTCTATGCATATGTTTATATTAGTAATCATCTAACTCAGCATGTATCAGTTAACACATTAACTATAGTTTCTGCTTTCTATTTCAGAAACCCTTTCCTTACAAGTTTCTAAAAAAAACCATTTGATATCCTTAAAATCTATGTGTTTCAGAGATTTTTTTTTTTTTTTTTTTTGAGTCAGAGTCTCACTCTGTCGCCCAGGCTGGAGTGCAGAGGCACACTCACAGCTACTCCAGTGTCAACTTGCTGACCTCCAGCGATCCTTCCACCTCGGCCTTCCAAATAGCTGGAACTACAGGCGCATGCTACCGCATCCGGTTAATTTTTGATTTATTGTAGGGATGAGGTCTTGCCAAGTTGCCCAGCCTGGTCTCAAGTTGCCCAGGCTGGTCTCGAACTCATGGGATCAGGCAATCCACTCGCCTTGTCCTCCCAAAGTGCTGAGATTACAGGCTGAGTCACCGAGCCTGGCCTTGGAGTATTTTCTAAACAACTCTTGTAGGACACAAGCTCTAGGACATACTTTGCAACAAAAGAGGCGGTTTCCAGAGTCAAATAAGTTAGAGAAACATTGTGTACTATATTCTACCTCTTGAAAATTTGCATATAAATATATTAAAAGCTTTGAAGAGCCCTAGAGTGATATTTTCTGTTTATGACATTACTTAATCCAATATTCCAGATACATGTTTCTCTTCTTTTGCACAATACCTATCAATTATTCTTGAATGGAGCTCTAGGAATGACATTTTGGGAAGGTGGCATGGTGTTGTATGGTGTTTGAGTTTTAGAGTCATATTGACTTTAATACAATTCAGTGGCTCTCAAAGTATGAGATTTCTAGCCAGCAATATCAGTACTTACTATAAATGCGAATTCTCAGGCCCCACCTTTCCACACACGCTAAATCAGAAGTTCTGCAATCTGAGTTTAAAATAACACTCCACATTTTTTTGATAGATACCAATTCTACTTGTGTCATTACACTAACTTCACTTCACTCACGTAATAGTTTAGATTGAATGAAATAAGTGGGTGACACAGAAAAGTAAATTTTATTTTTTATTTGTTTATTTATTTAATTTATTTATTTACTTATTTGAGTTGGAGTCTCCCTCTGTCGCCCAACCCGCTCCCGGCCACCGCAGCCTCGACCTGCTGGGCTCCAGCCATCCTTCCGCCTCAGCCTTCCAAGTAGCTGGAATTACAGGCGCGTGTTACCACGCCTGGCTAATTTTTTTTTTATTTATTTATTGTAGAGATGAGGTCTTGCAAAGTTGCCCAAGAGGGTCTCGAACCCGCGGGTTCAGGCAATCCACTCACCTCAGCCTCCCAAAGGCACAGGATTATAGGCTGAGCCACCGAGCCCAGCTAGAAAAGTAAATTTTAAAACAGTGGTTATACTAGTTAGTACATAAGAATGCTTTGCCAAGCATTTGTCATCACCATAATTAAAATTAAATTAAGCAACACATGGAATATATTGAATCTCATCATTAAACTGCCAGAAAAACAGGCATGAAACATCTAGACCAATTGGTGTGCTGAGGCTGTGGTGATTAGAGTCCAGAGATGAACAGGGTTGTTCTGGAATAGAAGACAGAGGAATACAGACTTGAATTCTGAGGAAATACAGCTTGAATTTTCTAAAATTATTCTTTGCATTGGGAGACCATTTCTTCTAAAAAGTCTTATTTCTCTTAGGCTGTTAGAAAAGTGAATCACTAATACTTGAACTAAAATTTCATTTCGTAGATTTTGCCTTCAACTAAAGAAGAAAAGTAGTGTCGAACAAGGAATGGGGTAGACTTAATACTGTCAGTTCCTTTTTCTGAGTAAATTACCTCTAAAGTTTCTATATTTTACTTCTGAAGAAAAATTACAGTTAGCTACAATTTGTCAACATAATTTTATTTTTTAATTTTTAATTTTAAAAAATGCTATATTGCACATTGGGCTGAAAAATATTTCATCATCTGCAAATATCCGTAATGAATTAGACAGACACCATATGTGCATAGCTGTATACATTTAACTCCAATAGCTAACCTGGTTAAAAATAAAAAGTGAAAAAATGGCCTTTTGCTTACGTATCTTATTTTAGAAACTTAAATTATATAATATTGTGTTGCACAGATTAGCCCTTTTAAGTGGATATCTTCTAGAGAATTCTAGGAAGATCTAGCATTCTAAATCTCAAAATATTTGAATAATTTACTACAGTAATGTTAAAATTGGGACAGGCTAGATTATGCTGTGGATGCAACTCAGAAATCTCAATGACTTAAAACAACAAAGCTGTAGTCTTTGTGCACAATAGATGTGCAGGAAAGACACTCATTGTGTTTCTGAGAGACAGTGCTGGTATCATTGTAAAATAAGGTATAGTAATTGATAGAAAGCTACAAGAAGAGTTTTATTAATATTTTTATCAGTGAAACATTTATTAAGCCAAAAACTAGAGTCAGAAACATGCAGTTTTGCTCAGAATTATTCCTCATTTTAACATGTGAAATAGGCATATACACAAATTATTTTGAGACAAAAACATCAAGACGATTGCAAGACGCCCTCAAGGAATCACCAATTTGACTCCAAGTGAAATCTTATTATCTGTAGGATTTTCTCCTCCTGACAGTTGTGGGATTTGGGGAGAAGCAGATAGAAATTAAGCAGGTACTAAACTTGCCACTTCATACACATATGTCCACTTGGTGATGCACGTTTATCTTTCCTTCCTTGTTCCAAATTTTTAAAAAAGATAATGATGTTTTTATATCATTTTTGTGACAGCATTACTGAATATTGACAGGAATAACAATTTTCAACAGACTCTTTTAGCAGAAACCTTTCAACATATCATTTTTCCATAGGGCCACAAGTAACTGAGCACATATGGTCCAGATATGTTACTTGCAGTATTATTGCCAATTCTCACAAAAAGTATTATAGCTCCTGTCTTTATTTTATTTTTTTAAATTTTTTGTTTTCGAATTGTGGGGTACAATTCAGGGTTGGTTATACAAACATTCATTGTTCAGGTACCCCTGTTGATGAAGTGTGCCCCCCAGTCAGATTTCACCTATTGCCATTCCCACCTCCCCCCACCACTGCAGTTTCCATCTACTGTCAGTCCTTTTCTTTATAGCATTATAGTAGTTGCTAATGGTTTACTTATGAGTGAGAACATGTGATACTCAGTTCTTTGTTTCTGTGAAAGATCACTCAGTATTATAGACTCTAATTCCATCCAGGTTGCTGAAAAGTTCATGATTTTGTTCTTCTTTATGGCTGCATAATATTCCATCATGTATATGTACCACATTTTTTATTCAGTCCTCTTTTAATGGGCAGCACGATTGGTTCCATGTTCTTGCTTTTGTGAACAAGGCTGTGATAAACATACGTGTGCAGGTATCTTTTTTATAGAGTGATTTGGGTTAATCCGGGTATATTCCCGGTAGGAGAATTGCGGGGTCATAAGGAAGATCAATTTGTATAACTTTTAGGAATCACAACACTGATTTTCACAGAGGCTGTCTAGTTTACACTCCCAGCAACAGTGTAGAAGTGTTCCCTTTTCGCCACACCCTCTCCAGCATCTGTTATTTTTTGAGTTATTGATGATGGCCATTCTAACTAGAGTTAGGAGGTATCTCAGTGTAGTTTTAATCTGCAATTTATTTGATGACTAGTGAGGCTGAACATTTTTTCATGTATCTATTGGCTGCTCATATGTCGTCTTTTGAGAAGTGTCTGTTCATATCTTTTGCCTACTTTGTAATGGGAGTGTTTGTTTTTTTCTTTTCAGCATGTTTGAGTTCTTTATAGATCCTAGATATTAGGCCTTTTTCAGAGTTAGCAAATATTTTTTCCCAGTCTGTGGGCTATCTCCCTGCTCTCTTGATGGTTTCTTTGGCTTTGCAGAAGCTTGTCAGTTTGATGAGGTCCCATTTGTCTATCTTATATCTTATGGCCTGGGCATTTCAGGTTTTGCTCAGGATGGGTTGCCAGTTCCAACTTTCATAAGGGTGTCTCCTACATTTTCTGGGGTTCTTATAGTTTGAGGTTTTACCTTTAGGTCTCTGATCCATTTAGAGTTAATTTTTGTGTATGGGGATAGGTAGGGGTCCTGTTTCGATCTTCTGCACGTGATCAGCCAGTTTTCCCAACAGTATTTACTGAATAGGTTCTCGTCTCCCCAGTGGTACATGGTGGAGGCTTTGTCAAAGATGAATTGGTTGAGAAATTGAGGTTGTGCTTCTGGAATCTCAACTCTATTCCATTGGTCTATATGTTCTTGTACCAATACCAGGCAGTTTTGATTATTGTAGCTTTATAAAAAAGTTTAAAGTCTGGGAGTGTGATACCTCCTGTTTTGTTTTTTTGCTGAGGATTGTTTTGGCTATTCTTGGTCATTTATATTTCTATATGAATTCCTGTATTGTTGATTCCAGGTCTGAGAAGAATGTTGCTGGTAATTTGATGGGTATTGTGTAAAATCTGTAGATTGCCTTAGGTAGAAAGGACATCTTAACAATGTTGATTCTTCCAATCCATGATTATGGAATATTTTTTCACTTGTTTGTGTCATCTTTAATTTCTTTGTGCAGTGTTTTGTAGTTTTCATTGTAAAGGTCTTTCACGTCTCTGGTTAGGAAGATGCCAAGGTATTTCATTTTTTTGTGTGTGGCTATTGTGAATGGGATTGTACTTTTTATTTGGGTTTCTGTTTGTTTATTATTGGTGTAGAGAAATGTGATTGTCTTTTGCACATTTATTTTATACCCTTTATACATTTATTTTATACATTTACATAAAGACTTTGCCAAAGTCTTTATCAGTGCAAGGGGGTATTTGACAGATGCTCTTGGGTTTTTGAGGTATAGAATTATGTCATCTGCAAAGAAGGATAACTTGATCTCCTCTTTTCCTATTTGGATACCCATGATCACCTTCTCTTTTCTGATTGCTCTAGCCAGGACTTCCAATACTATATTGAACAGGAGGGGTGAGAGTGGGCATCCTTGTCTTGTTCCAGTTTTCAGGGGAAATGGTTCCAATTTCTGTCTGTTTAGCAGTATGCTGGCTGTGGTTTTCTTGTAGATGGCTCTTACCATTTTGAGTCATGTTCCATCTATGCCTAGATGTTTGAGGGTTTTTATCAAGAAAGGGTGCTGGATTTTATCAAAAGCTTTTACGGCATTTAATGATATAATCGTGTGGTTTTTGTTTTTACGTCTGTTGATGTATTTAATTACATTTATGGTCTTATGAATGTTGAACCAGACTTGCATCTCAGGGATGAAGACTACTTGGTAGTGGTGGATGATTTTTGATATGTGTTGTTGAATATGGTTTGCTAAGATCTTATTGAGAATTTTAGCATCTATATTTATCAAGGATATTGGTCTGTAGTTCTCTTTCTTTGTTGGATCTTTACCTGGCTTGGGTATCAATGTGATGTTAGCTTCATAAAATTATTAGGAGAGAGTTCCATCTTCCTCAATTGCCTGGAATACTCTCAGTGGAATTGGTATCAGTTCCTCCTTGAATGTTTTGTAGAATTCTGCTGGAAAGCCATCTGGTCCAGGGCTTTTTTTTGTTGGTAGTTTTTTTTGGACATAGTCAATTTCCTGGGTTATTATTGGTCTGTTTAGGGTCTTGATTTCTTCTTGTTTCAACCTGGGGAGGTTGTGTGATGTCAGAAATTCCTTCATTTCCTTTAGGTTTTCTAGTTTGTTTCCATACAAGTGTACATAGTAGTCTCTGATAGTCTTTTGAATTTCTTCAGGGTCAGTTGTGACTTTACCTTTTGTGTTTTTGATTGAGTTTATTTGGGCTTTTTCTCTCTTTTTCTTGGTCAGTTTAGCTAGGGGACCATCAATCTTGTTTATCCTTTCAAAGATCCAGCTTTTTGTTTCGTTGATTTTTTGTATTAACTTGTCTTCTATGTCCTGGATTTGGGTTTTTATTTTGGTGATCTGGATTCTTCTGCTGAAATTAGGGTTTTTGTGGTCTTGCTTTTCCAGCTACATTAGGTGACTTGTTAGGCTTTTAACTTGTGATCTTTTCATTTTCTTCATGTGTGTTTCCATTTTCTTCATGTATAATCATATGAATTCCCCTCTTACTACTGTTTTCATGGCATCCCAGAGGTTTGGTAAGATGTTTCTTCATTTTCATTTGTTTCCATGTACCTTTTAATCCTTGTTTTGATTTCATTGTTGACCCAGGAGTTGCTTAGCATCATACTGTTTAGTGTCCATGTCTTTGAGGGTTTGGGGGGAACTTTGTTGATGTTGATATTTATTTTTATTCCACTGTAGTCTGAGAAGTGCATGGCAAAATTTCAATCTTATGAAATTTCTTTATGTTTGATTTATGGCCAATTATGTGGTCGATCTTGGAGTACATTCCATGCGGTGATGAGTTGAATGTATATTCTGTGGTCATTGGGTGGAGTGTTCTGTAGGTATCAATTAAGTTCATTTGTTCAAGAGTCTCATTGAGGTTCTGGATCTCCTGGTTGATTTTTTGTCTTGAAGATCTGTCCAAGGTTGTGAGTGGGGTACTGAAGTCCCCAGTTATGATAGTTTTAGAGTCAATCTCTTTTTTACATTTGACCAGAAGCTGCTTTACAAATGTTGGTGTTCCTGTGTTGGGTACATATATGTTTAGGATAGTTATTTCTTGTTGATGGATTGAACCTTTTATCATTATACAGTGATCTTCTTCGTCTTTAAAAATTTTTATAGCTTAAAGTGTATTTTGTCTGAAATTAAGATTGTAACTCTAACTTTCTTTTGTGTTCATTCGCCTGAAATTTTGTTTCCCATTCTCTTACTTTGAGTCTGTCAGTGTCCTTTCTGGTGAAAGGAGTCCCTGGGAGACAATATATTGTTATCTCATGATATTTTATCCCTTTTGCCATTCTATGTCTTTTCAGTGATGCATTTAGTCCATTCACATTCTGGCTAATTATTGAAATGTGAGAGTTTATCCCTGTCATGAGGTTCTTATAGAGGTGTTTTTGTTCCTGTTCATTTGTTGTGTTTCTTTTGATTTGGGGTTAATTCATTTGTGTGTTTGATCTTTTTCCTGCACTCTTGTGAAGAACATTGTTCTTTTTCCCCTTTCTTCTGTGTTTACACTTTCTTAAGTATTTCTTGTAGTGCTGGTCTAGAGGCAGCATAAGTTCCTAGGCATTGAATGTCTGGGAAAGATTTTAATTCTCCCTCACTGATGAAGCTTAGTTTAGCTGGGTAGGTTACTCTTGGTTGAAATTGATTATCTTTGAGAACTTTGAAGATTGGGCTCCAAGCTCTCCTAGACTGAAGTTTTCTGTAGATAAACCTGCTGCTATTCTAACTGGTCTTCCCAGTAGGTAGTCTGACCGTTAACTTTTGCTGCCTTTAGGATTTTTTCTGTTATACCTACTTTGTTTAAGCAAATTATTATGTGTCTAGAAGTTGGTCTTCTCATTGTTGTCTTGCAGGAATTCTTGAATCTCTTATGTTTGGATGGTTGCATCATTGATGAGATGAGGGATGTTTTCTTGAATAATTTCATGGAATGCTTTTCTAGGGTGGTCTTGGTCTCCCTTTCTACCTCAGGAATCCAATTATTCTTAGGTTCAACCTCTTGAAGTAATCACTCATCTATTGAAGGTTTTGTTCTGTCTTTTTAAGCTTCTTTTCTATGATTTTGACAGTTTGGGTTAGTTCTAGGTTTTGGTCCTCACACTCTGAGATTATTTCTTCTGCTTGGTTAATTCTGCTTTCCACGCTTATCAGTTGTTATTTATTTCATTCACAGTATTCATTACTGCTGTTATGTCAGTTCCTTCCTATTTTCCTCTTGTCTCTCCTCAATTCTTTTAAATCTCTTTATTAATGTCTTGATATCTGGGTTTGTTGTTTGAGACCAGTCATTTTGGGGGCTCTTCATTGTTTACATTCTGAAATCTGTTTTCTCAGTGTCTGACCTTCTAGGGGTCTGTGAGAGATCTATATCTTCTTTTGGTTTTTCTTCATTTGTGTAGACTCCCCCACACACTCATTTTTTTTCTTCTCTTCTTAAATTCTGTTTTTCAGGGATGGTGGGATTTCTTTTACTTCTTTTTGCTCAATCTCCTATTCTACCTTATATGGATCCTCTGGCTTTGTTCACTTCTGAAGCTGGACTATGGGTTGGGGGCCGTACTTTTTGCAATTTTGAGATTTAGTTGAGGGAGAGTTGTGATTCAGAATCTATTTGCAAATCCCAGTATCCACCAACAGGTATATGGGCAGCTGGAACCCACTTCCCACTGCCTTACAATCTGTCCATGCAGTGAGGGTTTTGGTTTGTTCCCTGAAACAAAATGAGATAAGAAAAAGAAAAATAATGGAAGAAGGGGGGGGGGTCAAGAGAAGGTGGAGTGAAAGAAGAGTAAGAGGGAAAACAGAGAGACATACCAGCTAACAAATGAAAAGAGCACAAAGACAGAAAAGAGAGAAAAGAAAAAAAAAACCCAGAGCATATAGGTAATCAAACAAACACAAAGTCCAACAAAATCCTGCCTGTTGATGTACTCTTCCCTACACAAACAGAGAGTCTAAAGAATAGAAAGAAGAAAGAAAAGAAAAAATCAGTAAAATAACTAAAGCAAAGCAAGTATGAAAATGTTATTAAAACCAGAATGAAAAAGAAGGAAAAAAAAAAAACTAAAACAAAAAGCAAACAAAAGTGTGCAAAACAAACAGTCAAAAATAAAAACATAAAAACATGGAATCAGACTGGTTCTTGATGTCCTTCCTGTATGTCTAGAGTCCCTTCACCTCTGATCTCTAGCCCCTCACCTCTGCTCTCATAGCAGGCAAATAAGGTTATTCATAGTTTGGGTCAGTTACCGCAGGCCTACTTTGGGAGGGAGGTGAGTCAGATCTGGGTTCATTCAGCTTACTGCTTGTCAGGTCTGCCACACAGATCTGAGTTGTCTGTGTCTGATTCAGCCTGGGGGAGGGGCTTATGTCACTTCTGGTTTGATGAGATTGTCTTAGGCAACAAGTTGGAGGTTGTGCAGAGCTGGACGGGTCAATGCAAATCTCTTCCTTGTCCTGGGTCAAAGAAAATGGCTGTGGTGGGCGGCTTCTCACTGGGCATGGACTCCTCTCTGGTTTTCCTCGGTCCTCACTCTCCACTGATCAGGTCCAGGGCTCCAGCTGATCCATTATGACAAGTGATGGTGTGGGCTAGGTGCCAGGCGATGGGAATCAGCTGGATTCAGCAGGCTTTTCTCAGGCGCATTGTCGAGAGCAGCAGACGGTCCTGCGCACAATGTGGAATCTTGCCGGCCAGACCCCAATATCAGGACAGTGGGGGCCTGCATTCGCCGGCAGATTTGCGACCCGGGTGCATGCACCTGAGTATTCCCTCAGATGAACTTTCACTCCCACCAGTTCCCGCCCACTCATGCAGAGAGTCTTTATGAACACTTGCGGCCACGGAGACTCTTACAGTCCAACCTGTTGGTCACCATCTTTGGCTCCTCAGCTCCTGTCTTTAATATGAAGGAACTCTAGCTCCGAGAGAGTCCTTAATGTGTGCAGTAGACTTTAAATTCTATGTAGACTAATGTTTATCAGATATGTAGTAGAGATTCATACTAAACATTAGACATTTCGTATGTATAATAGTCTCTAAGCTCCATGGAGGAGCAGCTGTACTTGTCATTCATTGAGTCCCTGGCACCTAGCAAGGTGCTTGTTACACAATAGGTTCTCAATAGTATAGACCAAATGAATTGATTTAATAATGAATGAACACATATGAGGCAATTGGAATTAGACCAAACTCTGTATAGCTCCAAAACCTAAACTTTATGCAATGTTTGTGCTACCTTCAATGACGCCCTGTCATCTGTAAAAGAATGTCTGAATGTGTGGCAATGAAAGACGTACATGACCTTTTACCAGTCTTTCTAGTATTATCTTCCGCTATGTTTCATCTTGTGATATACCTTTTGGCTTAGACCAGGATATTCAGATCTGCTTAAATTTCCAACGTTCATTTCTTTCCCTTAACTTAAACTTCAGCCACATCTAAAATGTGATCCCTTGTCCTCATCTATTACCAGTAGTTCTACCTTGGTCTAGTACTTCCGCCTAGGAAGTTATTTGGTTATATGGGGGGCATTTTTGGCTCTTACACATGACTGGGCACCTCTATTAACAAATAATGAGGAATCCAGGGATGCTGAATATCTTGCGATGCAAGGGGTCATCCTGCGTAATAAAGAATTATGTTCTTATACCCAAATAGCAATAACCTAAACACCATTGAGAAACAATATGTGTCTAACTCAGCCTAGAGTCAGCACTATGTAGCCATGATTAGCATTCGAGCTACCAAATTTTTAATCCCAGCTGTCACTGAACTAGTTATATTATTTTGAGTCATTTAGTCTTTTGTAAATTCAGTTTTCTCATCTGTGAAATGTGTTTAATAATGCATTTCAGCAATGAGGTAAAGAGTAGAGATGAGGGAAAAAAAACTTTATTACATAGTTTTTGTTTTGTTTTATTTTTTAAATAGGTGAAAGCTATACTTAACAATACCCTGGAAGCCAACCAAGTCCCACTCTTTTTGAAGACCTGTTATTTCAACTGAGAAAGTCCTTTCCTTTTCCTCAACCATGTTATTTTAGTAAGGGGTCTTTAGTTGCAAGAAACAAGAACTTGTTCAAGAGGGGAAAAAAGGAAGTTTTTTGGCAAAATACTGTATCAGTTAGGACTCTCTGTGTTATAAGAGACAAAGTAAAACTGATTTATTAAAGATCTATATTAGTTCACATAATTTATAGAATATTGTAAGATTCATATAGACAAGAAGACTATAATCTCTTTGAGGGCAAAAGTTCTATTTGTTTTACTTATAGGTGACTTTATTTTCATCCTCCATATAATAGCCCCCTGGCAAATCAAGACCCACACCCTTCTAACAATAGCTGCTACAGTACCAGATATCATGTCCTTACTAGTACAGGGAGGAGAATGGGTGCTTCTATTAATAGATCCCAAGGAGGAAATAACTTCCATCTTTCTCAGAAACTCATTGCATCATTAGTCTTTGGGAGAGATTATAGATCTATTTCTAAACCAACCACAGGGAAGGGGATGGGATGGGAGTTGGAATTATTTTTTTAAAATATTGTTGAGCCAATTAGAACTCAGTCATGAATTTGAGTTAAGTCAACCCTCTCCCTTTCCCAAACAACTGAGAATGGAAGAGGAGTGGCTTCTCAAAACAGGAAAATTGTTAGCCACATAGGGAGTGGAGTGGGATAATGTAGCACCAAACATGACCACTATAGTAGTAATAAGGACTACAGTTTAGATTTTTCCAAGAATAGAGAATAAGTAGATAGGCAGCTGAAAAACTTAATTTAGTAATGCCTTACCATGTGCAAAACCTTGCTTTCAGTTCTGAGGCTATGAGAGTGGGACGAAAATGACCACCACTTCCACGTATGGGAGCTAGTCTTCAGATAGAGAAGACAGTCAAACATAAAGGCAACTAAGACTTAGAAGTCCCCTTCCCTTCCTATGAACAACTTACTTGCTTACAAGTCTATTTACTTAGAATTTCAAAGAGAATAATACAACAACCATTATCAAAATGTATCAGTGGTGAGCAGAGTTTTTATGTTTTTGTTTTTATATGGAATCTTTTCTTTGCAATTATAAAAGTTGTAGAGTTTTTTAAAATTTTGTTTGCTTTGCAAATGAAATGCTTCAAATTGTGGGGAAGTGTAATGCTAGGAGTAGTACATAGGGCCTTAGAAGTGCTGAAAAATAACGGCAACAGAGAGTTACATGAATACAAAATCTACATCTAGATCTAAGCTTCAGGAAGGTTTGGAAATTAGCAGTCTCCACTTGATAGGTGGGCAGATGAGTGATGTTCGTAGGGATGAACAGCTCTGTGAAGCAGGGGGTAAAGATACTAGCAGTTTGCTTGCCATACTTGAAATCTTACATTAGCCATTACGTTCAACAACTCTTTCACCATGTAGCCAAACAAGGAAGCTCAAATAAAACATTTTGAATCTTAATGTTTTATTTCTTCAAGTAGATTCTATTCTCACATTTTTTTTACCTCATCTTGTGCACTTAGCAAACTAGTGGTACTAAGTATACTTAGTGATCATTAGTCATTGTGTTAAATGAACCCAAATGAAAAGAAAAAACTAGAGTAAATTTTTGGAATAGATATATCTGTTATCAATTTTCAAATCCAATTTTGTCCCTCTGGACTCTTGGAAAATAAATTAAACCATAAGATCATTGTATATTCCAGCCCTACTGGGGGAACTTAGCAGGAAATCATTAATCAAGTAATAAGGGGCAGTAATGTAAATTCATTCTCAAATAAATTATGTGAATAAACACTGGGATTTTTACAGTTAGTAAAGGACCTTTTTGCAGGATGTGGAAAAATTAATACAGTGGTCAGGGATAATACTAACTCTTCAATATTAACCAAATGATCTCATGAAGAAACCTACGGTGATAAGTAAAATACAGACCAGGCTGTGGACAACATTTATCTTACCAAGAAGTCAGTATTAGCTCTATTTGCTGAGTTTCTTGAATAGAAATCCGTGGAAATCTTCACAAATTCTGTGAAGCACCTCTACTCTCATCTCCAGGAGTGGAATGAAGGTTTATATATGTGTGACAAAGTATATCTTTCTGGGAAAAGAATCCACAAATTCCCTTCCTTGGTTTTTTTTTTTTTGTTTTTTTTTTTTTGAGTCAGAGTCTCGCTCTGTCCCCAGGCCAAACGAAGTGCAGTGGCACACTCATGGCCACCACAACCTCGACCTGCTGAGCTCAGGTGATCCTTCCAAGTAGCTGGAACTACAGGCATGTATGTTCCACCACACCAGGCCAATTTTTAAAAAAATTTATTGTAGAGATGAGTTCTCACCAAGTTTCCCAGGCTGGTCTCAAACACCTGGTCTCAGGCATTCTTCTCACCTCAGTCTCCAAAAGCACTGGGATTACAGGCATAGCCACTATGCCCAGCCCCTCAATTTTTAAAGATATCTGTAACCTAAATTTAGATCCACTGTTCCATAGTTATTATCAAGGAAAATATGTGGCCAATAAAAACAAAGCTGTTAAACGCTTTGCTGTTACCATTAGCCAATGTGTACCTAGTGAAGACTTTTAATGATGTGTCTTGCAATGCAAATCTGAAGAATCATATTCGCCACTTTAGCCAGTGGAACCTCTATTTTTCTGGTCAATCAAGTATGAGTCTACACTTGCATCATACCTGAATCTGCTCTTTTGTTTATATCTCACTTTCAATCCACAAGCGCTTTCTGTCAAGTCTAACTTCATTATATACCCACGATTCAACCACTGCTCTTCATTTCCACTGCTACCACGAGGGTCCAAACCACTATCATATTTTGCCTAGATCTTTGCAATAGTCTTTTAATTGGGCACCCTGCTTCTGCTTCTGTACCTTTCCACTCTACTCCCAATATAGCAGTTGCAGAGCTCCTGTCAAAATAAAGTCAAATGACACATTTCCTGGGTTCAGTATATGCCAATGCCTTCCAGTTTTATTCAGAATTGTAAAATATTATTATTAATTTTTAAATAAATTAACAAATTATTATTAATTCAGAAAAAGTCAAAGTATATTATTTGACTTATAAGACCCTATATGACATGGCTACCCATTATCTTTCTAACCTCATCCTCTGCTATTCTCTCTCACTCACTGTTTCCAGCTTCATTCGTTTCCCTATTGTCTCATAAATGTATCGAGTTTATTTGTGCCTCAGGGAACTTGCTTCCTGGAATGGGCTTTAGCCAGCTAATCTCAAAACTTGCTTTCACTTTAGGTTTTCATTTAAAAGTCCCTTTTCCTGGCTTGGCTACCTTGATGAAAATCTCAAACTCAACTGCCTTAGTTGCCCCATTTTTTCTCATCTGAAATATAACATACATATTTACTTACTTTGTTTATTGTCTTCTTGGCTAGAATATGTTGTCACAAAGGCCAATGTACTTGTTGGCTGAATACACTGCTATATCCCCAGTGCCTCGGCAGCACCCGGGACACAGTAGGTACTTACTAAACCTTTGGAAGACATGTTGGTTTACCCCATTATTGTCATCCAGATTTCAAGTACTTTGACTTGCAAGAATGAAGAACATCCAACTCTCCTTATTAGCTCTAGATCCAGATCACACAATGTTTATGTTCCATTTGAAATAAAATATTTTATTTTAATTGAGACAGGCCAGTGAATAATTATATATATATAAAACTTTGTCATCCAATGGATCAATATTCAACACATTGT
This sequence comes from Cephalopachus bancanus, assembly GCA_027257055.1. Classification (NCBI taxonomy): domain Eukaryota; kingdom Metazoa; phylum Chordata; class Mammalia; order Primates; family Tarsiidae; genus Cephalopachus; species Cephalopachus bancanus. The sequence continues at coordinate 808,246 of JAPVLO010000068.1, forward strand.
TTTGCTGTTTATATATTTATAAAATATGGATGATGATATCTACCTTGCATAATTTTATGAGAATGCAAACACTTAGCTATATCAAGTATTAAGTATTATCACTCATTGCAGTGATAAAAAAAATGTAAATGAGGAGATTTACAGTTGGGTTACTACCTTTTTTTAAATGACCAGCTAAAGTGTCTATGTCATAGAGCCAAGCATAAGATAATAATTAATTTTGTTTTGTTTTAAATAGTAACCCTCTGCCTCGTTTAGTGACTTTGGTCATTTATACTAATTTGATTCATTTAAATGCTTTCTTGTCTCACCACACACTAATTTTTAAAAGTGATTTAGGGCTACTTTCTACAGCAGGTTTTATTTGTCATTTTATAAGTCAGGGAACATGACCTTTGACTCAGGTAATGTTGTTTATGATGCCAAATAATGAACTATGCTAATTTCTAGGATTCTAGGTGGTCAAATTATTCCATTCTCAGTAAATTATATAAATATATATTTCTCTAAGAGCCATAATCAGGTGTACTATTCTTATTTGTATTGATCTGATCATCATATTGACATCTTTTGCCTGAAAAGTCTCCTTTGGGAATATTTGATGAGTGTTTATTGAAATTTTCATCAATAGGTGGTGAAAGTACAAGATTCAGCAAATTTCATTCCTCTATTTTAGTTTAACAAAGACAAAGGACATGTCATTATTTGGAGTTTTAATTGCTTTAATTAAAAGATGAAAGTAATTTGAATCGTCTAAGTAACTTTGTTAGGTAAGTGAATAAATAATAGTCATCAAACATGTATTAATCTTATTTTCATTTGCAGTAAACCCTCAATGACTTGGGGCTGGAATATTCCAACTCTGCGAAAGCTATGAACTAGTCCAAGAGCACTTTGTGCTCATAACGATGAGATTGCCCTCTTCTATGATCACTTAGGGCCAAGCATTTGTAAACTAGGTAAGCCACTTATGGAAAACCCTCATCCCCTCCATTAACTTTATTTCTTCTCTTATTAGTATACTTTTTTCTTCCTTGTGTCCCAAGTGCCAAAACCTTCTTTCTGGAGAATATGGTTCTAATAAAAGAAAGGAGGCTTCCAAGTATTGGAAATTTGTTGTGTTACCTCTCCTCAAGGTATGTCATTTGAAAGCAAGTTTGTGAGAAGAGATTGAGGGTCAAATAAAGTAATACATGAGCCACAGTATACATTTAAAATGTTTTGGATAAGCTTAGTATCACAAATCACTCCAGGTAGACAAGTACCTACCTAAAAAACCTAGCAATGTGTATTTTTGCATCGTCCTCACTTTGTAGAATATCTGGTGACTCACTTAGGAGTGTCTGTTCAATATATTCCTAAGCCTATTTTTTGTTATCCATTGGTCTCTTTATTATATACAAATTTTTCACCCCTACATATCTTCCCATAGGATCGACTATAGAATTCTGTATAGAGTGGATACATGCTCAATACCTGCTCAATAAATGTTTGGAAAATCAAATTGAATAAGTATTGACTGACCTCAACTGCCCTTGCTCCCTAGGCAACAGATTTGGACCAATTAGCTACTGTTTTTCAATGCAATTGTGTAATGGATACAACTAATATTTGGGGTTCTTGGTTGATCACACAATTATTTACTCACTTACATATCCATTCATTTTATTAATATTTACTATGTTCCTACCTCATGTAAGGAAAATATATAGACACATGCTGAAAATATATAGACAACAATGATTGATTTCTTGGTCACAAGGGCATATAGTAGTAGTTACTCCACATAAAGTAGTGACTGATAGGTTTGGAAAAAATTAACTCTCACATCATTAGAGAATAGTCTATTGTCTAAATATGTAGAAATGTAGTAAGTCGAGCCTCACTTGTGTCAGGAAAAGAATGTCATTATTAGTGTGGAATGAGAACTATGAAATTCCCCATACACCAACTATCTTTTCTAAAAGAATTTCTCTAAAATTCATCTGCGTTAAAGTACTTAATTTCATTTGTTCATTCATTCAACAAGAAAGCAACTATCAAGCAACTTATTATATCCTGGGCATGATTCTAAGTGTTAAGTATAAAAAGATAGAAAAGCAGAAACAAAGGTATTTAAAATGATCAAGCATATGGGGGACCATAGAGTAACCCTATGCAATCAAATAATGAAATTTACAAAAAATAAAAGTTTTTGTCTTTTTTGTGATATGAATATTTTTGCTTTATTTCTCTTTCTGTAAGACAAATGAGAAAATAAAATGTCAGCTAAGGTTAAACTTTAGGTTTTTTTCCTCCCTCTTACATCTATGAAGGTCATCCTATGTTATTCATGTACAAACTGTAGGATAATTACTTCAAAATACATTTATGATAACATCAATAGAAGAATGTAATTTTTATTAAAAGTCCATTGTTTGTACCTTTTCAAACTGGAATCTCAACTTTTTTGACGGAATAGGAAAGCAAATTAAGTTGAATAAAAGAGTAAGTAAGTTGCTTGACTGGATTTATTCATTTATTTGAATGGTCAACCCAGCATAAATATTTCCACTATTTGCATTTTTAGATACTGAAACTGCATAGGTGCCTATGTTTCATTTGTTGACAAAAGTAATTTAAACATATTATTAAGTCAAAAGTGTATAATATGCAAAAGTAATACTTTATTTAAACTTTACTTTTTAATGATTTTCCCACATACAATGAGGCATAGAAAATTTTTTTCAGTCTGTAATGTGTAATTTTTGACATTTGGAGTTCTTATGAGTTTTGTTCTATTAAATCTACATTTCAATTAGATTGTAATTTGCAAAATAAAGGAAATTGCATCTTTTAGTATTATGTCTAACAATTTATTTGTAATGACCTGATTTTTATCTCATTTATGTTGCTGCTACATAGCATATAATAACCACTAAGATTGAATTTTTTCATTGTAAGGTTGAACCCTCCTAATTTGTCAAATCTGTTATTTGAACAAGTTGAATTGCCAGCTTTTATCTCAATTTCTTGACTGCTGCTTAAGAGGATTAGAGGCCTTGGTCAGCTTTACCAGGGTGGCTGACAGTAACAGGCGCCATTGCAGCTCAGATCCAAAAATCAATGAAGTGTGGCTCATTGAGCCTGATTGACTGAGCCTCAATTGCCCTGTGGAAAAAGCTTAATACTGGTCTTCCCTAGTTACGCAAACCAAGTCAGACAGACACCAGCAGCTTCCTTCTTCCTTTTAAGTTCAAATATTAGAGAAGGAACAGAGAAAGAGAGAGAGAGAGAGAGAGAGAGAGAGAGAGAGAGAGATAACAGTAACAACAAAACTACGAAGAAAAGAGAATTGTGCCCAGAGACATACTGTGATTTATCATTTTACTAAGTATTCAACTTCTCTGATTAGACAGTCTTTTTAAATTAAAAATCACTTAAAATTCCTAATTATCATCATCTCATTTTTCCTTCTAGTTTCAGTAAGCAAATTTACAAATATAAATACAAATTATCAAAAGTAAGCCTTCTATTTGAAATATATGTTAATTTATAGCCATAAAGAAAATTAACTATATAGCCTTTCTCATTTTTTATTCTATAAAAAAAACTGTGAAATATATGTACTTATTCTGATGTTCTTTCATCTGTTTACACTGTAACTGAGTAAAGTATATTAATGATCATCATTCTCATATATTTTAGAGGTAAGGGAAAGGAATCATCTTACTCCATTTTGAAGGTATTCATATAAAGAAAGAGACAGTGATCTATTCATTTTAAAAGTGAAGTTTTTTTTTCTCCTCCTAAGGAAGCTTATTATTTTTAAAAAGGGTCTGAATAACTACATCTTGTGTTAAAATAGTTATATCAGAAGTTATGCAACTTAAAGTTACCATAATCACTCAAGAACTTGATGGGACTTTTACCAAAAGTTATTTCTTTAGTTATCAATAATTAGGAACAATTGGGCAACATTTTCTAGGGAAAATAGAGCCCCTAGGGAACAACAGCATTTTATATCATGGAATCAGGGTGTTCTAGGGACTTTCAAATCATATTTTACAATTGTCTAATTGTAGAGATCAGAAACAGAAACTCCCAAAGTTAAGGAACTTGACCTAGGTCACAAATCAATTGAACTTCTTAAAATGAAGAATGAGGAGCTTGACAGGAAGGATTTTAAGAGGATAGAAAACTTAAATCACAGTCATTTTCATATGAGTTGGAATATTATTAGGATCATCTTGCCAACATCAACAATCCTAAATTAGAGGTTGTAATTCACTTTAATATATGACTTTTTAAAATATAAGCACATTTTGCTGGGGATGACATATGCTAGAAAAAGGTTTAAGCAAATGGCAATCAAGGCAGAGAAATGAATTTGACAACCAGGACATTATTTCTAGTGATGGTAGTGTGTTTTATTTTCCTATCTGGAACCTAACTTTTAAGGTATGGTATGTTTTCATGTGCTGTAGAGGTTCTCAAGCTGTTCTCTCACCAAAAGGCAGACTGAAATGAAAGCTGTTTGGCATATGTTAAAAAAAAAAAAAGAAAAAAGAAAGCTGTTTGTTGGTCCTTATGTTAAAACAGAAAACAACATTATCCTGAATAACTTTTTATAGAAATAAAATTTTCTGAAACTTCAGTTACTTGCCTTTTGTCATTATGAAGCCATTCTGCAGTTGAATAACTTAGTAACAAGTAAAATTTGAAATAAACCAACATTCTCATTAAAACAAAGTCATCTGATATTCCTGAGAACCATAAAACAGCTATTGAAACCTGAAGCTTCAGAGAAGGAAATCTTTATTGCAATAAAGGATTCAGCAACATTGCTTATAAGCATCATTTCCATGGCGAAAGATTAGTTCATTCAATAAGAATCTTGTAACATGGTGCCAGCGTGGGTGCAATAAACTTTATGGAATGGCTCATAAAAATTAGACTAATTAAAGATAATCTAATTTGGACAATTTTATCTTCTGGAAAAGAAATGTGATGTCATCCTCTGGGAAGAAACAATGTTTAGTCTCCAGGGATGTGCAAGGAAAAAAAATCCTCACAAGATATGTGCAATAATAAGAATTAGGGTTGATCCAAAGACAGTCTTAGATCTACCCATTGCCTCTCAAAAGATCCACCACATAGACTGTTAAGCCCCATAATTATCTCCCCTATTTGTGACAAGCGTGAGCTAATCAGTCTCTGAGGGAGTTTTCCAGCAGATACTGAAGAGAGTGTGTGAGCTTCACAGTGCTCATCAAGCTATTTTGTACTCAGAATCGCAAAGAGCTGACCAAAGTTCATTATCCTCATCTAAACCAGAATTAATTCAAATTAAGAAAAATAGACTTTTTAAAACGCCAAGTGCTTATGATTTAGAACAAAGAGTCTTCACTATTTTTATAACAGCAACATAGGTTCTAGCTGCCTATAATCCCATATTAAAAGATTAGAAAAAACATCTGAAGAAATCAGAGAGTGTCTAATTGAGGTTCTTGCCTTTAATCCTTCGAGCAGACTCCCTCTTGGATATCAAGATCTGTCAGTGTAGAGTCAGGGGAATTCTGTAAGGAAAAAGCAACCACAAGGAATATAACATATTCTTTCCTACTTAAGAAATAAAAAGAGAGAAACACAGTTGGTGATATCAAAACATAAGCCAATACAAAATTAAGGGAAACCCCAAAATGGATTTGTAAATATAAGCTAACAAAAGTTAAAAAATAATCTTGACCTTGCTGTTTTCTAATATTTAAACCATTGTACCATACAGAGTACCCAAATAAACCGAACAAATGAAAGAGTAAATAATAATAATAAAGGATAAAAATGAAAATAGAATCCAGACAAGCAAAGAATTAACAAACTATTTAATAAACGTATTTTTCTTGTGCATTGTTTGTTAAAACATTTTTTATTTGATTGTCTTTATATAATTCCATTCACTCATCTTGCCAGAGAATTATGTGTTAACAAGTACTTTCATATCAATACCAAGGAATGTTATGTTAAACAAAGTTTGTCTGTGTAGCTATTATATAATTGTGCACAGTACAGTTTAGAAGCTTTACTTGTTAAAAATTAATATTTCTTGCTTATTACTAAAGGACAGAAAAATTAGGTTACCATTCATGACCAGTAAGTCAAATTAGCATAAGAAAGAATGAGGGAGTTAATGTTAAGAAATACAAAACCTTTTAAAACACAATAAGATATCAGTAAACGAGAAAAGAAAAAGAAAGAAAATAGTGTACTAAAATCAAGATATACTGTAAAATAATATAATTTTAAGCACAGAGAAAGATATTTGCTTCCCTACTTGCTTAGAAATTGATGTAAAATGCAAATTATGTGAAGATAGCTAATAAAAAATAAGTATATGTGCATGGTAAATATATTTTTTCTTCAGACAATAATCCTTTAAAAGGGTTAGTGTTCTCCATATTAAGAAAGTTTTCTTATATTTCCATCATAAACCCACAATACAAAAATAATTTAAAATATTTTATTAGGCAATTTAATATTATATTAACAATCTTTTAGCAAAAGATGACTCTCTTATAGTGAACTGGATTCAGAAGGATGACAAAAGTCATTAGGAATAATTCTATAATACAGAAAAACATGGAAGTGAGCTTAAATATGGAAAAATTAAATCAATCTAACAATGTTTTCTTTCTAATTGCAAATGAAAAATGTTTTTAGAATAATACCCTTGGATCTGTACATACTATCTCACAAGAGATCACATACCTTTTCAGAAACTATCACACTTTGATGTGTGTACATTATTGATATTTAAGCAGTATCTACACAGATGTGTGTGAATAGTACAAATAATAATCTTTATAACATAAAGTTTTTGGTAAAATGTAGTTTTAATAAATGTTTTAATGAATCAATGACTGCCTTGATAAATATATTCATTTTTTAAATATGAATTTTGTGCTGATTTTTAAAAATATTTATGCTATTAAGTACCAAAGATTATGAAGTTAGCATAAAGTAATGACAATATATGTACTATGTGACTAATAAATAGTCAATGTGAAGGAAAGAATTAAGTAACTCACTGACAGTGACGAAATTTAATATGAATAGTTTATATTAAAAGAGGCAGAGGGCAAAATAAGTGGGGGTGGGGGAGGTATATGGCCCAAACCCAGATTCCCTAATTTCTTCATAATAGTTTAAGTTGTCATCTTATGACTTTATGGAATCGGCCACTGCGTGATGGAGCCAGTGTATCTTAATGCTTAATCACCAAATAGCAGACAGGAGATGAGACCCAGTTATTTGATTTATAGTTAAAATAACATGCTCTTTCAGGAATGTAATTTTAGTCTGACTTAGATTTGATCTAACAAAGAAAATTTATGGGTCATTTACATTTTTACAAGATATCAAGTTATTTCTTATGCTTTTGTGTTGAAAGATGGGAGCTAAATATTTAACTTTATTATTGTAATTTAAGTATTAAACTAATATAATGATTATTATAATTTAAGTTCTATACTATGGATTATGAAGAAAAATATGGACAATCAGCTATTACTTGAAATTCACAAGCAATGTTAAAAATAAAAGGAGCACATATCTTAACACATATCTTAAAACGTCATAGACATTGTCCAGGGGTGACGACACAGGAAATGGCTAAGGTTTGTTTGAGGTCTGTCTCACTTGGGGTGAAATCACCATACTGTGTTGTACAGGTCCTAAGCTTCCACTAGACTAACATGGAGGAAGGAAAGCCTCTCCCATGCATACTGAGTTTTGTCTGCATAATACAAGCACAAATGAAAGTTCTAAAAATCCTGATGCCTAAACAGAAACCCAAATCAAAAATAAATAAACACAATTTTTGAAAAGTATTCAGACCTCAATGATGATTTCAAAGCTTTCCAGGTGATTCCAGCTTGAAGCCAAGGTTGTGATCTATTGATCTATACCAACACCCATCTCTTACTGGCAACCTAGAGGAGTCCTAAATGGTTTCTTGGAATTGGATCTTTCTAAGGAATTAGAAGCGGTTAGGGCAATTCAGTGGTTCTCATACTTTTTGCTTTCAGGTCTCATTTTCACTCTCAAAGATTTTTGAAGACCCTGAAGGGTTTTTGTTGATGTGGGTTGTTGTTATTGACATTTACTCTATTAGAAATTAAAACTGAGAATCTAAATGTATTAATTTAAAATCAAAGCAATGAACTGATTGCATATTAACATAAGTAATGTTACTTTTATAAAAATAATTATATCTTAAGAGACAGACATGTCAGTGAGAGAAGAGGTAATGTTTTAAAATGTTTACACATCTTAATGACTGATTCAATAGAAGGCAGCTCAGTTTTCATGTCTTCTTCTGCACTCAATCTGTTGCAAAGGTACATATCTGAAAACTTTCAGTATGGTACTTATGAGAGAAGGAAAGTAAAAAACACAAATAGCATCTTAGTGTTATTATGAGAATAGTTTTGAATTTATGTATGCCTCTTAATGGCCCTAAGGGCTCCTTAGAACACAACTTGAGAACTACTGGCATGATCAAAGTAACTTCCACAGTGCAGACCCGTACACACATATAGCAAACCTCTTGTCCCCAAAAGGCTGACACAGAAACCACTTGAATATATAAAGGAGATCCTATCAGTTACTATTTGCTTGGTGACTTCTCAGATTATAATAATTAAAGTCCTATTTCAAAAAGTGACCTAATTTAAGTAGAAAATTCCACTATTTCAGACTTTAACAAATAATAATTAACTTAAATTTTGATTCTAGCATTTAATGATTTTTCATATGCCTAATTGATCCAATCCTTGCATCCTAAAGTTGTGCAATCTAGTAGTTGAGACAAGGCATACATATACAAAAATTTGCAAAGGAGTGTTTTATGAGGTCAAAATTTATGTATAAAAATCCATATAAGTAAAAAGGTTATAAATTATTTAATTTATGCAAATGCTCTCACTTTGCTATCCTTTTCTCTTAAGTTGTTATCACCATAGGTGGACATTTTTTCATTACAAAATGATACGACAAAAGGAGAGAACACCTTTATCTAAGAAGCTATTTTAACTTACCAATATAGCTACAAATAGATTCTTATATAAATAGTTCATATTTGTTTCTAAGACATTTTGTTTGCTGTTTGCTATAGTTTGAATGTGTTCTCCAAAGTCCATGTGCTGGAAACTTGATCCCCAATGCAGCGGGGCTGGAAAGTGGGGGTAATGGAAGGTGTTTGTGTCGTGGGGGCACTGCCCTCATAAATTCATTAATGCTGTTAACCCTGGAGTGAGCTCCCTATAAAAAGAATAAGTTCAGCCACCTCTTACTTTCTTACCCTCTTGTTGTTCTTCTGCCATGTTAAGACGCGGCAAGAAGACCACTGCCAGGTGCTGATCCCTCAGTCTTGGACTTCCAAGCCTCCAGAACTGTGACCCAATAAAGTCTGTTCATTATAAATTGGTTTGTGGTACTTTGTTATTGCAGCACAAAACAGAATAGGATATTGTCGTTGCTGCTGTTGTGGCTGTTACTCCTCCCACCTTTTCAAAAAGGCAGATGACCTTCTAATTAAAATAATATTGTATTTGATTTATTTCCTCTGACCTTAGAAAAGGCATTTCCTTTTTGGCTTTTAATTTCTTTGTCCTTTGTTTTCTTATTTGTACATCTAGGCTATATTGCACATGCAACAGAAATACATATACATTCAATCTCATGCTTTCCATTTTTGATCACTAGTCTCACTTATTATGGTCACATTTTATTCTAATTCTATTCTCTAAGATATCTGCTATTTTTTCCACCTGATGTCATCGGTAGACTTAACAAGCATACTTGATATTCCATCATCCTGGTCATTGGAAAAATGTTAAATATCCCTGAACTGGGAACTGACCCCTGCAGAACACTTCTTGTTATATTTTCCCTTCAATTCATCTCTCCAAATGATACTTATTATCTATATCCTTAGATGCATACCAGGTAAGATTGGCCAGTAGTCCTTTGGTACATAACATATTTCTAATAATTAAGAAATACTCTAATTGGAAATTTTTATAGAACTCTTATGGAACTGAATGTTAACCATAAAGGAAAGAGTTATGTATATGCATACATGGGCTAAAATTGGCCCTTATTCATGTAATGTGAAGTTATGAAGCAGGGAAAAAGCCATACTGTATTGAAATGTCCATTACTTGCTTCAACCTTGACTAAAATACCCATATGACCCATGGGAAATTAGAAAGAAAAATAGCATTTTATAAATCATTAAACCAAAATTTTCACTGTAGGTATCTTATTGGTAAATTATGTCTAAATAACTATTTTACTTCTCTTTCTAATTGGAACATCCTAACTGGACTGGTGAAACCTGTTTTGTTTTTCTTCCTCTATCCCACCTCTAATATTATCTTAGCCAAATGGGAACAACACACACATATGCACGTGCACATGTGCACGCCCATGCATGCATACACACACACACACACACACACACACACACACACACACACACAGGAAGGGAAAGAAAGAGAGAGAGACAAATTTTTTTATTAAAAACTAGTAATTGAATATTGAGGATTGTGTTGCTTATATAACCTAATATATATATTTTAAAATTATTTCCTTGATCAATTAAACATTACCAGGATTCCACAATAATCACATATTAATTCTCTTCCCAAATAGAACAAAGTAAGAAGATAGTAAAGCAAAATAGTAGTTTTTCAAAACTTCACTAGGAAGAAAAGATTTGAGATAATTTTATACTGTTACCGAATAAGCCAATCAGGTAATAAAGATATATTAAATGTCCAATAGGTACTCAATACAAAACTAGATTTTTCTAAATATTGTAACAAGATAACTAGCCTCAAATAGCTCTTCAAGGACTAATAACTTAGCTATGAAGATAAGATGACAGTGGATAAAGCTGGAAAAACAACACAAGGCATGTTTTACTGCCAAATTGTATTGTACAGAATATATATCATTGAATTTTAGAGGTGACTAGGTGGTATTGGTTTGGTAGTAAAAAGTTTGTATGTAAGAAACAGCACATGAATGAGGACTTGAAGGATGAGTAACATGTGTATATGAAGAGCAAAACCGAGAAAATTCTAGGTGGTGAAGAATGTCTCAAAAGCAAGGAGACGATAATGCAGCATATAATTACATAAACAATAAATACATAGACAACAGACTTTAACACATTCTATAGGCGCATGTCCTTTACAAATATTGGTGAGGTGAGTCTGAGTTATCTTCCAGAATTCTGAAGGTGGTAGTTTTTGCAGACAAGTTCTGGAAACAAACTATAACTGAGAAGGCATAACAATTCTCTATTCTGTATAACAAATTGCCTTCCCAATTTAGTGGCTTAAAGCAACAGTTATTAGCTCACCATTTCAGTGGTATCCAAAAACAACTTAACTTTGTGGTTTTTGACTCAAGGTTCTCAGGAGGCTGTAGTCCTGTTTAATGGCTGGGGTTGTAGTCATTTCATGACTCAGCTGAGCAAAGATTTGCTTTTGGCAAGCCTAAGAAAATTTTCTTCCAAAGTCACTCAAATGGGACTTTCCATAAGACTCTGGCTTCTCCTAGAGCAGTCAATCAAGACAGAGTGGGGCACTCAAGACAAAGCCAGGATTTTTTATAACTTCATTTAAGAAGTGACATCACATCATTTCTCCCATATCTGATCATTTGAAGTGAGTGAAGTCCGTCCCACATTCAAGGAAAAGAGATTATACAAAACTCAGGAGGAGAGAACAGTGAAGGCCACCTTAGAGGCTGTCTACCTCAGAAGACAAGGTGAATATTGAGTGGCAGGAAGAAGAAGAAATCTATTCTCTCTCTTGGCCTCATGCTCTTGGGACTAGAAGTCAGACAGGCCTAAGATCTTTGAGAATTCTAAATTATGTTCAAATATGAGCCACAGAACAGTCATAAACTGGGAATTAGGAAGGAATAAAATTTAGGGTAAGATGGCTTACAAAATGTAGTTCATCTTTCTTTATGTTATTTTGTTTCCTTTTTGTTATTGCTTAGTCCAAGGATATGAAATAGATGCTGCTTCCTTTCATCATTATAACTGAGGCAACGGTGAGCATTGCTTATCACTCATGATACTCTCATGGAGCCCAAAAGTGACTCAGAATCTTTTTTGATACAGTGTCACAGATGTTTGCAATCAACTGACCAGAGATGAGAGGTAATCTTCCATCCTAGTGAGATCTTTTAGAAGAGAAATTATTCAACTTTCAGGAATATGTGGACATGACTTATGAACAATTTTCTCTATATAGAGTGGAGAAAAGATGGCCTTTTAAAATAAATAGTATAGGGTCAATTGAGTGTTCATAAAAAAGTAAAATAAAACTTGGCCTCTAAGTCATACAATACACAAAAGCCAATTCTAGGTAGATGATAGATTGAAATATAAAAAGCATGCCCATAAAGAAAAATATTTAAAACATTGAATTTATAAACTTTTATTTATCATAAAAGACAAACTGCATAGGTAAATATATATGTAACACATATGAACGATGAAGAGTTATGTCCAAATGTCCAGATGTTCTTTTATATAAAGAACATCTACAGATCAATAGGGTAAAGAAAGACAACCTAATAGAGATAAGGAAAAGAAACTTGAACAGGAATTTTACAAAAGAGAATCTCTCAGTAGACACTAAATCTACAAAAGATGTTTCTATAATTACATATCCACTGGAATAACTAAAATGATGGATGATTTCTACTGATGGCAAAGATGTGGATTATGTCATTTATCCATATAATACAAATGTTGGTACTATTACTTGGAAAATTTATGTATATATAATTAAGTAGCCACATACCCTATGATTCAGGAGTTTCATTCCTATACATATACAGTAGATTAGATAAATGTGGCATATTCAAATACTATAGATCATGGAAAATGGAGAGAAAAACTGAAGTTACATGTAATTATCTATCTTAATTTCATAAACATAAAACCAAGTAAATGAAGTTAGCAGTAAATAATTGCATTTATACAAAGTTAATATATACAAAAAGCAATCTATGGTGTTAGAGGTCAAGATAGTAATTAATTTTTGAGAAGAAAGACAAAATACATGTTGGTACAAAGAGCATGAGGAGCCCCAGGAATAATTTTAGGGTGCTGGTAATCTGTTTCTTAATCCAGGTGAAGGGAAGTAGTGAGAAATGTCAGATCTCAGGTCCACTCTTTTATCATAAAAAAAATCTTGCTACAACCATGGTTATACAATCTAGTTCTCTGGGAGTTTATGCCTTACTGTGCCAATAAACCTGCACAACATTCAGTGCAGTATCCCTGGCTGTCACCTACCACAATAGGTTGATTTTATTTCTTCGTTTTTTTTGTTCCTTTATTTTTGAAATATATTTGTAAATCCCAGGTACATATCAGGTACCATAATAACTTCAGCAATTCAAAGTTGAGTGATTCTTAATCGTTACCTTCTAAAAATTTTTAAGAAATATGTCCATATTTTAAAAATTTGCCCAAAAAATCCTAAAGTGAGTTTCATCTTTTAGCTAATTTCATATTGTTTTGAATTTTTTCCTTCAAATTTAAAAGAAAAGTAACTTGAAAAATACAGAGGTTATAAGCATGTTAAATTGCTTCCAGCAAAGATCTGAGGAATTTTTAGAAATGATATCATTTCTACTAAATAAGTACTTTTCTAACTTTCTTCTTTGGTTCAAAGACCAATGCCCCAATAACTTTAACAGCATCTGATATTAAGATAGCTACCCTTTTAATCTCTAAGGACCTAACACATTAAAAATCTCTTAGAGTTACACTTTCCATCTCAGTTAATTCGAAGTCTAGTAAGTGAGCATAATTACATGCATGAAGAGAGCAGCACTTAAACCCTAAAATTATGAATTTAAAAAACAGAAAGGGTAACTAAGAGATAATCCTCTCTTATGACCCCAGAGACATTTGACCCCAAATGAGCAGCTGAGCTCAAACAACAAAGTCACACAGCCTTGACATTCATATCCATGCTAAATAAGCACACATCTCTATAAAATCAATTTTAAATTTCAATTTTCATTGTAATTATCAAGTTTTTTCCCTAATGTGTTTAATGACTTTTTTCATAGATAAATATACATTTTAAATCTCTTGAAACAAGGTCCCTAGGTATCAGCTGCAGTCAAAGCTAATAATGGAATGGGCTTCTTTGTTGTTTCATTGGAACATGAGTTGGCCTCTCTGTGAGAATCAGGCTTTGGGGTCCTGAGATCTGTATGTAGAAACAGACATTTTCTTATCCATTTTGGCATCGGGCTAGTCCTACGTTTTTTTGGTTGTTGTTTTTAGAGCAGGATTTATTGAGAGGACAGAAAATCTCCCACAGTGGGAGGGGACCTGAAGGGTTTGATCCTAAGTTTTAATTAAGCAACATTTGTTGAATATTTGCTCTGAACCAGGCACTGTACTAGATGTTGGCAATTAAAAGGAGTATAAGAGTATAAGTTTCTAACTTCCTAGAGAAGCCAGTCAGAAAATTAATGTGGCAGTTTGGATGAGAATTGATAGAACTTGAACCAAGGCAGTTAATTCAGAGGGACAACTTGTAGAAAAAACTAGGGAGAGGAGTTCTGAGACTTGTATCTGAAGATAAAGTGACACAATTTGATACACTTATCTATTTAAAATCTACAGACATGATAACCATATATATGCTTTTTGTTTGCCAATTAAAATGAATAAATTAAATATAGGAAAAATAATGGATTTAAAACTGATATCTTGGGAAAATTCTGAAAGCCTCGTCTGTTTAATAAAGATATTTCTTTAGTTCCTCACGAAATCAGTCTGGGAACAAACATTGTTTTGGCTCAGAAATTATTTGTATATTGAGAAAGAAAATAGCACACTATTCTTGTATTATTTAGGGAGTAGTAAAGTAGTTGATAAAAAAAATCTCTTAAAGGCAAAGACAATTCATAGGGTAATGATAAAAAAGTAGATATAGCTGTAGCTAGACATTTTAAGGTGGGCTGTGTGCTATGTTTGAATATATTGAGCCAGACCGTGCATCCCCCTTGGTGTTTATCAGATTTCATGCGCTGTATACTCAGCTCACTCATGCTCTCACCTGCCTGGCTACTGAGTTGCTTTCATTTTACTTCCCCCAACATGGCTCCATATTCTACCACTAACTACCTGCATGTCCTCATGAAATAATAATAATAATAATAATAAAAGACCTTTCAATTTTTTCATGTGAAAATGAAGGGAAAATGATTTAAAAGGTAGACATAACGCTAGCTAGACCTTAAAACATTTTAAGCTGGTAGCTATGGGCTGTGTTTGAATGTATTGAGTCAGATTATGCCTTCTCAGTGGACACCAGGTCTCTGTGTGCTTCACACTCAGCTCACTCATGCACTCACTAGATCCCTTCATTCCTAACATAGAGGTTGATAGTCTGGGCATTGTAGCACTTTTTAAGTTCAACACTTCATAAAAATCAGATTTCAAAATCAGCTTGAAGACATAGGTCTAATTTTATTATTGAAGTTACAATGCTTTTGCACTTGAAGTCTAAAGACTTACATTATTTTCTCTGTGTCAATTGTTTAACTTTGTCACAATTTACCTTTAAACCAAGCTGTACTACAGTCCCTTAATCTACAAAAAGCAGAGAAAAAGTCTGTGTTTTCCAAAAGCTTGAGAGAAATAAGAGGAATACTAAGAAATTGTATCGACCACACAGATCTGAATATGTGTGATTATTCAAAGAGAGGTAACTAAATCAAAAAATAAATATTTGCTTTAATCAGCAAATTTATCTTTGAGTTTTCCTCAATGCCCATCTAAACCATTGGCATTTCCTTCTTGCGTTCTTGTTGTTTGCCTCATGAAAATTGAACCAGTGTGATAAAAATGTTTGCCATCTGTCTTGACATGCTGAAAAAGGTGCCAATTTGTACCTCAAAGCAGAGCAGTTTATAAGAGGTAGACTTTTCGGAGCACAGGACATATATGATAGAGAAATATACTCTTGGGTTGACTTGAAATATGATAATTTTCTAATCTCTCTTGTATGGATGAAGAATATTATTTATCGGGGGGGGGGAAGCTAGCAACATTGTATAAGGATGGCAATGATGAGTAATTTGCTACATTACGATGAATTACCTCAGCAATGCTAGTGTGAATTACTGCTCAGTTAACATTGTTTACCACCCAATTATTAAGAAGCACCTCCATCCATCATTGACAACTCAGTAAATGACTCAAGACACTATGGTATTTGCAACTAGAACATCAAGGTCATCGCAAGTTTAATTAGCCAGTATGCATTACAAAACAGCAAATAGCCTATGAAGAGAAGTAAAATTTCAGTTTCTGAATATGCCTCATAAAATGATGGAGAATTGCTCACATATTAGTGATTATAATAACAAATATAGGCAATATCATTTAAGAAACTTTGACAATTATAATCTGTGATAAATGCTGAGAGAGATTAGACACAGATGATTCACAAATAAATGTAAATTGGTTCTTGATTTTGAAATGTATTTCTCTAGCATTTGGTACAAATATATATATATATATCTTCAGTATGTGACATGTAAAATGAGTTTGAAATTTGTATATGAATATATAAAGAAAACTATGGGACTCTTCTTTGTTGTTAGTGGTTTGACTCAGACTTGCAAATATTCTAAAAATTACCCAACATCTAGACAAAAATATAATTGCCCAAGTCTCTAGGAATTGTTCTAGTGCATAAGTCCTATTCCTACACATTTTCTTGTAAGGATGTTAATGTCATTTGCATTCCATGATATATGAGGACAGGAGTTTCTGAAAATAGAGATGTGTAGCCATTTGCATGAAGAATGAAGTATGAGAACTCTGCTAAGGTCAAGACCCTATGATTAGCTTGAATTGATCAAAATCATCATTTTCAAAGGCCATGTCTTTAGGATCTTAAATAGTAGCTTTCCAAATAGATAAGTGTCTTACAATTTTTTTCCATTCTTTGAAACTTCAATGATTTTCTTCTAATTCTGTGAATTTAGTGAATATAATGAGTATTGTTTTATAAAGCATATTAATATTTGATATTTTATTTGATCCCAAATGTTATTTAAAACACTTTTATTGGATGATTATTTTTATCTTGTAAATATAACCTAGGTATGAGGTATAAAATTCTAAAAATAAAACTCAATATCTATTTAAAATCTACAGACATGATGCCTATATTATATCTGCACAGGTGCCAGCAGAATTCAGAAATAAGAATTTTTGAGAAAAATAAAATACAACTATTGTCTTAGTTCTGAATTCTATAACATATGTTTAAAAAGAAAGTAGTTGTTCACTGTCATAACACACATTTATCCAAACGTTATTGAGCTATGAACTTTACTTTGCTTATGTGCAGTTACCTTACCCTTTCCACAAAGTTGGCTCTTTTAACATCTAACAGTGTAAGGTGTTAAGTATTTATGTAAATGATTCTGATAATGGTCACTTGCACAGTTATGCTCTTTGGTGAGGGAAACATTGAGAGGCTAGATAGACCTACCCCCATGTTCCTCACTGTTATCTAAGAGTACTCCTAATTATAGTAATATATCTGCATTTTCTCTGTGTCAAAGATAAATTAAAATTTATTAATGATGACTATTACTTAATTAAGAACATTATTATATATGAATATATTTAAACAGTTCACATTTTTGTATGGACATAGTATTTGTATTGACATATATGTCATAATCACTTTTCACCTACAGTGTGAAAATAAAGACTAAGCAATTAATACATACCAGGCTAAACATTTTTACATCTTTTATGGTGATATGTAAGATGGGAATGGTGAAGCAGGCATATGAAATTAGGTAAGCTCACTTATTTTATGTCTGATATGGAGAATTTTCTACTTCACTGATTCTCAAACTTTAGTGTGCGTTAGAATCACGTTGGGCATGTGTTACAAAGCAGATTTCTGGTTTCCCTACCTAAGTAGCTAATTATCCATATCTGAGACAAGTTTTATAAAAAAGTACCTCAAACCAAAATTACACCATCCTGTATATAAGCAAACCTAAAGTAAACTATCTTAAATAGTAAGGTCCAAAGTTCAGTTATTATAACAGTCTGCTTAAAAAAATGAAGCAGCAAAACTTCTTTGCAAGTATATAATAATTTCTGTGATGAAATGACAATCATGCCATTTAATCTTGTCTATTACCCAAATCAGGTTGTGTTATGGAAGTCAGAGTTTTCTGATCTCGACATATGTCAGAGATTACCACTATACAGAATTTGAAACCTTGCAAAACATTTAAAACCAGATAGAATCCAAGAAATTTTTTAATAGCGTACCATTTGAGTATAGATATTTATATGCAATATAATGTTTTCACTCATAATATGGTATTGGCTCTAATAAAAAGCCTGGTGCATCAATGTAATACTCCTTTGTGGCACCAGAATGTTTTACAGGTTCTCATTTCTTGCTTTATTTCAGACTATAAATATATGCTCTTAAATTTTCCTGGGGTGAAAGGAGGACTTATGTCCTATGCAGATACAGTCTTTGCTCTTTCTTCTCAGTTTGCATCAAGAAGAGAAATGAACCAGCATTTTAAGAGAATAATATTATTTTGCTTCATGCTGTTTTTCCACCAATTAAAACACCATTCTTCTACAGGTGCACCATTGTCAGCTCCTGTCACACATTCCATCAAATAAGGAAAGTAAATGTCATAATGTCTCTACTGAAATTCATTATACACACATTGAAATCATTGTCCTTTGGTTAATATGCAAAGATGCCTAAAATCTTCAACAATTCTATTTTTAGAATAGAATCTGTTGTTTTACACACATTTTTGCACAAATCTGGATTGACTTATTTAACTTGGGCATGTTATGCCCAATTCTATTAACTAATTTAATAATTGCAATAGTAATATATATATATATAACTATATATATTTATTTATTCTATGCTATATAGCTAACACAGTTGGTAATGCCTCCATCATTCTCCAGTTCTCTATTACCCTGGCCTTCAAAACATTTCTATTCATACATTCAATGATGTATGGATGCTCTAACATGCACCAGGCACCATTATATAACCTGGGCACTGTTTAAGGTACTATGCTTCCCTTGATATGCCTCTCAAACCCATTTCTAACTTTATGAAGCCAGTGTCTCTTGAAGATTTCAGGTTTTTACTTGTTACCTTTAACACAATTTTCCAAAAGTCTTCTTGCTCCTTTCTCTTATCTCCCTCTTGTCCTTTTACCTCTTCCTATGCCCCGTGTGCCTCCTTATAGAGTTTATGATGACAGGTTTTGGACTCAGTGCTTGAATCAACTTTTAAATTGCTGCTAATTTACTGAGGGACTTTGGGCAAATACAATATGCAATTAAGCACTTAATGAATATATATTATATATTTGATTATATATTATATGTATAATGTGCTAATAAATATTATTATATCTGTAAGTTCGAATGTTCTTTCTACAGCCCTCATGCATGCCTTTTATCGCACAATTTACCTAATTTTTTTTCCCAAAGGCACCAGAGTGCTTACGTGAAAGTTTAAACTTTTTCACATTTGGAATGCTAGTTCAATTGAGATAGAATCCAACTATATATTAATTCCTAAGTTATACACTTGTATGTCTATCAATGAATAGGCGAAATACTGGTGAAGCTCCATTCATTGACTGCTTTTAGATAAAAATATATAAATAAAAAGTAATTATTATATTTTCTTCGTATGTGCCAATGGCTTATGTGGATCGTCTCACAGCCCCTCAGCCCCTCTTCTATCTTTCTGCATGTTCTTAGTTGCCCCTTTTTGGGACAGTGCACTTTGTTTCTTAAATATTTAAGGGTTCAATTCTTGGCCCATCACCATTTTCATTCTATGAATCTTCCTAGCTCTTACCTCAGTAATAAGTTCCAGATTAGATGGCAAATATTTGGGGTGCATATTTGTGCTGACCTTGAATGCGTGTTTTTTTCTGAGCTCATGGCTTCTTTCCCATCAGTTTCTCCTTCAGTAATTCTGTTTGTTAGTCATCTATTAATACCACCACTCACCTACTCAGATAAAACAGAAATCTAGGCATCATTTTATTCTCTCTTCTTTTCCAACCTTGCCCACATGAAATCGTAAATTACTGATTATTTTACTTACAAGTATATCTGAAATTAGTCTCATTTTGTATTTCTTTTCAACTCTCTAATTTGAGGCTTTCATCATTATCTGAATTGTTTAAGTCACATTCTGTTTTTTCTTCCTACTTTCAGATTTTCCCCTCCGATTTGTTAAACCTAAATTCGTTGTGTAAAATGCAGATTGGACATGTTTACTCCCCTATTAAAGTATTTCAATTTCTCCTATAAACAATAGGATAAATTCTGGAGTACTTAGAAAAATATGCAAGACCCTCCATGACCTAGCCCCTATCTCTATTTCCATTCTTATCTCTCACCCCTTCCCATCTCATACCAAACACTGTAATAAATAATAATAACAATTTTATCATAATATGAAGAAGGGGAAAGATGAGGAAGAGAAGAAGGAAAAAGAGAAAAAAGCATGAATATTGCATGTGCTTGGTGCTCATTCTTGTGTCAAGTACGTTATCATATCTTTGCCTCACAATCCCTGAAGTGGATGCTATTTTTTTTTCTGTGTTATGGATACAACACTGAGGCTTGAAAGAGAGATCTCTTACCCATGTTTACATACCCAGTAGATGAGTAAGCTAGAACTTAAACCTTAATTCCTCTCCACTAAAGCTTTTATCATTTTATAAAATCACAATACTGTCCCAGGCCTTATTTTTTTTCTCTCTCTCTCCTTTTCTTTCTTTTTTTTACGCATTGTTTGTACTACCTGGAGTAATTTCTCTTCTTATCTTTCTTCATTCAATTTTTTAAGGATCAGCTTAGGTTTGATTGAAGACTCTTCTTCAAAACATTCAGTGTATAGTAAAAACTATAAATTTTGAGCTTACATTGTTTTAAAATAACTAATTTCTCTCTATCTATAAAAAGATATCTAGAAATATCTCTCCCATTAGATTGAACTCTCTTCTAATGTGAGAGTCATGTTTTACTTAGTAAGTTTCCACTACTTACCCCAGTTATTGAAGATAAGCAAGGATTTGATGCATTTGCAAAACACATTTTAGAGTGGGAAAATATAATTGTAGTGGTGAAGTAATCATTGTAAGGAATTTGTAATGAGGAATGGACACAAACATATTCTAGGAAAGTGAGGCCATCACTTTTTTTTTTAAGTTAGAATTTAGAACCTCCAAGTTTAGCATAGGAAAAACCTTCTACCTTCAAAATGGACTACAGTAACTGACCTAGGTCTACTATCCATCTGAGGTTCACATTCTCCTGGGTGTCTTCTTGCTCCCTTGACTGCTGTCTTCATTTATTCCCTAAGGGTCATCACACTATCACTTCTGTCTTTCATACTTGTGGGCAATATCTGGAAAATAAGAAAAGTAGGCTGTCTTGAAAACATAAATTCCATGAAATCAGAATTAATTAAAAAAAAAAAACACTGGTCTATTTCCCTGCTTATAACAGTGTTGACACTTTATAAGTTCTTCAGAAATATTTGTAGAATAAATGTTAAATTAAATCCTCTTGTCCTTGTTTTGTTATTTTTTCCCAGAGACAAGTTGAGATGGTACTTCCAGAAGATTTCATTAACCTTAAAGATCAGGAATTTGGGAAAAAAGAGATAAAGGGGCAGTTTTATGAAATACCTATTACTGCTTTAATCCCTTTTGACTTATTTCTCCACTCCTAGTTAGTCTGAACCTAAAACTCTTTTCATCAGCTTTCTTCCAATAAGCAATATGCTGGTCTAACCTTGCAGAAACCATGACTGGCTCCATGTCTCATTTCATGCAGAGGGTACCAACTTTCATACAATCACCTTGCAACATCTTCCTAGACTCCTTGTCATCTCCATGAGTAACATCAAAAGCCGCACACTCCTACAGTGCAACTTAAACCACCTCTTTCCTTCTCAGTTCAGATTCTAGATAAGAAAATCCAGTTACTTCTCTCTTGACCAACACTGCGAAGGCTCTCACATTTAAAATGAGTCTAGAGGAGCCGGGCTCGGTGGCTCAGCCTGTAATCTCGCGCCTTTGGGAGGCTGAGGTGAGTGGATTGCCTGAGCCCGCGGGTTCGAGACCCGCCTGGGCAGCGAGACCTCATCTATACAATAAATCAAAAAATCAGCCGGGTGTGGTAGCGCATGCCTGTAATTCCAGCTACTTGAAAGGCTGAGGTGGAAGGATCGCCGGAGCCCAGCAGGCGAGGCTGCGGTGGCCGGGAGCGGCCACTGCACTCCAGTCTGGGCGACAGAGTGAGACTCCAACTCAAAAAAAAAAATAAAAATAAAAATAAAATGAGTCTAGAGAATTTTGGTTCCAAGTAAGATGTAGTAATCACACTCCATCCTGTCATTTACACTAGATGTAGGTTCATACACACACACACACACACACACACACTTAGACTAAACGCACTTAGTATCTATTTGAGGGTTCTGAAGTAAAACAGTAGCATGTGGCTTTGAGAAGAATAGCAGAATGAAAGTATCACTGAAATGGCATAAGTTCACTGTTTTTTATTTTTTCAGTATTTCTCCACAACATGTGGAAATGAGCACTGGCGTGCAGTCAGGAATGCCACGGAAGGCCCTCAGTTCTGGCTCAAAAATCAAGAATGGAAACTCATAACATACAGAGATAATGTGAGAAGCTTTCATTTATTTTTCTCTTTCTTGACTCCATTTTTCCCTACCTGAGCCCCAGGCAATCCTGCAGTGGGAGTGGCAGAGACTGGAAACAGAAGCCTACAAGAGGGGAAACTCTAAGGAGTGGGAGACTTCTATATTCAGTGGGCCTATAGGTACAAGAAGGATGAACCAACTCCTTTTTTCCTTTGGCCTCCTGTCATTTGGTACCAGATACAGAATACAGACAGAATTACAGAAGTGCATAGCAGAACAGGGTGGATAAAGTCCCACCTTTCTAGATGAAAGACCAAAGTAATAAGTCTCAGGAACTAAGAAGTATTGAGAAAATCATGGAGAGAGAGGAATCTGGGGAAGTGATTCCATAAAGTTTTTTACAAATGTATGTGCTCTACTTTTAGTTCATATGTGTGAAACTGATTCTACTCATCATATTGAAGACTTTAAGATCTACACTTACATAAAAACAAATCCCTATATCTCAGATTGAATGTGGACCATATGAGAAAACTGAACTTGTAGCTCACAGAAGGTGGGTTGTAATTTAAAGCCTGAAACTATCCAGATCTGTCTATTCTAATGTATCTTTTGCATATCATTTACATTTTTATTACTGTACCTGTCTGCTAGAATGGAACTATCAACACTCTCTATAATATTAAATAGGACCCCATAAGATAATATAATATATAATAGGAATCTCATAAAATAATATTCAAGGTACCCAGTGTACAATCCCAAATTATGCAGCATATGAGGAACTAGAAAAATCTCAAATTGTAGGAAAAGATAACCTATATACAGCAATGCTGAGATGACACACACAGATGTTAAGATTATCTGACAAGAACTTAAAGCAGCTATTATAAAAATGCTACTGCAAGCAATCATGAACACTCTTGAAACAAACAGAAAAACAGAAAGTATTAGAAAAAAAATAGATGATGTAAAGAACCAAATGGAAATTTTAGAATTAAAAAATGCAATAACTAAAATTAAGTGATTATATCCAATATAAGTTCAACTTAGCAGGCCCATCTCTATAACCATATATTAGGATAGTGCCATAACATTATATATGCACATACATACACACACACCCCACATGTGAAATATATAGGTACAAAAAGAGGAGAGTATTGAAATTGAATAAAATTATGAATAAAGAAATCTATATGTAGAAGTTTCTATGATTCATATCTAGTTATCTATTTATGGTACGTTTTGCTTTCAAAATAGTAGAATTAAATCTGACTATTTTATGGTTTGTGGAAATCGATTGCTAGGCATTTACAAAAGTAGAATCTCATTGTTTAAAAGTACTATATGTACATAAGCAGCAATTCTATTTACAAAGAACTGCCCTAATGTGTCTATTTGCATATCATTTGCATATTTGTCACCACACCTGTCAATCAGCTCCAGCGATGAGCAAATCAGATAGCCCACAGGGGAAGCTGGGCCCAAAGGGGGGGGCAAGGTGATCCACAATGGATGAAATTCTCATGTATTTATTTTTTAAGGCACTATTTTGAAAAAAGCATTTTGTGTTGTCTGAAAATAAGCAATTTGGTTGTCTTAACAAAGATAGCTTTGCATCTTTGGATAATTTTATATTTCATACATTTTGGGAAGCTCTTTAATTTTCATCCTTTTCTCTATTTTCTTTAAATTATCAAGATAGGCTAAAGTAGTACTTTCAGCTACTAAATAATATTTTGTGGCAAATTTCTAAGAAACTCTTAGCATGTTTTATTTCTGAAAATATTATTATGTATGTGAAAGCAACAAAAATATAAACTTTTAGGAAAATTTTAAAATTTAGGATTGCTAAAAGATGCTTAGAAATACCAATGCTATGGTTATGAGATCCAACGTCAGATCCATAGATTTGGGCACAAGAAGAAGGAAAACTGATATTTCTACAACAAACCCTCTAGAATGTTGAGTGATACTCTTCCTTTCAGGTAGAATTTCTGTAGTTTTCCTCCTGGTGCTTACATTTCAGCTTGGAAAATAAACCCTCTGTGAATGATGACACAAGGAAAATCCTGCTTGCTTAATAATGAAGCTTCCAGAACTGATGTTTCTTTGGGGGGTAATATCCAGTTATTGTGGCTGCAGAATCCTGGGACGGGGAAGATGCTTAGTAATCGTTATCATGATGATCGCCCGGTATGGTTGCTGAGAGAGAGGAGCCTACATTAGACCTCCTAGGCAGCACAGCAGTACTGGCTGGCAAAAAGTATTTTCCAGCGGATAAAACATTTGATTTACTTTATGCATTGCGTTATGAAACTAGCTTTTGCACATGGGTACACAGCAAAATTAATATTTTGACCCTAATCGTGAAAAAACGGGAAGCTGGCACCAAATTCACTTTCTAAGTTAATTGTAAAGTTGGGACCTTGGGATCCTTTATGGAAACCATGGTCCCTGCCAGGTACTTTCCTTTGCATTAAATCTGTGACTGCACTAACATTCTTAAAGGGGGAGATATAACCCAATCAACAAGTTTGCTTAAACAGACGACCTTTCTTTGTTAAAACTTGTACACAAAAGAGATGTTGTATGGAAGTAAGGACTAAGCAAAAAAACATTGTAGCAATTTGCTGAACATGGAGACTTATTGAGGATGCAGTCCTGAATAATACACACTAGCTTTGCTCTTCCTCTTTAGTCTGTGTAGAGAAGCCATGAATCATTCATGGTCTCCCAGCTGAGAAGGGCTTCAAAGGGGATGGTTCTGATTGGATGTCCTGTGTGAATTGCCATGCTGCAGAATCCGCTACACCCCTAGCACTGGAGGGTGGAGGAAGCACTTTCATCTGGGCCTCCAAAGTGTTTAGGGTCACAGTTCACCAGGAGATAACGATGTAGATGTACATTCAGAATTAGCTGCAGAGATACCTGTGTAGTGCGGTGTGGAAAAGTGAGCCAGTAAGATCCCCAGTGGATGCTGTGAATCAATTACTGTATTCTGAATACAAGGTTGGCTGCAGGGGATAAACAGATGTCAGAGAATTTTTCCCTAATAAGACCCTGGTAATAGAAGAGCACTGTCAGCTTCATTTTGCATTAAAAATCTCATTTCCTCTTTATATGACCAATTTTATTAGGTCCCTAAACAAAGATATTTTGTGTAACTGTTAGCAGCATAATGTGAATGGTGTCACTAAATTTAATATTTTCGGATTTTGTCACAAAAATCAAGAGGAAAAATATGAGTCTATCTAAAGTCACAACTGAGGAGCTCATCAAAAAGACTGTGAATCTGTTCACTTACTGATTGGTAATGCTGGATTTTCATTTTAAATCAGAAATCTCAAAATTCTTAAAGAATAGACTCCTCAGAGTGTAAATTAAAGCTAAATTTTAAATTTCTCTGTGCTTTTTTATTTCCTGTCATGGGTGACACTAATATAAAATTGCCCTAACTAAAGCTCAAATACCATTTAACTTCTCTGGGTAATTTCTTTTTTAAAGTCTTATACTGGGAGATATCTCTGACATGCTATATTTCCTCACTCAAACATCAATCTTTCAAAAAAGGAAATTGACACTCGGATCCTTCCCTCTATACCCTTTGGAGGCCCAAGTTGAAGTAGAAACATCATTTTGAGGTATCTGCTAATATCCAATTAACCTCTCCCTTCATCTGCAACTCTTCTAAAAGAGAGAGAATCTCCTTCAGGCTGTCAAGTAGTATATTTTCTGCATACAGCTCCAAGTGGAGAAAGCAGAAGCAAAGGAGGTGATGTGAGTTCACTTTACAATGTCTCCTATTGATTTTCGGAGAAAATATCACTTTAAGATTCACTAGACTACAACCCTCCACATGTAAAACCTTTGTTCCAAACATCTAAAATTAAAGACAACTCATGGAAGGGCTTTTTCTTCCTGATGAGGAGAAGACAGAAACAACAAAACTCACATGGTAAAATTATTTAGACGATGTAGAGAAATACATCCATGTAAGCTGGAAATTTAGGATGACAAAGCTAGAGCTCCAGGGAGGAAAAGGCATTAATATTATATATGCATATACATGTATACACGTATTATATCAATGCCAATATATAATTGAATTGTAAAGCTTAAATATGTTCGCTGATCTGACGTTATCAGTTTTGCTATTATACATTTATGAGTGACTATTAGGCATTCTCTGGAGCTATACTAATTTTGTGTTGGCTGGACTTGACAGATGATGGGACAAAAAACAGAAAGGAAAGTTACTTTTCAATACACAGTTGATGAGTCTATTCCCAAAGAGAAATTTCACACAGTGCACAACAGACTTTAACAAGCTACAGCAGGTGGCGCTCTTCCCCTGGCAAGGGTGCTAACGAGCAATTCCCTCAGGTTGGGTTCATGTTGGATGGGCTAAACGTTCAAAAAACTTAGATGGTAGTTATTCAAGAATGGTGTCCTGTCAATATCACAGTTTTAATAATAGAGTTCTTCCTTCTTTCTTGAATTTTACTTTACTTTGGCATTCTTCATTTATTGGCCTAAATTTTGAACAAGTTGCTGGTACTCTTGAATATCTCTTATGTTTCTATCCAAAAATAGATAAATTTCTATTATCACTTCAATCACTTTTGCAAAGATAATTTTCCAGGGAATTTCTTTCAAACAAAATGAATGGCAATATTTATTGACCATAAGCTCATATCAATTAATAATGGATAGATTAAGAAGGAAAAGGGTAAATCTACAACTCTATTCACAGATTGAGTATTAAGTAAAGTATTAATGAAAGATGAAAGTTGAAGTGGCATTAGGTCCATAGGTAATAATATCTCTATAGAGGCTTTCGAGTTTATTACTCATGTTTACTCTTCATGATAAAAAAAGCTAATTAGAAAAGTGAAAACAAAGACATTGTTTTGGTTTTAAACCTATCTCCTTTTACTACAATGTCCATTATTTTATTACTATAACATACTCCATTTATTGTTAGAAGATAAATATATGTATGTATCATGTGTGAGGCATAAGGCTTTATGGATAATGAACATAGTAGCTACAGAATAACAATTTATTATTAATAATTTAAGAATAAATTGACTAGCTACTTTGATTTTGTTTGGGGTCTCCTCAGCTATGACATAGTTTGCCTTGTCATTTTGAAGAAAAAACAGAAAATATATATTTTAAAAATTGTCAGTTGTCTTATTCAGTTCCCAAAGTAGAAAATAGGAAAATCAGTGGTTGAGGAAGTAGAATGGACCTCAGAACATATATTAAAGAATTTTACATGGGCAAATTAGCAATTGTTTAGTGCTGAGAGTAGCTACGGAAGAATGTGCCCACACAACAGGCTCTGATGTGATCCTGTTTGCTTTCCCAATGTCTGCGAAATTACTCTAGTATAAATTGAATTTCTTGAGTGCCAATGAATAGCATTAAGAAAGTTAATGTCTGATTTAATACTACTTATGAGTCACTA
The DNA here is from genome assembly GCA_027257055.1 of Cephalopachus bancanus. Classification (NCBI taxonomy): domain Eukaryota; kingdom Metazoa; phylum Chordata; class Mammalia; order Primates; family Tarsiidae; genus Cephalopachus; species Cephalopachus bancanus. The sequence goes on from JAPVLO010000068.1 coordinate 836,542, forward strand.
AAACCTCAATTGCACATTATGAGGAAATTTCAAATTGCATTTATTTGTCCTAAATAAGAGCCTATTGACTTTCCTTACCACATCTTCCCCCAAACAGACATTGTCTATGGTAACATTTTCTGATTTGCATAGATAGCTAAAGTCAAGGTGTTAAAAGTGTGGAAGGTGTCTTAAATGGTTTGAAAAATAAAAGATTACTTAAGGTGAACAAATGTAATATTGAAATATATAACCTAACCAAAGTTTAGAGCATATTTTCAATCATTTATCTTGATCTGTTTGCAGAAGGATGGATTATGATTTGTATAGTACTTAGAAAGGACCATAAAGTTTACTCTAAGTGTCCCAGGGCAGAGATCATACCTTATTAATTCAGTGTAGCAATATACCGAGCATACAGTAGGTGCTTAATAAATGTAAATTGGATAAATTAATAAACGAATGAATAGGAAATTGAGCCAAAATAACTTACACGAGGAATGGAGTTTATTGGATTTTTTTTTTTTTTTTTTTTGAGTTGGAGTCTCACTCTGTCGCCCAGACTGGAGTGTAGTGGCCGCTCCCGGCCACTGCAGCCTCAACTTGCTGGGCTTCGGCGATCCTTCCGCCTCAGCTTTTCGAGTAACTGGAACTACAGGCGTGCACTACCACGCCCGGCTAATTTTTTTGATTTATTGTAGAGATGAGGTCTCGCCAAGTTGCCCAGGCGGGTCTCGAACCCACGGGCTCAGGCAATCCACTCACCTCAGCCTCCCAAAGGTGCGGGATTACAGGCTGAGCCACCGAACCCAGCTAGAGTTTATTGTTTTTTGTTGATATTTAATAGTTGTAGATATTTGTTGGGCATTTTTTGTACACATGTTTTTTATTACTTTTTTCTTTGGAGACAAGATCTCATTTTGTTTCCCAGGCTGCAGTGCAGTGGCACAATCATAGCTCATCGTAACTTCAAATTCTTGGGCTCAAGCAATCCTCCTACCTGAACTCCCAAGTATCTAGGACTACAGGTTTGTGTTAACAAACCTGACCATTTTGTATATATATTTTTCAGAAAGACAGGGTCCCACTATGTTGCCCTGGCTGGTCGCAAGCTCCTGATCTCAAAAGATCCTCTTGCCTCAACTTCTGATAGTGCTGGAATTACAGGCATGAGCCACTGCACACAGCCTATCTTGATACTTGTATACAATGTATAATGATCAGATCAGGGTAATTGGGTTACCCATCATCTCAATCATTTACCTTTGCTCTGTGTTAGCAGCAATATAATTCTCTTCTAGCTTATTTGAAAATATGATTCTTTAATTCTAATTAGGTAGTAGTTTACAGTAAGCAATGGACTAGTTTGGGGAGAAATGTTTTACTCATACCTTCATTATTCATTCATCTAATCAACAAGTATGCTGTTAAGTTCACTTACTATTAGACAGAATAAGATAATTGACTTTTAAAATGCAAAAGTTTATCCGTCTAAGTAAGAAGAAAGATAATTAAATTACTAGATTTGATGTGGTAAATTGCAATGACTGGAGTAACCTCAGGTATTTAGGGGTCCTAGTCTTGTTCTTGATATCAAGAATGGCCTCTCAAGGGTGATGATGTCTAGTCTTAGCCTAGATCTGAAGCACATGTAAAAGTCAGTGAACAAGATGTGTATTCATGGCTCAGAACAGTGATGAGTGATCAGGCAGAAGGAAGAATAGGTTCAAGGAAGCATGTAATTCAATGACCTGAAAGTCATTAAATAAGTCTGTTATACAAACTGAAAAAAAAATCAGTTGATATTTTTCATATATCTGAAGGTAATTATAAAATCACAGATAGGGAGAGAAAGAACTCATGAATTAAAACTATGATTGCATCAATAGAAATGATGCAGAAATAGTCCATGATTTTACAGGAATTTTAAGTTTACATCTACTTTGAGTTATCCAGACATGATAATAGTTAAAAAACAAGAACAATTTGACCGAATCAAATTATATTTAAAAGGACAAAAGAGATGACAGTTTATAGCATTAAAAAATCAAAAAGCAACAATCTTCTAAAATGTGGAAGATGAAAAGTGCTGTCACAAAAACATTAAAATAATTAAAGATCAAATTATAAGTTCCATATTGTTATGATGGCATCCAATTTTCTTTATGGTCTTAACTTGGTCATGATTCGCCAAGAAAATTTAAAGCATCTCTTATGAAAGGGAGGAAAACACTCTTTTGTTACACTGTTTTATGGTGTTCATAGAGACAGTAAGATGTCAAAGTCATACAACGTGTATAATTCTTCTTTTATCCTCATTATCAATTTGGTGATTGAAAACAAGTGTAGAGATAATTCACACATTTTAAGTCCTTTGGCTGACAGTAAGCTCTCTTTTAAACCCTAGAAGGGAGTTGATGCAGTCATACAGCTGTCGTCTCAACTTTGGCTTTCAGTTGCCTACTAACATTGGCTTTTGTTGCTCCCTGGTAAAAATTTGTCATAGGAAAACCACAACTAATACTCCCCAAATAAGAGGTCTACCAAAATAGTCTACTGATATCATTTAAAAAGTAATGACACAATTTTATGATGTTTAATTCTGTTCTAAATTTTTGGTTTTAAGGAAATGGATGGCCAATTTACTGTTTCTTAGCAGGACCAGCTACATAATTTAGGGGTCCTAGCACAAAATGCAGATACAGGGCTGCTTACCAATCATCACTAAGGCTCAAGACTTTTAACAGCAGAACAATTAACCAAGAGTAGGGTGCTCTGTGGCTGCGCAGGCTGCATGTCCAGGGAACTTGCCCTTATCCTAGAATGATATGGGGTACAAACCATACATTATTGATGACAATGTGATGTTGGTATAAATACTCACTTTGGGAAGGAAGCCCCTGAGAAATCTACCTTGAAAGAACAATGCTGTTCACATTAGACAAAGAGGGCATTGGTTTTTCTGTGCCTGCAAGTAATATGGAAGCAAAAGTGAGAAACAAACACAAGATTAGGCATCAGATATTACATTAGAATTTTTTTCTTAAATTAAAAGAGACCTAGTATCCTATATAAATACCAAGCAAGGAAACATTTTGTGATCAATAAAATATACTGATTTACAATGAATGTAAGTATTCATAATTTTTCATTTTCCAAACATCTATATGTACACATTTCTATGTGTCAGAGAGAGACTTATCAGCCACGAACATAAAGTGTATAATAAAAGCAATTCCCATGTGTCTGATTGCAAGCAAAGGATTTACTTGAAAAGAAGAGTTATCACTTCACCTTTATAAGCAATTTGTTTTCTGTTTGTGCTTATTGGTGGGTGCTATTTTCACAATTCAGCACTAATTATTAATTTGTATTTCCAGGAAGTTGTGCATATAATTCTCATTATTCCCATGGGATATTTGTAAATAACACTTTAGAGCAGAGGCCGAAAATGTGTTTAGCTCTCACTTTTGTTTGCATATTACTTCACATTATAATACTGTTGAGAAGTCATAAGTGTTAGCTGGTATTATGCCTCCACACTCAAGGTTCCCATATTTCAGTGAGAATAGAGGAGTTTTCCGTTAGAGGAGCATAGAATGAAAAGTTGGTCCCTGGACACTTTTTCATTTTAGTGGCCTGCCATTAGCATCTTAAATATTTCAATGTGTGCACAAGAAAGTTCATAAGGGGATAAAATAACTATAATAATGTCAGATTTATATAGAGTCTTGTACTAAAAATTCTTAAACTGCTTCCAAAGCAGGATCAAACCAGATGAATATCTGAGCTCCTTTTCATTTTCTTAAAAAGCCAGAAATACAAGACACTGATAATTTACAGTGTTACTGTTTTTTTTCTTCACTGGGAAGACTCATTTTATTATTTAAATATAAGGATTTTTCTAAAGAGGAATAAAAATGTGGCTTATCTTTTCTTTCAATTTGATCATCAGTACTTAGAACAGAGTTTATTTGTTTTTTTGGTTTTTTTGGTTTTTTTTTTTGAGTTATAGTCTCAGTCATGTCGCCCAGGCTGGAGTGCAGTGGCACGTTTATGGCCACCACCGCCTCTCCCTGCTGGGTTTAGGCAATCCTTCCACCTCAGCCTTCCAAGTACCCGAAACTACAGATGCATGCCACTATGCCCTGCTAGTTTTTTTGATTTATTGTAGAGACGAGGTCTCTCACCAAGTTGCTCAGGCTGGTCTCAAAACCTTGAGCTCAGGCAGTCCTCTCACCTTGGCCTCCCAAATTGCGGGGATTACAGGCTGAGCCAACACACCCGGCCTGGGATTTTTGTGACTTAAGTTAATGCTATAATTTTAAAATGCTGAATGTAGAATTTTAAATGCTTCTAGTAATAATTTGAAGTCAACAAAATTAATGTCTCTATTTAATTAAATTTAACAAACTATTTTTGGAACTCATTATGACTGAAGTATATACCAGACGTCTAAGGAATACTAATCTTGAACTCCTGGCCTCAAATGATCCTCCCACCTTAGTCTCCCAAGTAGCTAGTATTACAGCTGTGAGCCATTGCGCCTGGCCTGGGAATCTCAGGAATACTAACATGAGTAAGATAGAAAGGCTTGCCTTCAAGGCATTCATGGTCCACCTGGGCAGGGAGGGTTTCTACTGATAGTTCATCCATAAGCTGTTGGATAGCGCTCTTGGAGAAGTACAAGCACAGTGTGATGAGAAGAAAAAGTGGGAGATGATGTTTCCTGGGAAAAGTGATAACCTTAAAGACTGAGTGAGAGTTCAAAACCCAGCATTGTTGGTAAAAAGATCAGTCTAAGAAAGGGTATGAAGCAAACACAGTATCGATGACTTGGAAAGTAGTGAGAAAGTTATTGGCTTTGAGGGTACTTTAGAAGAGTAAAGGGATAAATAAATCTCTATACTAAACTTCTGTAATTTATTCTATATTTAATGCTAAATTTCTATAAATTGGTGATAATATATGAGCTGCACCTGAAAGAGGTGATAATGTCAGAATTGTGCAAGATGGACCAGAAGAAAGAAAACCACATTTGGATTGTAAAAATAAAATCTTCCCCAGGTTTTATGGCTGCTTAGGCTTAAACATTCTGAAATCTTGTATCCTTCATGGGGGCAGGTAATGGTGGAAGTGATGGTAGTAATTGTGAGAAGCTTATACCAAAAGCCATGTTCAAGAAGCATAAGCAGATTTTGTCAAACAGACTTACTGTCATGAAAAGATAAGACTGCTGTAGTTCAGTAATAATTTTAAAGTGTTTCTTTTTTAAAAACTACTTTCTTTAGTAAAATACTGCAGTCCAAACATTGCAGTGTCATTGGGCACGTGGGCACAAAGGCAGGAAAAACAGACGCTAGGCACTACTGGTGAGGGGAGAGGGCCTGCTAAAAGCCCAAACCTCACCTTCACCCAATTTACCACACAGCACATCCTCACGTGTACCCCACAACTCTAAAATAAATAAATATAAAATAAACATTGCAGTGTATAAACTCAGTAATTCTAAATAAACAGGTTCTAAATTAATACATTTCTAACAAATCGCCAAGCTATTTTGATACATTTGTGAGCGACTGAGGGTCTTCAACGAATGCTGTCTTGACTTGCAGTAATCACATTATTTCAGAAATGAAATGAAAACTTTTTTCAAGTATGACAACAAAGGCCATCACTCATAAATAACAAACCAGTTCATCTATAAAAATATTCTGTCTACATTGTTGAAACACATAATTGTTCAAGAAACCCTTTGTAATGAATTATGAACTCCTTCAATACAGCTGAATCGTGCAAGCTCCATGATTACTAATTTCAAGTTCTGACTTCTTTCTTCTCTGACTTGTTTTTTATTTTGTTCTTCAAATCTTATTCCTTGAGGCCTGCCCCGCCCTCTGTAGTTTTATATCTTTTCTCCTGAGTATATACATAACCTATTTGTTTGGTTACTCAGACTGAGGCTTCAGACCAAGGAATTGGAAGTTGCTGCCTCTTGACAGCTTGTGCTTTATTCTTCTATCATAAAAAGGATCCTAAGTAAAGAACACCAGCAGTGACTTGTGTAGCTTCTGGGCATTTTTTTGTTCTTGTGATCTAAAGTCCACTTATTGTGTTTTCTGTTATTTGGAGGTCATCAAACTTTGATCACTAGAGGGGAGTGTGGGGTTTTGCCTTGATCTTTTAGATCACACTACAGGCTGATTTTTAAAAACACATATGAAAGGTTTATTTTAAAATAAAGCCATAATTCATTTGTATCAATGTAAATGTTTAAGAATGGTGTAATTCTAAATAGTACTAATTGGGATTAATTTATAAATGGAGATAGTAACATGGCCAGTGATACCCAGACTCCTGAGATTCATTTATATGTTATGAAATCTGAGGTTTTGCTCTCCTTTTCTGTACCCATTTGACCGGATGTGCATAAACCTACTGTTGGGTTACCAGATGTAAAGATGGCATGGAGGTAGTCTGAAGGGGATTCCACCAAACCAGGTGCCCATTTCCTTTACTATTTACTGCATGCTACAGTCATACAGGGAAGGTTACATCTCCTCCTGTCTTTTAGTGATAGTGTAATAATTTTCTAAAAAGTCAAAGAGTGCATCCTTCAATAAATAGAAGCAACAAGTTTGTTTACTTATTAGGTCATAAAATACATCTCTAGAAAATATTTTGGAGATAATGAAATGAAATAACCTGCACTTTAAGGACCTTCATGTTTACCCGAGTTCATTGAGCCAGGAAAGAGGAAAGAGATGCTTCTAACACTCAGCTCCTGATACCAGTTCAATGCCTTCTTCTATGCAATGTGTGTTATTAAATATTTTTTTACAACTTCAAAAGGTAATCTTTTAGCAGAGATGGATTTTGTTTTATTATTTAAATTACTACTTTTAATTATAGATAGAATTAATAAACGCTCCCCAAGTCTACCTTGATTCCATTGCATTGAGAGATTTTCTACTTTGGGAGAGCATTTCATGACAGCAAAGAAGAATTAAAAACATTTGAAACCCAGTGTGACTTAGAGGATATATCAACATAAAGACTGTGTTCTTTTCTTTTGAAATGTGTGGTTTTAGTCTTACCTCTACCATTGTATCCCCCAAATTTCTCTTTTCTTACTCCTCTATTTTTTATATTCTAAGACATGGAAATCAATCTAAAAAGAGTATTGAAGAATAATCAGATGCCCTCTGAATAGAAAGCAAACCTAAATAATTCAAACTAAGAAACATCTTTGGGTCTCTCAGATTTGCCTGTTACCTCTAGAGAATGACATTTTTTCCTTGCTAGCTGTGAGGACTATCTGTGACACTTATTCACTCAAATGTTTATTTAATCATTCATGAAAAAATTAAATAATGGCTATATTTATAAAATGTTGCATCAAATTCAGGCAGAACTAGAAAAATGTATATAAACATATAGCTCCTGACCTCGAAGAATTAATTGTCTTATTAGGAAAACACATACAAGTTAAATAATTTTTAAAGTATATGGTTAAAATTAGAGATGTTGTAAGTGTCACAATCACTAGAGGAGTCAGAAAGTGAGTGGGCCTTGGAGAATGGCTAGAATTTGATAAGTGAAGAAAAGAAGTATTAGAGTAAGCAATATGAGCCAGGTTTGAAGAATAATGAGTTAGTCCATTTGGTTCCAATAATGAATCTGTAAGGAAGTACCTGAAGTAAGTTTTGAAGCAAAAGTAAAAGGTCTTGAATGTCATAAGAAACAATATAAATTTGAGTCCTACAGACTAGCATCTCTCAACACGTTCCTTTGCACAACAGTCCTTGTTAGGAATAAATGATTGGAAAAACCCTGCTATCCTAACCTTGTCCTGGAGACTTCCTTGCACATCTGAGCAAGTTAAAGGCTCTGAGAAGATCTGCTCTTAAAAATGCTTCTTGACCATGTTTAAGCTACCATTTTCTTGGTATTTTTAACCTCAAAACTTCTAACTTTGCCTGTCATCCATTGGGCCATATGTTCCAATATGGAATATTTCTCAAAATAAAATCTGGGCATTTCTGTAGAAGATAGCAATAAAGTCTTTAAATAGAAAAGTGTTGCTATGGAATTTCTCTTTTAGAGACTTACATGTAAAAGTTGTATAATTCAAATAACTTCTGTCCAATTAAGCAGAAACTGGGATACACAGTCTGCCCAATTTGTGCTTAATGAGTTGTTCTCCATGGTGTTTCCATTTCAACAATTGGATTACTAGATTTTATTGTTTTCAGGCACTATCTAATATGATAAATCATTGTAATGTTCAACAAGTTTGACAAGATTCTCCCACCAGAATTTGTAAAGTGATGAGTCGCTTCAAATATTAACATGCTTAATAAATATTGAATGACCTCCTATAGCAAAAACAAAACTTATTTACAAAGCAAAGGAAAATGAGCAAAATACAAATGTAATAACCATAGCTTCTGATTGATGAAGGTAAAAAGGGAACAAATAAAGTCTTTAGGCTCTGTGAAATGATAATTAAACTCAGTTAAACCATTTTGTGATATGTTTATTTTTGTCATTGTTTTGAGTAAGATGTTTACTCATGTCTGGTAATTATACCTAAGTTGGATTTTAAAAGAGAATCTTCGAGTTATAAGTCAGTGCAATAGAAGAATGTGAACCTTTTTTAAGGAAAGGTATATCTTAAGCCTAGCTCACCTTGATATTTGCTCTGCTTGGAATTCTGCAGTCAGATTGAATGGCATCAAGAATTCCTCTCCTGAAAGTTTCTAAAACCACGAACATCACTTAAGTGGTTATTTAGCAATGTCAACATAACACTAGGGTAATAACCCTGCCACGAAAAGCAGGTTTTCTGAAATCCACTGAAGAAATAATATGCATAGACATTAAAAATAAAAGCTTCTTCATATAAACAACTCAGTAAGAATTAAGAGAATGACATAACTGAAGATTATTTCTAGATTGTTATGCCTTCTGAAAATACATTTCTTTACTCACAATAAAATTTAATTTTTTAACTGACAAGTAAAAATTGCATATATTTATTGCATAAAACATGATTTTGCAATATATGAATAAATTGTGGAATAGCCAAACTAAGCTAAATTTTGCACATAGAAACAAAGTTATCATTAGTATCTTGTTTTCAGTAGGAAAGAGGAAGAGAAATGTATATTTATACTACATGGGCAAATACATGCAAACCAGCAAAGGGTTTTTTAAAAAGGCTTCTAAGTGCTCTGTTAATCACAAGATTAATTAAGGGGCTTCCTCCATGACATGAGGGGAGAGAGGAAAACGCAAAACTTTCATTTGAGAGTGAGAGAGACTCCGAGGAATTATTGCATTGATATCTAGGTGAACAAAATTCTGATATAATGAAATTTTGCAATATTAGTAGACAATGCATCTATTTACATGAGAATTCGACCAGAGAAACAGAAACAGTTGGATATATATGTAAAGAGATTTATTGCAAATAATTGGTTCACATTATTGTGGGGCTGGCTAGGGAAGTCTGCAATCTGTAGGGCAGGCCATCTGGACTGAAAATGCTCAGGCAGAAACTGAAACCCTAATTCTCTTCTAAGACTTTTCAACTAATTCAATTAAGGCCATCTATATTTTCCAGAATAATCTTCTTTAGATAAAGTCAACTTTAATTTTAGGTGCTAATCACATCTACAAAATACTTTTAGTGTAATACCTAGATTAGGATTTGATTGAATAACTTGGTACCATAACAGCCAAATTGACAAATCAAACTGACCATTACAATACTATTCTCCCAAGTACTGAAGGCAAAAAATCAAGCTGTTGTCCATTTTGCCTGGTCTACGTATGCATTTTGTTTCTCAAAAGTAGTAATATGTGCTAAGGTATAAGAACCACTATTTGATCTATTGAAATTAGTTGTTATTAAATATATAGTTCCAGGCATTTAAGTAGATACTTGAGTTTTCCTCACAAGCAAAGCAGACACAGTAGCTGTAATGATAGTGAGATGTAGAGATAGTTTGTGTAAATGTCTTCAATTAGTGTTTTCCCATCTTTCCATTTCTTTTCCATCCCTCTCTACTCATAGTCCTATTATGTGTGCATGTATGTATCAATATTATTTTAAATTACCTTTTAATTACCTTCACTATTAGAGTGAAAGCATGCTAAAAGTCTAAAGCTCCCCATAACTATCCTACACATCTATCACCTGAATTAATAAAAATAATTTTTAAAAATTGTTTAAATATTATTTTCATACAGTATTTCCCCCATATCCCCAGTTTTTTCCATACTTTTAGTTACTCAGTCAATCACAGTATGAAAATAGTTGAATAGAGTACAGTCAAATATTGAAAGAGAGAGATCAGCCTTATATAACTTTTATTATAGTATATTGTTATAATTGTTCTATTTATTATTATTATTTGTTAATATCTTAGGGATCTAATTTGTAAATTAAACTTTATCATTAGTGTGAGTTTATAGGAATAAATATAGTATTATAGGATTTAGTACTATCTGTGGTTTCAGGCATCCACTGAGGGTCTTAGAACATATCCTCCAAGGATAAACAAGTAGGACTACTATATACTTGAAATGATTTTTAAAGACACTACTTTGTACCAAGCCTTTACAGTTTTTGGAAATATCAAAATAAATGATAAACTATTTCTGGAGGATAGCTAGACATTTGGAAGGATCCTCCAGAGATGGGCTCAGTGAGCACAGGGAAGCTCAGCCTATCAGGGAGACCTGGAGAAAACTAACCAGAATATAAAGTTCGAGCTGTGTTTTTGGAGAGACCTTTGCCAAATGGAGAACAGTGCACTAGCCTTAAAAGAAAATATTTATACCTCATTTTAGTGACCTCTGGAGAAGCTAGATCCTAAAAAAAGAGACCAGTAAATTTGTTGTTAACCATCCCCCATTTCTTGTTCTATCCCCTTTATCAAAGAGAATGATACATGAATGGGAAAATATCGATATAAGGGAAATGAAGCCTACAATCATTGGACAGATTACACTTGTTTTTTAGTCTCCTAGATGTGCAAGATGATAAGAAAGCTTGGTTTTCCATTATTGGGTTCTCTTGTTAGATCATTCTGCAGGTAAAGCTGTTTATCTGGAGAGTTGATGAGATCAATGAGAGAGGGCAGCAGAAGAAGAAAGAAGAAAACATCTAGGAAAGGATACCTTCCTACTGGGTTCAGAAGAATATGAACTCCAATGGATGCCCTGCTTTTTATGGGCAAGGGTTGTCAGCCTGCTTCAGCTGTTTCATTTCCATTATGTTATGTGAAATTCAATTATTGATAAGAAGATAGACTTATTGAGTTTGAGTGGTTTACCCAAGTCAGGGAGCTTGTGATTGCAGGTAAGTTGGCTCACTACTGGGGCTTCAGTGCTGTTTTCATTATACCTCTAAGTCAATTAGCAGGGTAAGGTGTGAAACTAAGTTACTATGTTAGCAGTTTTTCCGAGGATAAATAATAGCTGACTGTTTCTCATCATCAAAACCAATATGTGCCCTGCACTAAAGTACTACTACATGTCATAATTACTTGAAAAGAGCTGTGCTGTCCATTAAATAGTTTGCTAAAGAATAAAAATCTTTATTTTTAGTTCCCATTTTAATAAGATCTCTAGATTTTTTAAATATTAGGACATGTATCAATCTTTTCTGCATTTTGCAAAATTTGATATAAAATCATTAATCTACAATAAATGTATTGATAAATACATCTATAATAAATTTATTAAAACAAAGTTTTTTTGTACTTCATGCATATTTTTATTTCACAACTGTATTTGTTGCCAAATTAATAACTTCTCGTAATGATAACTCAGCTGATTTGTGTGGCTTTGTGTGATTTTTCATTACTTTGTAGACAAGCATTATTAGTATGAATATGATACTTTTTTATGTGGACATAATTTTCCATCAGTGGACATATAATAAATATGTATATTCAGTTATCTCTGTGCAGTCATTCTTCCATACCCATTTCTCAGTTACCACTAGTGGTGGAAAATTAGAATTAAAGTTGTTTTCTTCTTTCTTTTGATTAAAAAGATGTCAATATTAAAATGAAAGTATTGCAATTGTGAAAAAGAGGAGCCAGATTTCATATGTCTTTTGTGCTTCTCTTATGGGATTTTACATTCTCCTCACTCACTCCCTTGCCCTTTGTTCAGAGTAATTTATTCTGTTAGTAACCTTTTCAGGCCTCTCCAGTGCACAGAATGCCAAAATTACAAGATTATGTACAATGGGTTTATGCTGTGGATGTCTGTCCAACCGGGACTTAGCAAGCTGAAATTGTCAACTTGGACTTCAACCAATGGCCTAAAGTTAAAAGGTAAATGAAATTTCAGCTGTGTAAGCATGTCTTCATTAAATCAATGGTGTTCTCCAAAAGACAGTTATTTTTAGTCAAAAATACAATTTGGCTCCATTATCAGATGGTGTTAAAAAAAAGTAAACAAAAGGAGTCTCAGCCAGATGCTAAGAGGCGGATTGTACTTTGGCACCTTTTCCACTTAGAGATGATCTTCATATGAAGTGGCATGTCATGTGACATCATGTCAGCATTTTCTCTGAGGGATTATACTTTAATCCCTAAATGATAATTAGTTGGATGGAAGCTTTAAAAGTATAGCATCTTGTAGGTTACTATCACCCCTTTTATTCTTGAGTGTTCTTTTGATCTGTTTGGACCTAAGAGAAAAATACTTCTTTCTTGACTCTACTTAAGTTTGAAGTGCTACAAAGACATTTGAGGAATGTTTAAGTGAGTAGGGTGAGGAAAGCTTTATTGTTCATTTACCCACTGTGATTTGATTTGACATTGTGCTTAAAAACTGTATTTCTTAAATTTCCAGGAAATAGAAAATACGTAAAATGTTCTGGCTTGTTAGGTGAACAACCACATTTTCAGTCATTCTATAATTTGCCATTTGAACATAGAGGCACAAACTAAATGTAGTCTGGGAACAATTTCAGAAGAAATAGTCTTTTTTTAGACCAAAATATGTACACAAAGCTTACTAGAACTCTAAGTGTATTCACTTTATTAAAATGGATTTTTAAACAATGTTAAACACATGTGTATTGGTTGTGAATATTAGGAGTCATTTAAAAATTAAGGTACATACATCTAAACATGAATAAAATCTAAAAACAAAATGTGGTTCAACTGACCCAATTTGCTGGTGGTTTCCTCTAAGGTTAGAATTTTTATATTCAGCATAAAACAACTACTGAATAATAAAATCTCTGAACTTACTATTTTATCTGTTATATGTTCTTTGGGAAATTCGATTTTGCAGCTGACATGAGCATGGGCTTTCATTTGGCAATTACTAGTTCAACAGACTGACTGTCTGACTAATTGATTCACTGATTGATTTTTTTTTAAAGGAGGACTATTATGTTCCAGGATGTGAGTTAATTATTTTAAAGCTTACAGAACTTACAGGTTATAAGGAACTTATACAATAACTTACAGTTTATAAGGAAGATTTATGTAAACAAATATTTTTAGAACGTGATAAGTCTAATTAAAATAGATGTGGTACAAAGGGAGCAAAGAAGCCAGAGTATTTACTCCGGGCAGATAAGAGGGACTTTGCACAGGAGATGACTTTAAGCTGAGTCTTCAATGATGAATAAGAGGTTTAAAAAGCATCTATGTGCTGCACACACCAGATAAAATAACAACAGTAAATATATAAATAAAATGGCGCAGAAGTTAACAGAAAATAAGGCTTATTTTCATTTTCCCCTTTCACTGAGCTCACTCTGAAGATGTAACTATTTACTAGTCTTGTCTTTAATTATTTCTCTACTGCCACATCTATTATTTTGATACATACATTATTATTTATTGATTCTGTCCTGCCCAGTATTACTAAACCAGGCCTTCTTTCCTCTTCGCTTACCTACTTCCTCATATTCTCTGATTTGGCAGATATGCACGTTCTTTACATTTTCAAGATGGATAACATTTAAATTCCATTTTGTAACCATAATTAAGTCTCCTGTGTCTGGTCTATAGCTCATTCTAAAAGTTGAAAGTAAAACATAGAGACAGATTCCTCAACACCCAGAGAGGAATGGGACCAGAAGCATGCCCCATGACTCATCAAAGAAGCGATAATAATCACATGGTGTAAAGAAGAGAAAAATCAATCAACCTGGCTTGGAACTAGCCAAACTCTTGTCTAGATCACAGCTCAAACCACGAACAGTCTTCAGATGCAGTAGGGAATGTAAATGAGGGGAATTTAGGAATTCTGTGCTCCTGCCATGGACTTGATAGTTTCTCTGAGCCTAGCAGGACTCCAGTCTCTCACAGGAAAATGTCTTACCCACAGCTGTGCTGTCAAAAACCATGTGGAGTGGTCAGGTAAAATAAGCCCTGAGTAACTCCTGCTACTATATGCAAGGACCTCAACCCTTGCTGGAGGCTGTCTTCTAGCCATCTTGGGAGGGAATGAGGCCTAAGGGCACACTCTGTTGTGGTAGACTCTTCCTGGCTGGAGATGACTGCCATGAGAACACCTGAGTCTGACTGCAACGTTTACATTCTGAAGGCAAACTGCCTGAGGTTAAGGTGGGGGAGTTGAGTGGGACTCATTGCCCTGGCAACTTTTCACTTCCAAGGTAAACTTGTGCAGCCTCTGTGCAGTAGCATTGCTCAAGGCCTGGGACTCCCTCTTAATCCCCACGGGGGAAGCCAAGAGTGCACACAGGTGGATAGCTTGAGCTCTTTCCCTCACATTCCCCTCTAAGATTCAAAAGAGACAGAGAGCTTAAGTAATGCCCACAATCCTGCTCACCACCTAGGTTGGTAGGCTGTGTTCCTTGGAACAATACAGGCCAATCAGAAAGCTCACAGCCACCATCACAGCTTGTTGTCTCTTGCAAGCATCACCTCCTGGGCAGAAGTCAACAGTGTTAGGCTCAGGGGGAAGCAGCACTCACCTTCCCCCATCTGCCCCTCCACCCACTGATCCCCTATGCACCCCTCCACCCCAAACCCACAACCGCATACCTCGTTTGAAGCTTCCTGGAACCTGCCGGCAGCTGCCGAGAAGAGCCAGACAGAGACTTTCCAACCCACAACAGATGCGACGCTTTGTCTCCCCACTTCACTGCTGCCCCCAACACCCTTCCGAATACAGCACCCTTAAAAACCCAAGCCTTGGCAGGGCTCGGTGGCTCAGGCTGTAATCCTGCGCCTTTGGGAGGCTGAGGTGAGTGGATTGCCTGAGCCCGCGGTTCGAGACCCGCCTGGGCAGTGAGACCGCATCTCTACAATAAATCAAAAAATCAGCCAGGCGTGGTAGCACGCGCCTGTAGTTTCAGCTACTCAGAAGACTGAGGCGGAAGGATCACTGGAGCCCAGCGGGTCGAGGCTGCGGTGGCCGGGAGCGGCCACTGCACTCCAGTCTGGGTGACAGAATGAGACTCCAACTCAAAAAAAAAAAAAAAAACCAAGCCTGCCCCTCTTGGGCATGACTCCCCACGGGACCTCGCCTGGGAGTTTCTCCCCCAATAAATGCTTGGTTTATACTGGCCCTTTGTCCTGTGCCTCTTTCGGTATCTCCAAATGTTACAAATAGCACATTCCATTACATCTGATATAATACTTAAACTTTGGGGAATGTCTGATCTCAGACCCCAACTAACGCCACTGTCTAAGTCACCCTGGCTACTCAGGACGCCTTGAACCAGTGCAAGTACCAAGCATAGGACCATCACAGTTGCGATAGGGAAATTCATCCCACCAAGATTACAAATAACCGAGGGAACTCTACAGTGCCTAGTCAGCCCCTTGCTGATCTCAAACAAGAAGAAATAGTCTATTGAATGAGAAAGAATCAAGAAAATAATTCTGACAATATAAAAAGCAGGTTCTTCAATGCCCTCAAAAGACTACATTAACTCTTTAGCAATAGATCCTAACCAAAATAGAATCTTTGAAATTCCAGAGATAGAATTCAAAAGGTTAATTACATAGTTGCTCAATGAGATTCATGAGAAAGCTGAAAACCAATGTAAATTAAAAAAAAAACTAATCAGGATCTGAATAAAAAATTATTCAAAAAGATAGACAACTTACAAAAAAAGCTGAAATTCTGAATAAAAGAATTATTCAGGAAAGTATGAACTTCAGTGGAAAGTTTTTAGACCAAAACAAGTGGAAAAAAGGACCTCAGAACTTGAAAACAAGGCTTTTGAATTAACCTAAGCAGATGAAAATACAAAAAAAAAGAATCAAGAGAATGGAACAAAGTATCCAAGAAATGTAGACTTATGTAAAATGTCCAAACCTAAGAATCATAGGTATTCCTGAGAAAGAAGAGAAAGCAACAGGTTTGGAAAAAAATTTATTTGAGGGAGTAATTGAGGAAAATTCCCTGGCCTTTCCAGAGATTTAAATTTCCAGATACAAGAAGCTCTATAGACTCAAATAAAGGGGTAGGAAAAAATATTTCATACAAATGGAAACCAAAAACAAGGAGGAGTAGTCATTATCCTATCAGACAAAACAGTTTGTAAATTAGCAGTTAAAAAAAGTCATATTATATAATGATAAAGGGATCAATTCAACAAGAATTTTAAATATATTTGCACCTAATACCAGAACTGTCTTTATGAAACAAATTCTTCTAGACCTAAACAAGAGAGAGAGAGAGAGAGAGAGAGAGCAATATAATAATAGTGGGAGACTTTAACTCTCTACTAACAGCAATAGACAGAGCATCAAATCAACAAAGAAACATTGAAATTAAACTGGACCCTAGAGCAAATGTAGCAGACACCTATAGAACACTTCATGCCAAAACTACAGATTATACATGCATCGTTCTCCAAGATAGATCATATGGTTGGCCACAAATCAAGTCTCCATAAATTCAAAACAGTTGAAATTATATCAAGAACCTCCTCAAGCTGGGCTCGGTGGCTCAGCCTGTAATCCTGTGCTTTGGGAGGCTGAGGTGAGTGGATTGGCTGAGACCGCAGGTTCGAGACCCACCTGGGCAACTTGGCGAGACCTCATCTCTACAATAAATCAAAAAATTAGCCGGGTGTGGTAGCGCATGCCTGTAGTTCCAGCTACCTGGAAGCCTGAGGCAGAAGGATCGCCAGAGCCCAGCAGGTCAAGGCTGCAGTGGCCGGGAGCGGCCACTGCACTCCAGTCTGGGTGACAGAGTAAGACTCCAACTCAAAAAATAAAAAAGAACCTCCTCACACCGCAGTGGAATAAAATTAGAAATTAACTTAAAGAAGAGCTCATGAAACCAAACACAAAATATGTTAAATGATCTGCTCTTGAATGATCCTTTGGTCAACAATGAAGTCAAGATGGAAATTTAATTTCTTAAAATGAATGACATTAATGCAACAAGTTAGCAAAGCTTCTGGGACACAGCTGAAGCTATGCTCAGAAAAAAATGATTATGGTGCTTAAGGCCTACATTAATAAGACTGAAAGATCCCATATTGACAACCTGAAGTCACATTTCAAGGAACCAGAAAAATATGAACAAACTAAACACAAAGCTAACAGAAGAAAACAAATAATGAAGATCAGAGCAGAACTAAATAAAATGGAAATAAAAAGAATACAAAGGGATCAATGAAACAAAAATTGGCTCTTTTAAAAGATAAAATTAACAGGCCACTAGCTAGATTATTTAAGAAATGAAGACAGAAGATTCAAATTAGTTCAATCAGAAGTGAAAATAGAGACATTACAACTGATATGACAGAAATAGAAAAGATCATCTAAGATTATTATGAGAACTACTATGCAAACAAACTAGACATTCTAGAGAAAATGAATAAATTCTTGGAAACAAACACCCTCCCTTCAATCTTGAATCAGGAAGAAATAGAAACCTGAAAAAACTAATAATGAGTAGTGAAATTGAAACAGTAATTAAAATTTTCCCAACAAAAAATAAAGGCCAAGACTGATGAACTCAGAGTCAAATCTACCAGACTTTAAAAGAAGAACTGATACCAACTTTACTGAAGCTATCCTATAACATTGAGGAGAGAATTCTCTTTAATACATTCTATGAAGCCAGTATCACCCTGATATCAAAGCAAGAAAAAGACACAATAAGAAAAGAAAACCACAGACCAATATTCCTTGTGAACATAGACACAAAAATTCTCAACAAAATATTAGCAAACCAAATACAACAGCACATTAAAAAAAGTCTACCATGATTAAATTGGTTTTATCTCAGGAATACACAAATCAATAAATGTGATCCACCAAATAAACAATTAAAAACAAAATTCATTTGATCATTTCAATAGACACAATAATAGCATTTGATAAAATCTAGCAACATTTCATAATTTTAAAAAACTCAGCAAAATAGGCATAGAAGGATTATTCCTCAAAATAATAAAAGCCATATACAACAAAGTCATAGCTAATGGAATCCTGAATGGAAAAAAGTTGAACACATTCCCCCTCAGAACTGGAACAAGGCAAGGATGCCCACTTTCACCACTCTTGTTCAACATAGTACTAAAAGCCCTAACCAGAGCAATCAGACAAGAGAAATAAATACATGATATCCAAATTGGAAAAAAATTCAAACTATCTCTATAAGATGATACTACAATATTTTACCTAGAGAATTCTAAAGACTTGTTAAATGTATTTGTTAAGGTTTCAAGATACAAGATCAACATATACAAATCAGTAGCACTGCGATATATCAATGGTGATCAAGCTGAAAATCATATCAAGAACTCAATTTCATTTACAATAGCAGCCAAAAAGTTAAATTACTTAGAACTATATTTAGCCAAAAGAGTGAGAGAGTGCTACAGGAGAACTATAAAACATGATGAAATAAATTGTAAAGGACACAACTAATGGAGCAACGTCTTATACTAATTAATTGGAATAACCAACATTATTGTTATTATTACTTTTTTTTTTTTTTTTTGAGTTGGAGTCTCACTCTGTCGCCCAGACTGGAGTGCAGTGGCCACTCCCGGCCTCCGCAGCCTCAACCTGCTGGGCTCCGGTGATCCTTCCGCCTCAGCCTTCCAAGTAGCTGGAACTACAGGCACGTGCTATCACACCCAGCTAATTATTTATTTATTTATTGAGAGATGAGGTCTCGCCAAGTTGCCCAGGCATTTCTTGAACCCACGGGCTCAGGCAATCCACTCACCTCAGCCTCCCAAAGTGCGGGATTACAGGCTGAGCCACTGAGCCTGGCTCAACATTATTAAAATGACCATAATACCCAAAGTAATCTACAGATTCAATGCAATCCCTATCAAATTACCAATGTCATTTTTCACAGAGTTAGAAAAAAACCAATCCTAAAATTCATATGGAACCAAAAAAGAGCCAGAATAACCAAAGAAATCCTAAGCAAACATCACATTACCTGAATTCAAATTATACTACAAAGCTATACAACCAAAACAGCATGGTACAGGTACAAGAACCAACACGTGGACCAGTGAAACAGAATGGATAATACAGAAACAAACCCAAATAACCTACAGCCAACTGACCTTTGACAGAACAGGCAAAAATATACACTAGGAAAATACACTCTATTCAACAAATTGTGCTGGCAAAATTAGATAGCTACATACAGGAAAATGAAACTTAATCCTAATTTCTCACCATATCCAAAAATTAACTCAAGATGGAGTAAAGACTTAAATGTCAAAACTGAAACCATAAAAATCCTAGAAGAAAACCTACAAAAATCTCTTCTGCACAATAACCTAGGCAAAGAATTTATGGCTAAAACCCCGAAAGCAAATGCAACAAAAAACAAAAATATATTAAGTGGGACTTAGTTAAACTAAAAATTTCTGCACAACAAAATGAGTAATCAACAGAACAAATATACAAACTACAGAAATGGAGAAGATATTTATTATATAAATTATACATCTGACAAATAACTCATATCTAGAATCTATAAGGAACTCAAACACATCAGCAAGAAAAAAGCAATGACCTCACTAAAATGTGAGCAAATGACATGAACAGCCATTCACAAAAGAAAATATACAAATCACCAACAAACATGTGAAAATGCTCAACATCACTAGTCATCAGAACAATGTAAATTAAAACCACAATGAGAAACCACCTTACACCAGTGAGAATGGCAATTATTAAAAAATCAAAAGACAATTGATACTGGCGTGGATGCAGTGAAAAGGGAACACATACGCTGTTGGTGGGAGTGTAAATTATTAGTACAACTTCTATGAAAAGCAGTATGGAGATTTCTCAAAAAACTAAGAGTAGATGTACCACTTGATCCAGCAATCCCTTTACTAGGTATCTACCCAAAAGTACAGAAGTCATTATATTAAAAAAAAAAATCTGCACTTGCATATTCATTACCACACAATTCACAATTGCAAAGATGTGGAATCAACCTAAATGCCAATCAGCTGATCAGTAGATAACTAAAATGTGATATGTATACACCATGGAATATTATTCAGTTGTCAAAAGAGTGTAATAATGTCTTTTATTTGCTTATCTATCTATCTATTTTTTTTTTTTATTTTAAAATTGTGAGGTACAATTCAGGATTAGGTATATAAGTGGTCATCATACAGGTAAAGTTTTGGTCTCCCTTTGGTCCCCACTTTGCCTGGTTTGAGATCAGGTACCCTTATTGATGTTGTGTCCCTTTCCCCCTCCCCCCAACATGGCAGTATCCTGCTACTGCCAATCCCTTTCTTATAGTATTGTGGTAAACTTTCAGGGTCTGCTTATAAGTGAGAACATGTGATGCTCTGTTCTTTGTTTCTGTGATGGATCACTGAGTATGATAGACTCTAAATCCATCCAAGTTACTGTCAAGTTTATATGTTTGTCCTTCTTTGTGGCTGCATAATATTCCATTGTATATATGTACCACATTATTTTTATCCAGTCCAGTTTCAATAAACAGCACGGTGGGTTCCATGTTTTTGCTATTGTGAATAGTGCTGCAATAAACATGGGTGTGCAGGTATCTTTTTTGTAGAATGATTAGAGTTCCTCCGGGTATATTCCTAGTACGGGGGTTGTTGGGTAATATGGAAGGACAATTTGTAGTTTTCAGAAATTGCCACACTGTTTTCCAAAAAGGTTGCACTAGTTTGCATTCCCACCAGCAGTGTAGAAGCATTCCTTTTTCTCTCATCCTTACCAGCATCTGTTGTTTGTTTTTATTAGATGGCCGTTCTTAAGAACGGCCATCTAATAAAAACTACCTGGAGTTAGGTAGTATCTCGATATGGTTTTGATTTGCATTTCTCTGATGATTAGTGAGGCTGAGCACTTATTTATGTGTCTGTTGACTGCCCATATATCTTCTTTTGGTAAGTGTCTATTCAAGTCTTTTGCCCGCTTTTAGTGGGGCTGTTTGCTTTTTTACTTTTGGCACATTTGACTTCCTTGTAGATCCTGGATGTTAGGCCATTGTCAGATATACAGTTGGCAAATATTTCTTCCCATTCTGTGGGCTATCTCCCCACTTGCTTGATGATTTCTATTGCTTTGCAGAAGCTTTTCAGTTTGATATGGTACCACTTGTCTATGTTATCTCTTATGGCACGGGCTCTGGGGTTTTGATCAGGAATTGGTTGCCAGTCCCAATTTCCATAAGGGTGTCTCCTGCATTTTCTAAGGTTCTTATAATTTGAGGTTTTATGTTTAAGTCTTTGATCCATTTTGAGTTTATTCTTGTGTATGTTGATAGGGAGGGATCCTGTTTCAATCCTCTGCATGTGGTCAGTTTTCCCAGAACCTTTTCCCAGTGGTCGTAGAGGTTTTGTCAAAGTTGAGTTGCTTGAGAAATTGAGGTTTTGTTTGTTGGAATCCCTATCCTATTCCATTGGTCTATATACCTGTTCTTGTGCCAATACCAGGCTGTTTTGAATATTGCAGACTTATTGTAAAGTTTGAAGTCTGGAAGTATGATATCTCCTGCTTTGTTTCTTTTGCTAAGGTTTGTTTTGGCTATTCAATGTCATTTATGTTTCCATTTAAATCTGAGAAGAATGATGTTGGCAATTTAATGGATATTGCATTAAATCTGTAGATTGCCCCTGGTAGGATGGACATCTTAAAAATGTTGATTCTTCCTATCCATGAGCATGGAATATTTTTCCATTTGTTTGTGTCTTCTTGGATTTCTTTGGACAGTATTTTGTAGTTTTCATTGTAAAGATCTTTCACTTATCTGGTTAGGAAGATGCTGAGGTATTCCATTTTTTGCTTGGCTACTGTGAAATGTCTTTTGAAGCAACTTGAATAGAATTGGAGAACATCATGCTATGTGAACTAACACAGGAACAGAAAATCAAACACTACATATTCTCACTTATAATTGGGAGCTAAACTAAGGATCTGCAAAGGCATAGAGAATGGTATCAAGGACACTGGCGACTTGGAAGAGAAAGAATGGGATGAATGGCAAAGAATAACTTATCAGGTACAATGTGCACAGACAGGAGTGGTGGGTATACTTAAAACTCAGACTTATTTGCCACTTTACAGTGCAAAAACTAGGTGCACTCCCCAAAACTATTGAAATAAGGAAATAAATTAATATATAATAAAAGTTATAAGTCAATTAAGGACATTTATACTACTAAGATTATATGAAATAGTGTTCACTTTAGCCTCTCTGGCTCCCTCTAAGGTGAAGAATGCCATCAACAAAGGCAAGTGGATATCCTTACATGCTATAAGTTGTCCAACATTGTGTCACATTTTGAGTTATTTCTAATATAAACTATGAAATTTCCTTTGGAGTTTCCTCTTCTTGCATTTCTAAATGCCTCTCATTGTTGTGTTGTGTTTTGGATTTTTTTAGAGAAAAATTTAAAAGCTTTTAATCCTATTACTAAAAAATTTCAGCGCTATTTATTCTCTTTTGTAAGAAGTGTATTAGATTTGCCTTAACATTTTCTTGGAAATTATTTTCAATGTTTTCATGTAGACTGATGATGACTTTTGGAACTTGCACAGCTATCAAGTTGAGATTTTTTTTTTTTAACATCTTTTGAGTTAGTTTTATTGTTGGTCAACTCTTATTTGTTCTTATATTTTTTCCTGGAATACCTATCAAGTGAATATTTCAGAAAGGGTAATTAAAAGGCAAATAGCCTGAGTTTGTACATGTCTAAAACTGCTTTGCTTGTCCTTTACACTAACTCTTGGAGTTTAACATTTATATTAATTTGTGGTAGTAACAAATTATCAAACTTAGCATCCCAAAACAACATAAATTTATCATCTTACATTTCTGTAGATCAGGAGCCTAACACAAGTCTTACCAAACTAAAATCAAGATATCAGCAGGACTGTGTTTGTGTGTGTGTGTGTGTGTGTGTGTGTTATGAGAAAAGAATTTCTTTTCTCTTCATTCAGATAGTTGTCAGAATTCAGTTTCTTGTGCTTACAGGATGAAGGTCCCCATTTTCTTGCTGATTGTAAACTGAGGGCTGTTCCCAGTTTCCAGAGCCTACTGCATTTTTGGCTGATGGCCCCTCTTTCTTCTTCAAAATCAACAATGATGGGCCTAATGCTCATGTCATATCTCTCTGGTCATTCTGTTGTTACATCTCTTTCTGATCCATCCAGAAAAGACTCTAAAAACAAAAACGAAAACAAAAAACTGATGTTTGCATGGATATTCCAGGACAATCTCCACATCTCAAGGTCTATACCTTAATCACATCTGCAAAGTTTCTTTTCTTATGTAATGTAATATATTCACGAAGAGGGCATGTTTAGAGTAGCCATTATTCTGCTTAGATTCAAAAACATTTTTCCTGAGAAATGTATATTTACTACTCTTTCTTCTCCCACTGTCAAATATTATTGATAAAATACTTTATATATCAATTTTATTTTTATTTATCTGTTGGTAACTTCCTATCTCTCTGGAAGATTTAGAAAGTTATCTTCATCTCTGTAATTCTGACATTCGATGAGTCTAGTTGTGGTCTTTCTACAACTTCTGTTTGGCACTATAAGACCATAGCAATGTAACTTCTTAGGTCTTTCTTTAGGTCAGGATAATTTTCTTCTAGTATTTTTTTTAGTAAGAAATCCTTATTCTACTTTTCAGCTCCACCATTAGGTCCATGCCTAAGACATTTAGTCAATGTTTATCTGAGAGATATAAGACTGGGCATAAACATTTGGCTGTCAAGAACATAAGAAAATCAAGACTGATGTTAAAAAGGGAAGAATCCAAAGAAAGGAACCAAGGACACACTAATATAAGACTGAGGAGAGAAAAAGGACGGGCCAGTTGTGTTTTGTCAAATGGCAACATTAAGAGGGAAAGTATTTCTGGTGAAATTCTGTCCCCTAAAAGTTCCCACATATCTTCGTGAATTATAGAACTCTACTTAATTTGGAAGAATTGTAGAAGTTTTTCTGATCTACTAAGAAAGATTTTCTAATGCTGCATAATTTGAAACTACATTGTAAATTACAAACTGCTGATAATATGATTGCTATTATTTCAGAATGCTTTCATTCTTTCAATAAATACTTACACCAATATTTTTATGAGATTGAAATCAAGCCTCAATGATTTCAATACTTTTCTTTCTCCTTCATTTCTCTTGCCTTAAAATTTAATATATTGTATTTTAACTATTTACAGTATATTATTCCAATATGATTTACACTGAGGTCGCAGAAAAGGGATATTTGGAACAGAGATTCCAGTTTCAAAAGGAGAGAAATACATTTGGGATGGCTGTTGCTTTTTTAAAAATATTGAAAGAGAAAATATTATAATTAAAAATATTTTTCTTTTATGTGTTATATGAGCATGGATAATCACAGAAGCTCTATGCGGCAGAGACATAATGAGCTTTTCAGTACTCTTCCTACAGAACAATGCTGGGCAGTTCCTATCATTTCAACACATGAATATTTTTACAATAGTGGTCCAAAATAAATACTTTTATCCAGAGTCAGTCTTCTTGTCCTGGTGATTACAATAGCGAGGTAGGGGAAAATAAATAGGGCCCACTGTACAAACTAACAATGTAATGAAGATCTAAATTCGCTCATTATCCCTTGAAACAGCAGTTAGGAGGTACAGAGGGGATGGGATATTGCTGTTCTTTTGCATACTCTGCAAGGAGAAGGAAGCAATTTGAATAAAATATCTGACAAATAAACTATTGAGAATTTGTCAGAAGTGTGTTGCTCGTCTCTCTCTGCAGGAAGTCTGTGAAAAGAGTTGGAGACCTGTAATGATGGGGAAGTCTTTGCTCCTGTCTTGGATACATTGAGCCCTAGGGGGTCTTGTCTGCTACCCTGTCTTTCTGCATCTTTGTCTGCCCCATAAGGAACACTCCTGCTCCCTCCGGGCTAGTCAGTTGGCTTAAATCCTAAAAGACTTCTCTAAAAGGGTTATTGAACATGTGATAAACTTTTCTATTTGGTTTATATTTACTTTGCACCCAGATTTGGTGACCTGTGCAATTTATGCCTGAACCAATTATTTATTTTTATGAATATTGATGGTCTGCACCCACCACAATGAACTAAAAAATATGAACCACCTCTTAGAAAGCTGTCTTTAAAGAGGACCACAAAAATGGCTTACTATTTTCAAGACCACATTTTAAGTACAAAAAAAAAATCCACTTCTCAAATATCACTCCATAATTTAAAATCTAATGGAACATATATATGTTAAAAGCTTGTCTTATTGTGATTTTTTTGAAAGAAACAATGTAAATATTTAATTCAAAATAACTTTTTGAGGAATCATTTAAATTGATTTAAAATTACATTATGGTCTTAAGGTCACAAGCTTAAAAGTCTACACAGTTAAACAACCCATAAGAAACTGCATCTGATAAAAATGGAGGTGGGGAGGTGGTAGTTATAAATGCTTACAATAAAAATTGTATACCATACTATAAAAATCAATGGAACTTCTATCATTTTAAAATGGGCTGTGAATTATGAAGTTGGAATTTCTTTATGAAGAATAGTCATCCTGTTTCCCCAAGACTTGAAACTAATGATTCCTTTTCAAAGCACATTAATAGTTTCTTAATATAATGAATCATGTTATAGACTGACCTCCATATTAATAAAGATAGTGGAAATAAAGATAGTGGAAATGACCTTGTCAGCAAAAAACTATTAAGGGAGTTTCTTCAATAATAGACTCTCTTTGTGATTTAAAAAATATATGTATTTCCAGCTATCCAGCTGGTAATCTTTTTTGGTTGCAGGTCAGTCACCAGAAAGGATTCAAGGCTTCTATTCTCACTTCTGTTTAGGAAACATCTAATCTAAATAATTTTAGGGATGTCAGTCCTAGGGGCATGGTGTTCTTTCATATTCTCTGAAGTTCTATTGCTCTCCCTTGAGAGAAAAGACTCTTATCTTTCCAGTGAACAATTACTGAAGTGAAATTTATGGCTTCATATTTCTCACTATCTCCAACTCCAGCTTCTCTTGGGATTTCTCCAACTCCAGTAGAAAAGCTTACTATTGTAACAGATATTCAGTGACCTGTGGAAACATCTGGCTTCTTCTGCATCCTCTTCTCCCAATCTTAGCCTTTCCAGAACTTTCGAATTTTCTAAGGTTTGAGAATATTTGCTATTAAAATATCAAAGAAGGTATTTTCCCTCACCATCTGTTTTTCTGCAACAATAGAACTGAAATATATGTGTTATCCTCTAATGTTCTCCTATTCCTTTCAAGCAGGCCAGCCGAGTTTGTGAAACTTCAGGTTGAATTAGAGTGTCTCATACTTCTTCTACCTTCTCCAGAGTGGTTTGCTGGATCTGGTTCCTGAATTTCCTTCCCATTACTTCAATTTTTATTACAAGATTAAAATCTGTTATTTAAAGCTAATAACTCATCCTAAAAATTCTCCTTTAGTTTTTTTTTTCCAAGACATAAACAAGTGTTCTCTGTTTGACTAGATATCTTTACTAACTCTGTGAAGGTGATCTAAATTAATAAAAAAAAAAACTATATCCTCTGTAATAAGTTGGCAAACTGAAAAAATAAATCCAGTGATAAGTAGATGTAAAAAATAATAAAGACAATAGCAGAAATCAATTAAATTAAAAGCAAAAATAATAATTCTAACAAGCCTCCATAAAGATTAACCAAGAAAAAAAAAGAGAGAAGATATAAAGTACAAATGCTAGGAATAAAATAATGAATATTATAAGACCCTACAGATATTAAATGGTTACTTAGAAAATATTACATGCAACTCAATGCCCATAAATATAATTTCAATAAAATAGATAAATTTCTCAAAGATATGTACTACCAAAGCTCATTAAAGAATAAATTGATAATCTTAGTAGTCATGTATCTATGGAAGAAATTTAAATCATAGCTATAAACCTTCCAACAACAACAAAAAAAATTCCAGGCCCACATGTTGAATTCTTTTATGAATTTTACTCAAAATTTAAACAAATTTAAACTGGTAGTTTCTCACAATCTTATATGGAGAATAGAGGAAGGGACAATTCTCACATGTTTTCTAAGACCAACATTACCTGACATGAAAAAGAGATAAAAACAATACAAGAAAAGAAAACTATGAACCAATATACCTCAGGAGCATAAGCATATACAATCCTCAAAATATACAATCAAAAGAGCAAATCAAACTCAGCAGTACATAAAAAGAAAAAAAAGTGTCATGGTCAAGGGGGTTTCATCCTGGAAATGCAAGGCTGATTTAACATTCAGAAATCAATCACTGTCATCATCATAGAAGAAAAACTACCTAGTCATCTCAATCGATATGATATAATTAAACATTTATCCATAGTAAAAATCAATAAGAAGACATTGAAAGGAACTTTCTTAACTTGATAAAGGGCATCTACAAAGCCCACTGGTAACATTATACTTCATTTGAAGACTAAATACATTTTTCCTAAAACTGGGAGCAAACTGAGAATATTTGCTCTTACCACTTCAATTCATCATCATCCTTGGAGATCCAGCCAGTGCAATAAGACAGGAAAAAGTAATAAAAATGTAATATACCAAAACTGAAGAATGCATTGAGTGGTCTTGAGTTGCATCTTGATATTGTATAAACATTCATGCCCCCTAAAATTTGTATGTTGAAATTCTTACCCATATAGTGATGGTATTAGGAGTTGGGATTTGGGGATGTGGTTAGGTCATGCGGGTGGAACACTCATGAATGAGATTATTACCTTTATAAAAGAGGCTTAAGAGAGACCTCTTGCCCCTTCTACCATGTGATACTAGAAAAAAAACAACACTGTGTGAAAGCAGGCCCTCATAAGACACCAAATTTATCAGCACCTTGATCTTGGACTTCACACCATTCAGAAGTATAAGAAATAACTTTCTGTTGTTTATAAGTCACCCAGTTTATGTTATTTTGTTATAGCAGCCCAAATGGACTAAGATACAACTATAGTCTTAATGTTTACATTAGAAAATAAAAGAGTAGAAATGAATGAGGAAGCATCTAATTTTAAAAGTTAGGGAAGAAATACAAAACACACTAAATAAAGGAGAAAAAATAAAGAAGGTAAGGGAAAAATTATCAAAATATAAAGTAGATATACAAAAGAGAAGCTCAACAAAGCCAAATATAGCTTATGAATATAATTAATAATATTAACAAACTATTGGCAAGACTGAAAAGAACAAAAGAGAAAAGGCACAAATAAACTACAATAGATATTAAAAAGGGGGGGACTGCACATGTTACAGAAATTTTTTAAAAACAGAAGAATTTAAAAAAACAATTCTTTTCTAACACATTTTAAAACTATGAAGAAAGCTCTCTTGAGAAGCAACTGCATATTTAAATAATTTTATATCCACTTAAGTACCTGAATTCTTTTTTGTAAATATTAGACTTTATTATAGAGATGTGGGGTATAAGTGAGAATTAACTACACAAGCAGGCTGCATGCTGGTGAAGTTTGGGCTTCTAACTGGCCCTCACTTCCCCTGGTTTGGGACCGGGTACCCTTTGTGATGTTACATGCTCCACTCCTTTGCTCCCTTTCCTGGCAGTGCCCAGCGACTGCCAATCAATCCCTATACTAATGTGATTAATGTTCAGGTGTCACTTATGAGTGAGAACATGCGATATTCAGTTCTGTGTTACTGTGGTAGATCACTTAGTATGATGGTCTTCAACTCCATCCAATTTGCTGAAAATTCCATTATTTTGTTCTTCTTTCTGGCTGTGTAATACTCCATCATGTATATTTACCACATTTTCTTTATTCAGTCCACTTTCAAGGGGCAGTAGGGTAGGTTCCATGTTTTTGCTATTGTGAATAGTGCAGCAATAAACATGCATACGTGCAGATGTCTGTTTTTGCAGAATTATTTATGTCCCTTTGGGTATATTCCCAGGAGAGGAATGGCTGGATTATATGGAAAGTCAATTTTTATTCTTTTAGGAATCACACACTGCTTTCCATAGAGGTTCAGCTAGCTTGCACACCCATCAACAGCACAAAGTGCTCCATTTTATCCCCACCTATGCCAGCATTTATCGTTTTTTGATTTATTGAATGATAGCTATCTTTACTGCAGTTAGGTGGTATCTCATTATAGTTTCAATTTGCATTTCTCTGATGATTAATGAGGTTGAGAATTTTTTTCATGTATCTATTGGCTGCTTGTATATCTTCTTTTGAAAACTGTCTATTCATGTCCTTTGCCCACTTTTAATGTTTTTTTTTTCCTTTCACTTAATTTGAGTTCCTAATAGATCCTGAATGTGGGGCCTTTGTCAGATATATAATTTGCAAATGTTTTTTCCCATTTTGAGGGTTGTTTCTTTTTCAGTTTGATGAAGTCCCACTTGTTTATTTTAGTTTTATGACTTTGCTTTTGGAGACTTGATCAAGAACTTGTTGCCTACTCCAGTGTGCATAAGGGTGTTTCCTAAGTTTTCATCTAAGATTCTTATAATTTAGGGTTTTATGTTTAGGTCTTTGATCCATTCAGAAATGTTTTTTTGTATATGGTGATAGGTAGGGGTTCAGTTTTATTCTTCTGCATGTGGTAAGTCAATTTTCCTGGCACCACTTGCTAAATATGGTCTCCTTTTCCAAAGGTTTGTTATTGGCGGCTTTGTTGGAGATGAGCTGGTTGAGAAACTAAATTTTTGCTTCTAGAATCTGTCCTGTTTCAGTGGTCTACATGCCTATTCTTGTACTAATACCAGGATGTTTTGGTTACTGTAACCTTATAGTACAGTTTAAAGTCTGGAAATATGATCTCTCCCTCTTTGTTCCTTTTGCTGAGGATTGTTTTGGCTATTCATGCTCTGTTTTGGGTCCATTTGAATTTCTGTATTGTCATTTCCCAGTCTCAGAAAAATGATGTTGGTGATTTGATGGATATTGCATTGAGTATGTAGATTGCCTTGGATAGGATGGACATCTTGATAATATTGTTTCTTCTGATCAATGAGCATGGAATGTTTTTCCATTTGTTTGTGTCACCCTTGGTTTTTTTGAGCAGCATTTTGTAGCTCTCATTGTAAAGAAATTTCATGTCTCTGGTTAGGTGAATGCCAAGGTATTTCATTTTTGTGTGTGGCTATTGTGAATGTTGTTGTACTTTTTATTTGGTTTTCTGCCTACTTATTGCTGATATATAAAAATGCAACTGTCTTTTGCACATTGATTTTGTACCCTGAGACTTTACCAAAGTCAATTATCAGTGCGAGAAGGTATTTTACAGACTCACTACAGGTTTCACAATATAGAATCATATTGTCCACAAAGAGGGATAGCTTAACTTCTTCTTTTCTTATTTGGATACACCTGATTTCCTTCTCTTGCCTGACTGCTCGGTCTAGAACTTCCAGTACCATGTTGAACAGGAGGGGTGAGGATGAGCATCCTTGTCTTGTACCCATTATTAGGCAAGATGTTTCCAACTTCTGCCCATTGAGCAAAATGTTGACTGTGGATTAATCATAGATGGCTTTTACTGTTGTGAGAAATGTTCTTACTATGCCTAGGTATATCATAATTTTTAATCAAGAAGAGATGCTGGATTTTGTCAAATGTTTTTTCTGTACCTAGTGGTATAATAATGTGGTTCTTGAGTTTATATCTGTTGATGTACAGAATTACATTTATGGTCTTTTAAAAAATTTTTTATTTTAAAGATGTGGGGTACAATTCAGGGTTAAGTATACAAATGTTCACTATGCAGGTACCCTTGTTGATGAGGTATTCCCCTCCCCCCTGGTAGAATCCCACTACTGACAATCCTTTTCTTATAGTATTATAATAATTGTTCAAGGTCCATATGTGAGTAAGAACATGTAATACTTAGCTTCTTGTTTCTGTAATAGATCACTCAGTATTTTTTAAAAATGTGGTATATATACACAATGGAATACTACACAGTCATAAAGAAGGACAAAATTTTGAACTTCACAGCACCTTGGATGGACTTAGAGTCTATAACATTTATGGTCTTGAGAATATTAAGCCATCCCTGCATCTCAGGAATGAAGCCCACCCGTTATGGTGGATAACCCTTGAGATATGTTCTTAAATCCAAATGGCTTGAATCTTGTTTAGAATTTTTGAGCCTATGTTCATCAAGGAACTTGGCCTGTAATTCTCTTTCCTTGTTGGGTCTTTGCCAGATTTGGGTATCAGTATGGTGTTGGCTTCACAAAATGAGTTGGTGAGAATTCTTTCTTAATTTCCTGGAATACTTTTAAGAAGATTGGCATCAGCTCCTCCTTGTATGCATTGTATAATTCTGCTGAGAAGCCATCTGGTCTGGGGCTTTTTTTGGTGGAGAGATTTCTTATGCATGAGTTGATTTCCTGTATTGTCACTGGTCTGCTTAGAGTTTCAATTTCTTCTTGTTTCAACCTTGGGAGATGTCAGAAAGTCCTCCATTTCCTTTAGGTTTCCTGGTTTATTTGCATACAGGTTTTTATAGTAATCTCTGTAAGTCTTTTGAATTCCTATGGTGTCATTTATGACTTTGCCTTTTGTGTTTCTTATTGTGTTTATTGTCTTTCCCTTTTCTTTTAGTCAGTCTAGCCAGGAGATCATCAATCTTCTTTATCCTTGTAGAGAACCAGCTATTGGTCTTGTTGATCCTATGATATTTTTCTCTTCTATATTCTGCAATTGTGATCTGGATTCTTTTTCTGTAGATAGGATTTAGGTGATCTTGTCTTTCCAGTTCCCTTAGATGTGATGTTTGGCTATCTATTTGTCATCTTTCTTTCTTTTTTTTTTTAAATGTGTGTGTGCAATGCTATGAATTAACAATGTTTTCTTGGCATTTCAGAGTTCTGATGTGTCTTTGTTTTGTTTATTTTAAGTAGTATTTTTATTTCTGTCTTGATTCTGGGTTGATCCAGAAGTTGTTGAGCAGCATGTTGTTTAGTGTTCATGTCTTTGTGTGTTTTGGGGAAATCTTGTTGTTGACTATATTTATTTTTATTCCACTGTGATCTGAGAAGATGTATGGTATTATTTTGGTCTTTTGAAATTTGTTTGCACTTACTTTATGTCTGAGAATGTGCTGATGAGTAGAATGTATACTCTGTAGATGTTAGGTGAAGTGTTGTATAGATGTATATTAGATCTTTTGATTGAGTGTCAAGTTAAGGTTCCAGATCTTCTTGTTGGTTTTTGCCTTGATGATCTGTCTAAATCTGATAGTGGGGTGTTTATGATTATGAATCCAACTATGATTGTTTAAGAGTGAATGTTTTCTCTTAGATTACTTAGTAGTTGTTTTTATAAAAGCTGGCGCTCCTGTGTGGGAGGCATATATGTTTGGGTTGAATATTTCTTGCTGGTAGATTGAATCTTTTACCAAATTAGGGCCCTTCTATGTCCTTTTAAACTTTTGATGGTTTTAAGACTGTCCGATATCAGAATAGCTAGAAATGCCCTCTTCTATTTTCCATTCACCTGAAAGATCATTTTCCAGCTTCCATCTTTGAGCCTGTGAGTATTCTTTGCAGTGAGATGAGTTTCCTGGAGACAGCAGACTGCTTATACAGTTTGCCACTCTGTCATTTCAGTGGAACATTTAGTCCATTCAGGTTAGTATGATTATTGAAATGTGAGAGTTTATCCATGTCATAGAGCTTTTAGGGGATTGCTTTGTTTCCTTTTTACTTTTGCATGTATATTATATATGTGTATTTTTACTTTTGTGAGTATTCTGTATGCTAAGTTAACTCTGGGCTTGCTTGTACTTTTGTGATGAGTAGGATCCATTTTATTTCTTTTTTTAAAATTTTATATTTTCCTGTGTTTAATGCCTTCTTAAATATTGCTTGAAGAGCTGGTCAGGAGGTGCCATATTTTCCTAGGGACTGGATGTCTGGGAATGATTTTAGTTATCCATCACTGATGAAGCTTAGCTTGGCAGGGCAGGAAATTCTTGACTGGGATTTCTTATCTTTAAGAATGTCCCTTCTTGCTTGTAGTGTTTCTGCAGTTAAGTCTGGAGCAATTTTGATGGGTTTTCCCCGGAAGGTAGTCTGACCTTTCTCTCTTGCTGCTATTAGGGTTTTTTCTTTCATGCTTATTTTGTGAAGGTATATTACTATGTGCCTTAGTCATTGTCTTCTCATGTGCTATTTTGTGGGGGTTCTTTGGATCTCTTGTGCTTGGATGATCATCTCTCTGACAAGATGTGGGAAGTTTTCTTGAATGACCTCATGGAATGTTTGTTCCACGGTATTTTGCATTTCCATTTCTGTTTCAGAATATCAATCAGATGTATGAATAGATTTGGCTACTTGACATAGTCCCACATCTCTTGGAGTCTTTGATCCTTCTTTTCATGCTTGTGTTCTATGTTTTGACAAACTGGGCTAATTCCATATTGTGGTTTCAGGCTCTGAGATTCTTTCCTCTGCCTGGTTAACCCTGCTACCTATGCTTATTAGTGTGTTCTTAATTTCCAGGATAAAGTTTTCCATTTCCATTATTCCTTAGCGAGTTTTTTTTTTTTTGAAACTGATTACCTCCGTTTTTACTTCCTGTACAATTTCAGTGAGCCCTGCTTCTAGTTTCTCTTGGTTATTGTACTCTTTTGCCATCCAATCTCTGATTTCTGCAGATGGCATATGGAGCAGAGCTTTCTGGGAGGTTTCCTTTGTGCTCGGATGGCTGATTTTTCAGTTATTGTTGCTTTAGGACTCTGAAGGTTGCCTGTATTTTTTGTTGAGTTTTCCTCATTTGTGACAGGCTGCTTTTAGTTCTCTATAATCTCTCTTTTGATTTAAAACTCTGAAGCTGCTGGGCTCAGTGGCTCAGCCTGTAATCCCGCGCCTTTGGGAGGCTGAGGTGAGTGGATTGCCTGAGCCCGCGGGTTCGAGACCCGCCTGGGCAGCAAGACCTCATCTCTACAATAAATCAAAATATCAGCCGGCGTGGTAGCGCATGCCTATAATTCTGGCGACTCAGAAGGCTGAGGCGGAAGGATTGCTGGAGCCCAGCAGGCGAGGCTGCGGTGGCCGGGAGTGGCCACTGCACTCCAGTCTGGGCGACAGAGTGAGACTCCAACTCAAAAACAAACAAACAAAACAACAACAACAAAACTCTGAAGCTATTCAATTATCCTCTGTTCCAGTGTTCTTTCTGTGGTTCAATATATGTCACTCAGTGATGGGGCGTTCAAATCTGCTTCTTGCTCCACCTTGTGGTAGGTTTCTGTCATTGCAGCGCTTCTCTTCCGCTGTTAAATTTGGACCATCTTTCAGCCCCACCTGTTAGTACTCTGTGGGTAAAGAGCAGGGGTATGGGTTTCCCATCTGCTGACTGGCCTAAAACCCAAGTACCTTCCCAGTGAGAGAGTCCTCAGGTGTCTTTTGTGTTGCACCCACCCTGTTCAGGTCCTCACTGTGCTCTTGAAATCGAGCAGTTTTTCTGCTGCAGAGGAGGAGCAGGCTCCACCCCTCAGAGATGCAGGGCTTGAGGGGTTTCTTCCTGGTCTGGCTGAAGTGATGCTCACCAGTCACTGACAGTGCACCTCTGCCAGGTTCTCTGCAGGTGGACCCTCCTCACCCGTGATTCACCGGTCTGGTGGAAAGCCACTCTCATGGTGGTTGCCCCAGCATGAATCTTTCTCCTATTCTGCTTGGGCTGAGTTGCCCAAAGTCTGTACCCTGCCCAGGATTCCTCCAACATGGAACTGCCAACCTGTGCATGGCCAGGAGGAGGTGAACCATCTCAAAACATCTTTGACTCACTCATACCCTTTCACCCTCAGGACAGGGCTTCAGTTCTTGTGTGACCTTTGGGCATGGTGGGGCTGGGGTGCCTCAGTTTCTGCAGCTGCCATCACTTTCTAATCTCTGTGTTTTCAAAAAGGCCTTCGCTGAGTGTGGGATTATTCTCTCGTCCAGAATTGTTCAAGGTATCTTCATATATTGGTATCTGCCTTACTCATTGAGATGGAGCCAGTCTGCTGCTCCATGATGACTATTTTAGAACTCCCCCGATTCTTACTTAAAAATTTTCCACATTAAAAAAATTGTTTCAAAATTAATATTACCATATTTTCAGAGAACAGATAATTTCAGCTTCATACACACTATTCAAAAAGAGAGACTATCTCATAACTCATATAAAAGGCTAGCAAAATCCTCATACTAAAACCTGACAATATCAGTATGAAGGG
Organism: Cephalopachus bancanus; assembly: GCA_027257055.1. Lineage (NCBI taxonomy): Eukaryota > Metazoa > Chordata > Mammalia > Primates > Tarsiidae > Cephalopachus > Cephalopachus bancanus. The sequence continues at coordinate 872,250 of JAPVLO010000068.1, forward strand.
AGAAAAAAAAATTCACAAAGTAATCACATTTAATTATATATAAATGTAAAAATCCTAAACAAAATATAGTCAACTTAAATCTAGAAACGTATATTTTAAAAATCTTATAAATTGTGAACAAGTTGTATGAGAGGTCAAGATGAACTCTTTCAAGACTGATCTCCACAGACAGTTCTCCAAAAGAGGAAGAAACTGCCTCTTACAAAACTGACTTTCTTCATGGTTCTGTGGAGAACTATGCGGGTCCGGTGCTACAGAAATAATATCCAGGTTAGCCTCAAGACCTGCATTCCAGTCACCCTATTCTCATGAGGCCAGGGATATGTTGCTTCTCTAGCCATGAAAGTTGATGTTTAGACTACTGCTTTTGTGTTGCCATATGACTATGCTGCCATGCATGGCTTATACCCTAGACTTAGATCACAACATGGGAAGACCTGGTGTCCCCTTATGTAAGCCACAGATGCTGATCTCACCTGATAAGCTAGACCTGTAGCAAAGCTGGTGTCACAGCATATCACACTCACATACTGAACCATACTTATACAAGGGAGGCACCAGTAATTTTCTAATAATGTAAGCTGAGAAGCCTATAGAACAATTTTTGGGATCTCACTCCCAGAGAGATTTCTGTTGGATTACTGTTTGGGATCTCTCTCCCAGAGAGATTCTTGTTGGATTACTGTTCATTGACAAACAGTAGGATAGACAACATTTACTTCTATTCCTGTCTCTTGGAGACATTCATTAGGACCATGGTCCAAGATCTGTCCTCAGATTTGATCTTCCCTCAGCCAACATAATAATGATGAGTGTTATAAAATGAATGTTTGTATCTTTCCAAAATTCATATTTTGAAGTTCTAGCCTCCAGTGTGATAGTATTTAATGGTGGGACCTTTGGAAGACAATTAGGTGTACATGAAGTCATGATAGTGTATCTGTGCGATGGGCTCAGTGCCCTTATAAGACGAGAAGGAAACTGGAGTTCACTTTCTCTCTGCCACGTGACAGCACAGCTCAAAGGTGGCAATCTGTAATACAGGGAGAGGGTCCTCATCAGAACTCAATTATGCTGGCAACCTGATTTCCAACTTCTAACCTCCAGAACTATGAGAAAATAATTTTTTATTTTAGTCACCCAGTCTGTGGTATTTTTTAGGGCTGCCTGAACTGGATAATATGGGGGGGGGCAAAAGAACAAAGGAATTTGACTGACCCTCTAGTGATTGGAATGTTCATCTTACACTTCTATCAGCTCTCTCTTACAGGGTAGTGGGTTTACTTAGATATGGTATTTGTGTTATAATTTCTTGCAGTTATGCCTCACTTAATGATAAGGATATGTTCTGAGAAATGTGTCCTTAGGTGATTTTGTCATTGTGCAAACATTATAGAGTGCATTTATACAAACTCAGATAGTATAGTGTACTACTACACACCTAGGCTATATAGTATAGACTATTATTCCTAGCTAAGTGCTTTTTTTTCCAGAGTGCTTTTTTCCCATAGTGTTTTTCTCTTTTCTAAAGAACTTCTCATTCACTACTATGATAGTCTTGTCACTCATTCAAGTTCAGAGGAATATACTTCAATTTTCTTCAGTTTATATCTTTAAATTACATCAGCAGGTGACCTATGGAACTCTGTTTTCACAGCAGATTTGGGTTACAACTTTGATGGTAGATGCTCTAAAACTAACAAAATTAGGGAAATATCACACCATATTAGTTGTATATCCAATCTCAACAGCAAATCTCATAAAATAAGTGAATTTTCTTCTAATCCCCATTATATATCAATGATATACATCATGCTTGGCACAATGATGGCTTATTCAACAGTAGACTGATAGTCCCATAAAATTGCAGTACTGTATATTTTTCTTGTATCTTTCTATGTTTATACACATATAGATGCACCAATACTTACTATTATGTTATAATTGCCTACTATATTTAGTCAGTAACATGCTAAACTGGTTTTTAGCCTTGGAGCAATAGGCTATACCATATAATCTAGATGTGTAGTAGTACACTATACCATCAAAGTTTGTGTAAATTCACTCTATGATGTTTGCACAATGACAAAATCACCTAAGGACACATTTCTCAGGACATATCCTTATTGTTAAGTGAGGCATAACTGCAAGTAATTATAACACAAATACCATATCTGAGCAACACTAAATAACAAGACATAGGTGTAGAATGCATAGATTTGAATGATATGCCATCTCCTTTGGATAGCTGTAGCCCTAAAGTCTATCCTCAGAGATTGATTTAAGAATCAAGTCTGTGAAGTATTGGGGTAGTGTAAGAGCATAATATCTTTAATCCACTTCCTGTACTCTTCACATAGTCTTAAGCAGCAATGTAGTACACAGGCAACTCAAGAAATGGGTATCTGGCCTACTTATATCATTTAAACAATCTAATTGTTCAGTAAAACCTGAAACAAAACAATTTACACCTAATGAACTGCTATTCAACTGCCTGAAAAATTGTGCAAGACCTAAAGTCAAGCATGTTTTATTTTATTGGTATGCTAAAGCCATCTTGTAGGTGTTGTGCTGAAGAATAAAAAGAAGCATATATATGCATAATATATATAACATGTATATTTATTACATATATATGTATATATGATACAGTAAGTCCTCAACATCAATGATAAGTTCTTGAAACCAGACTTCAAGCGAAAATGATATATAATGAATGAAACCAATTTTTTTCTTATTAATGTTATAATGAAGCAAAGTTGAATGAAATGAAGTCATTTAAGGACCTGCATATACATTGTTTTGCCACACCATACACAGATTGGAATAATGTAATAAAAACTATTAGATCTTCTTGATGCCTGAATTATGAAATAATGTATCATTAAGCCTACTTTTTAAAAAAGTGTTCAATTGAAACATATTTAGGATCTCTGCCTACAGGTGCATATTTCTTGCATTACAGGCAACTGACCAAATTCTGGGCAAGCATTTGCACAAGGCAAATCTCTTCCTCTTCTTTTATGGCAGGAGCTTAAGATGCCACTGTGTCACACATGTTTCCAATTAATCTCCTGCTAGGCTATCTGATTAAATTACACAATAACTGGAATGTTTTAAAGGCTTAACTAATTTGAAGCATAGCCATAGGTTAAGCACTGTTGAACCATCACACTCTAAGTATATGTTTAACATAAACAAATCATTTCACAGATACAAGCATGGCTCATGGGGCACCATAATAAGGGGAGGCAAATACCTTTGTCTTATTTTGTCCTTTTATCCAAAACATTATAGTGCCTATTTTTTAATACTGGAAATCAGGTACAAGGCGAATTTTTCATTTATTATAGTATAGACAAACAATCTTAATAATTCAAGCTGTGTTTACAGAGCACAAAGTGAAGTTCAGATTTCATAAATATTCATGATTAGTGTGGGTAAGCAGTCCAGATAATTCAGAAACCACCCCAGTCTTGCATGGTTTAATTTGCTAGTCTAGAAATAACCAATTTACTGATAGTTATGACATCTCTACTTCACCACTGAGAATGAAAGATGAGAAAATACTTCCTTATTTTTTAGCTTAATTCAGATTGTTGTTTCAATTTGATTATGTAAGATTATGTGGATGCTGTCATAAAGGATTGTACACTGTCCTTCCAAATTCCTGGGCTATATATTACATGTGGTGTTTCTCTTTCCCTCCATTTTCTTATTCTCACTTTGATGGCTTGGTATGGACAGTGTGTATGAAAGATAGCAAGTAGGTCTTAGCTACCAGTGATTTCATCCACTTAAGTGACTCTAGCACCTTGTGAAACTGTTAATCAGAAGGCAGTGGCCCTTCTGACTTAAAGAAATGAATAATTTTATTTACAAGGACATTATAGAAAAATAGGTCAGCTTGTAATTAAAAGTCTGGTTGAGAAAGAAATAACAAAATAACATCTAAAATTTAGGCAAATGTTTTAAGACTCTGTCATTCTAGTTGCCTCTGCTGTTTCTTCCTTTAATAGGTGTTTTTAATAACTAGAAAATAATAATAAAAGAGAAAAGACCAATGAGAAATCGATGGTGGAAAACAGTCAACAGCAAGGAAATTTTTTAAATGGTGATTGAAAACTAGAGCTAAGATTATAGTTCTCAAACTCAATTATTGTGTTATATTTTAAGCGTATCTAATAATGGTGATTTCAGATGGAAATCTTGACTTTCCAGAAGCCCTAAATCTTACAGTGCTTTTCTACCAAAGACTTGCAAGTTTCACAAGTATCCCCTCCATTTTATTCAATATCTACTGAGAGGCTGTTGCCACAAGCACAAAGCAGGGCAGTCTTTCGGGTAGGTCAAAGCTTTCAAAGAGCTTCCCATTCAAGGAGGCCACAAAGTTGGCAGAAATGTAAGGGCAGCATCACACCTGCCCCAGTCTATTTCCACAATGGAATGACAGAACTCTACTACCTTCTTCCATCAGCAAGTCTGGTTGATTCTCTAATGCCCATTTTCTTGCCATAAGATATTCTGTCTGCCTGGGCTTCATATCTTGAGCAATGACTAGAACAGAGCTCCCTAGCAAATTCGTAAGAAGATTATCTATTTTATGTCTACAAAACTCAGAATTTTTGTTGGAAGTTGGTAATGATAGAGGAGTGAGTATGGATGGGGTAGAGGACTAGGTGGTAAAGGGAGAAGCAGAAGGAAAGAAGGTGAAGTCAACTGGGAAAGTAAATTAGAGCAGTATGTTGTAGCACCGGCATGACTTTGGCAACTATTCGTTTGTTTGTGGAACCTAATGGAATGTTTCTTGAGGACGGGAACTATATTTTATCTGTATTTGCAATAATTACATCATCTAGTTAAAGAAATAAACTACTTCCATCCGTCTGCTCACACTTTCTCTCATTATCTTTCTCTCTCTCTCCTCCCCAGAGGCAGTAGAGTTAGTCATGTATTTAGTCTGAGTTTACAATATTGACTGGGCCATATTGATCAACAAATAAGGTCACTGATCATGCTCATCTGTGGCATGGGAAGCTAAATGAACCAAGAGCAGCGAGTTCTAATAGCAAGGCTGGAAGAACCAGAAGTCAGTGACCTGGAGACTGGTAGATAAATATTTTAAATGAGACATCACTTTTATGTTTGCTGGAGATGGCCTCTGGTCAGGTTCGTGGAACCACTGACGGAAAGACATCCAGAGTATAAAGATTCTTTATTATTATATGGAAGGATCCACTATGAAAACAAGTTTTTCTAAATATTGTATTTGTTAACAGTATACATATAGAAGTCAGAAACAAATATGTATTCATTTAAGGTTTTAATTTATTAATTAAAATATTTCTGAAGATCCCATTTTATACATTCAATTATTCCCTCATCTGTGCTATTCACAGTGAATGTTCTGCAATATCATGCAAAGATTCCAAGCTAGAATCTGTTACTACTGACAGACAGAGCTAGCTTTATGGGTGTGCAATCTGTGCAGTCACACAGGTCCCCACACAAAAAGGAATCTACACTTCATGTATTTCTCTGAAGGTCTGGAAATTCTTATAATTTTTTAACGAGGGGATTTGCATGTTCACTTTCCACTTGCCCCCACAAATTATGTAGCTGGTCCTACTCTCAGAGTCAGGATAAAAGTTATCAGGTAAGATTGGGTGAAGGTTAAGGAACCATGGTCTAAACAGTCCTTAAAAAGTCAGTGGATAGCAAGAATATAGACAGACTTAGGGCTATTTCAAATCTCAGTATTCGAAAGCTGGTATATCCTGGGATGTTACCAGATGTCAGGCAAGCAGACTATGAGATATGAGAACCAGAAAGTTAGAATAAGAGAGCCCAACACAAGAAAAAAATCAAACTCCTGAATATGTGATATTGGAGCCTTTAAAATTTGAGGTAGTTTATTTGTTAATTATTTAGAGTCAACCATTTCATAATGTACATATACTTTAAAATATCATGTTGTACATGATAAATTCATGTAATTTTATCTGCCAATTAAAAAAATTAAAACACTACCACCAGCAACAAAATAACTTTCAACCCTGAAAAGTAAAATGCAAAAAAAACATGGATTTGTATTAAGAAGGTACGGCCTCTCCATCATCCTAAGTGAAGTAACACAGGAATGAAAAGCCAGAGGTTGTGTATTCTCCCTTATAAGTGGGAGCTGAACTGAGGATCTATAAAGACATATAGAACAGTGTAATGAACATTGAAGGCTCAGAAAGGAGAGGGCGGGACAGTGGTAGGAATAAAAAATCAGCTATCAGGTACAATGTGCACGGGTTGGGGTGAGACTTTTTGGTGCTGTACAATGTATCTATGTAACCAAAAATAATCCATACTCCCTAAAACCACTGAATTTTTTTTTTAAAAAAAGCCATGGTCTCTGAAACAGTTTCTTGTTCCCATGTTCATTTATTTGTATTTATTTATAAATTTGGTAAAATTTATTAAGGTTTTAATTTATTAATTAAAATATTTCATTTTAGGCATCATCACTGTGTAGAAAGAATAATATAACTAACCTCTCCATACCCATCATCCAGTTCCAACAGTTATCAGTATTTTGTCAATCTTGTTTCATTCATTCCTCCATTTTTGTTGAAATCTTTTAATTCAACTCCCTACATTATACCCATAAATACTTTGTGTTCAAATTTCTCATGATTTTTTACAGTTACATTTTAAAATTTGAATCCAAAGAAAGGTTTGTTTTTGTTTGCTATTGTCACTTAAATTTCTTTAAAGCTATTATATTCCCTCTTCTCACCATTTTTTCATGCTACGTCTTTATAAACGTATCCGTATCGTTTGTCTTGTATAATTACCCACATTCAGAATTGGGTTAATTGCGTCTTCATAGGGTTGTTTTTTTTTATCCCCAGACTTTTTGTGATTACTAGTTTTAAATTTAGGGAATAAATTAGATTAGGTTTAATTTTGTGGCAGGAAAACTAAATGAATGGTGCTGCATATTTTTTTGTTTTTCTTCATTTATTTAGTTATAATTGAAAAAATTAAAACTACATATGTGAGATGTACAACATGATATTTTGACATATGTTTTCCATGTGATGTGATTACTACAATTAAGTGAATTAACATATCCATCACCTAATATAGCTATAGTATTTTGTGTATATGGTGAGAACCTTTAAGATCCACTCTACTAGCAAGTATCAAGTACACAATACAGCATTATTAACTGTACTCACCAAGCCATACATTAGATCTGCAGAACTTATTTATCCTACATAACTCTTTTACCAGCATTTCCCCATTTCTCTAAACCCCAAGACCCAGGCAACCACCATTTTTACTCTCTGCTTACAGGATTCAGAAATTTTTAAGACCAGGCATGGCGGCTCATGCCTATAATCCCAGCATTTTGGAAGGCAGAGGTGAGAGGATTGCCTGAGCCCATGGGTTCAAGACTAGCCTGGGCAACTTGGTGAGCCCTCATATCTATAATAAATCAAAAAATTTAGCCAGGTATGGTGGCATGTGCCTGTAGTTCCATCTACTTGGAAGGCTGGGCAGAAGACATGAGCCCAGCAGGTTGAGGCTGAGATAGCCGTGAGCATGCCATTGCACTCCAGCCTGGGCGACAGAGTGAGATTCCAACACACACACACACACACACACACACACAACACACACACACACACACACACACAAATTTTAGATTCCACAGAGAAGTGGGATTGTGCAGCATTTGTCTTCTGTGCCCGATTTATTTCACTTAGTTTAATGTTCTGTCAGTTTATCCCTGTTATCACAAATAACAGAATTTCCTTCTTTTTTAGGGATGAAAATATTTAATTGTATATCACATTTTCTTTATCCATCAGCAGATACTTAGATTGAGTCCATGTTTTGAATATTGTGAATAATGCTGCAATGAACATGAGAATGCAGATATTTCTTCCAGATACTGATTTCATTTCCTTTGGATTTATGTCCAGAAGTGGGGTGGCTGGATTTTCTGGTAGTTTTATCTTTAAGTTTTGAAAACACTGCATACTGTTTTCCATAATGACTGTACTAATTTACATTACCACCAGCGATGTGCAAAAATTCCCTTTTCTCTATGTTCTCAACAACACTCTTTATCTTTTTATTTTGATAATAGCCATTCTAATAGGTATGGAGTGATATCTCATGGTTTGGATTTGCATTTTCTTCATGATTAGTGATGCTGAGCATTTCTTCATATACCTGTTAGCCATTTGTATGTCCTCATTGGAGAAAGGTCTATTCAGATCCTTTACCAATTTTTTAAATAAGGTTATTTATCTTCTTGCTATTGAGTTTCTTATATATTTTGGATGTTGATCCTTTATCAAATGTATGGTTTGCAAATATTTTTTTCCAACCCATAAATTGTCTCTTCACTATGTTGACTGCTTACATTGTTGTGTAGAAGCTCTTGTCTATTTTTGTTTTTGTTGGTTGTGGTTTGGGGGTCATATATAAGAAATCATATTAGACCAGTGTTGTGAAGACTCACTCCTATGTTTTCTTTGACAAGTTTTACAGTTTCTGGTCTAACATTTAGGTCTTTAATCCATTTTGTGTTGCATTTTGTATATGTTGTGAGAAGAAGATCCAATATCATTCTTCTGCATGTAGATATCAAGCTTTCCCAACATTATTTATTGTAGAAAACTTCCTTCCTTATTGTGTGTTCTTGGCACCGTTGATAAAAACCAGCTGACCATAAATGTATAGATAGAAATCCTGTTCCACTGTTCAATGTGTCTGTTTTTATGCCAGCACAATGGTGTTTTGATAACTATAACTTTGTGCTATATTTGAAATCAAACATTGTAATAGCACCAGCTCTGTTCTTTTTGTTCAAGATTTCAGGGTCTTTTGTGATTCAATACATTTTATGATTGTTTTTCTTCTGTGAAAAATACCATTGGAATTTTTATAGGGATTTCACTAAATCTGTAGATCACTTTGGGTAACTTTTTAATATTTAACATTTTAACAATATTAGTTATTCCAGCTGATGAGCACAGGATATTTTTCTACTTATTTGTGTCTTCTTTAATTTATTTTATCAATGTCTTTCACCACCTCAGTTAAATTCACTGTCAAGTATTTTATTTTACTTTATTTTATTGATGCTATTGAAAATGAGATTGTTTTCTTAATTTTTTAATATGGTTCATTGTTGGTTAATAGAAGTACTACTGATTTTTGTATGTTGACTTTGTATCTTACAACTTTACTGAATTTGTTTATCAGTTCTAATAGTTGTTTTGATGGAGTCCTTAAGGTCTTTTTTAAAAATACAAGATAATGTTGTAAACAGAGACAATCTCACTTCTTCCCTTCCATTTTGATGCTTGTTATTTCTTTTTCTTGCCTTTTTTCTTTGGCTATGACTTTCAGTACTATGTTAAATAGAATAAGTGAGAGTGGGCATTCTTGTCTTGTTTGAGATCTTAGAGAAAAAGATATCAACTTTTCAAGTTGAGTATGTAACTAACTATATGCTTGTTGCATATGACCTTTATGGTTTTGATGCGCATTCCTTTGTTACCTAATCTGTTGAGATATTTTATCACAATGGATATTGAGGTTTTTTTAAAATGTTTTTTTCTCCTTCTATTGGAATGATTGTATGGTTTTTAACCTCCATTTTGTTAATGTGTTTTACATTTATTGATTTGCATATGTTAAACCATCCTTGCAACTAGGGATATATCCCATTTGATTATGATGAAAGATCCTTTTAATGTAACGTTTAATTCAATTTGCTAGTATTTTGTTGAGGATTTTTGTATCAAAAATAATACCCTGTAGTTTTCTTTTCTTGTAAAGTTCTTGTCTGACTTTGATATCAGGGTAATGCAGACATCAAAAATGAGTCTAGAAATAACAATTTTTTTCCAATGGTTTTGGGAAAAATTAGAGAAGAATTGGTATTAATTCTCTAAATAGTTTGTAAATTTAGTTATGAATCCATTGGGCATTGGACTTTTGTTTAATGGGAAAATATGTATAATATACATGCCTGTGTGTGTGTGTGTGTGTGTGTGTGTGTGTGTGTGTGTGTGTGTGTGTGCTGTATCTATATTACTCATTCAATCTCCCAACTCAGTTCAAGTTTTCTATTGTTTTTCCTCATTATTAGTATGGTCAGGTTTTCTATTTCTTCATGATTTCAGTACTGATAGCTTGTATAATTCTAGGAATTTATTTATTATTTCTTCTATGTTATTCAATTTATTGACATATAATTGCTCATAGTAGTCTCTTATGAACTTTTGTATTTTTATAGTATCAGTTGTAATATCGCCTCTTTTATTTATAATTTTGTTTATTTGAGTCTTCTCTTTTCTCTTAGTTTAGTGAAAAATTTTTCAGTTTTGTTTCTTTTCAAAAAACCAAATTTTGATTTTTTAATATTGTTTTTCTAGTCTCTAAACAATTTGTTCCTGCAGTAATATTTCTTATTACTTCCTTCTAAATGTTGGTACAGTTTGTTTTTGCTTTTTAATTCTATTAGGTTGTTAATTTGAGATCTTATTTTTTTGATGTAGGCATTTATTGTCATAAACTTTTCTCAGAATGGCGGTTGCTGCATATAAGTTTTACTATGCTATGTTTCCGTTTTTATTTGTCTCAAGTTTTTTTATTTCCATTTTAATATTTTCTTTGGTCCATTGGTTATTTGGGAGCATGTTGTTTACCTTCTACATTCTGTAAATTTTCCAAAATTTCTCCTGTTATTGATTCCAGTTTTATGTCATTCTGGTTAGAAAAGATAATAGATATAATTCATGAAAAAATGCTAAGCCTCACCAGTCATTAAGAAATGCAAATTAAAATCACACTGGGGCCGGGCTCGGTGGTTCAGCCTGTAATCCCAGCACTTTGGGAGGCCCAGGTGAGTGGATTGCCTGAGCCCGTGGGTTCGAGACCTCATCTCTATAATAAATCAAAAATTAGCTGGGCGTGGTAGAGCGTGCCTGTAATTCTGGTTACTAGGAAGGCTGAGGTGGAAGGATTCACCGGAGTCCAGCAGGTCAAGTGCACTCCAGTCTGGGCGATGGAGTGAGACTCCAACCTAAAAAAAAAAAGAAAAACACACTGGGATACCACCTAACTCCAGTCAGGATGGCCATCATCAATAACTCAAGAAACAACAGATACTAGAGAGGATGTGGGGAAAAAAGGAACACTTCTACACTGTTGGTGGGAGTGTAAACTAGTAGAACCTCTGTGGAAAACAGTGTGGTGATTCCTGAAAGTTCTAAAAATCGACCTTCCATATGACCTCATGATCCCCTTACTGGGAATACGCCTAGAGGAACTCATATAACTAAATAAAAAAGATACCTGCACATGCATGTCTATTGCAGCATTATTTACAATAGCAAAGGCATGGAACCAACTGTGCTGCCCATTGAAAGAGGACTGGATTTAAAAAAAGTGGTACATATACATGATGAGATATTACACAGCCTTAAAAAGGACAAAATTATGAACTTCACAGTAACTTGGATGGACTTAGAGTCTGTGATACTGAGTGATCTATCACAGAAACAAAGAACTGAGTACCACATGTTCTCACTCATAAGTGGACCTTGAAAATTATCATAATACTATAAGAAAGGGATTGTCAGTAGTGGGAAACTGCCGGGGTGGGGGAAGCAGGGCATACCTCATCAATAAGGGTACCTGCATAATGAATATTTTTATACCTAACCCTTAATTTTACACCACATCTTAAAAATAAAAAAATAAAAATTAAAAGGTAATATATATAATTTGAATATTCTTAAATTTATTACAACTTGTTTTGTGGCCTAACATATAATCTATCCTAGGGAATATTCCATGTACACTTGAGAAGTACGTGTATTCTGCTGCTATTGGATGGAAAGTTCCAGATACGTCTGCTAAGTCCATTTGATCTAAAGTGTAGTTTAAGTCCAATGTTTCCTTACAGATTTTCTGTCTGGTTGATCAGCTGAGAATGAGGTGCTAAAGAACTCAATCATTGTTACATTATAGCCTGTCTCCCCTTTCACATCCATTAATATAAATGTATATATTTAGTTGCTCCAATGTTGGGTCCATATATGTTTACAATTGTTAGATCTTGACCTTTTCATTATTATATAATGACTTTCTTTTTTTTTAATTTATTTTAAAATTGTGGAGTCCAATTCAGGGTTAGGTATACAAATATTCATTGTGCAGGTACCCTTGCTGAGAGGTGTGCCCTCCTTCCCTAGGCAGTTTCCCACTTCTGCCAATCCCATCTCCCCACCCCCCAATTCCCCGCAGTTTTCTGCTACTGTTAATCCTTTTTTTATAGTATTACAATAGTTGTTCAAGGTCTATGTATGAGTGAGAACTTGTGATACTCGGTTCTTTGTTCTGTGAAAGATCTCTCAGTACTATAGACTCTAACTAAATCCATCCAGGTTGCTGTAAAGTTCATGATTTTGTTCTTCTTTATGGCTGCATAATATTCCATTGTGTATATGTACTACATTTTAAAAATCTAGTCCTCTTTTGATGGGCAGCATGGTTGGATCCATGTTTTTGCTATTGTGAACAATGCTGCAATAAACATACGTGTATAGGTATCTTTTTTATAGAGAGATTTGAGTTCTCCCAGGTATATTACAAGTAGGGGGACTGAGGGGTCATATGGAAGGTTGATTTTTAGGAATCGCCACATTGTTTTCCACAGAGGCTGTACTAGTTTACATTCCCACCAACAGTGTAGAAGTGTTTCCTTTTCGCCACATCCTCTTCAGCATCTGTTATTTTTTGAGTAATTGATTATGGCCATTCTGACTGGAGTTAGTTGGTATCTCAGTGTAGTTTTAATTTGAATTTCTATGATGACTAGTGAGGCTGAACCTTTTTCCATATATGTGTCGGCTGTTTGTATGTCTTCTTTTGAAAAATGTCTATTCATATATTTTGCCCACTTTGTAATGGGGCTGTTTGTTTTTTTCTTTTCAGCACGTTTGAGTTCCTTGTAGATCCTATATGTTAGACCTTTGTCAGACACAGAGTTGGCAAATAATTTTTCACAGTCTGTGGGCTGTCTCCCTGCTCTCTTGATTGTTTCTTTGGCTTTGCAGAAGCTTGTCAGTTTGATGAGGTCCCACTTGTCTATCTTATCTCTTAAGGCATGGGCACATCGGGTTTTGATCAGGAATTGGTTGCCAGTCTCAATTTGTGTAAGAGTGTCTTCTGCTTTTCTCATAGTTTGAGGTTTTACATTTAGGTCTCCGATTCATTTATAGTTGAATTTTTGTGTATGGGGATAGGTAGGGGTCCTGTTTCAATCTTCTGCATATGGTCAACTAGTTTTCCCAGCACCATTTACTGAATAGGTTCTCCACTCCCCAGTGGTTGGTGGTGAAGGGTTTATCAAAGATGAGTTGGTTGAGAAATTGAGGTTTTGCTTCTGGAAACTCAATTCCACTCCATTGGTCTATATGCCTGTTCTTGTGCTAATATCAGGCTATTTTTATTATTATAGCTTAATAATAAAGCTAAAGTCTGAGAGTGTGATACCTCCTGCTTTGTTTTTTTTTTTTTTTTTTGCTGAGGATTGTTTTGGCTATCCTTGGTCATTTATGTTTCCATATGAATTACTGTATTGTTGTTTCTAGGTCTGAGAAGAAAGTTGCTGGTAATTTGATGGGTGTTGCATTAAATCTGTAGATTGCCTTGGGTAGAATGGACGTTTTAACAGTGTTGATTCTTCCGATCCATGAGCATGGAATATTTTTCCACTTTTTTGTGTCATCTTTGATTTCTTTGAGCAATGTTTTGTAGTTTTCATTGTGAAGATCTTTCACATCTCTGATTAGGAAGATGCCAAGGTATTTCATTTTTTGTGTGGCTATTGTGAATGGAATTGTGCTTTTTATTTGGGTTTCTGTTTGTTTATTATCAGTGTATAGAAATGTGATTGTCTTTTGCACATTTATTTTATACGCTGAGACGTTTTCCAAAGTCCTTTATTAGTGCAAGGAGGTTTTTGGGAGATTCTCTTGGGTTTTTGAGGTATAGAATCATGTCATCTGCAAAGAGGGATAACTTGATTTGCTCTTTTCCTATTTGGATACCCCTGATCGCCTTCTCTTCTCTGATTGCTCTAGTTAGAACTTCCAAAATTATATTGAACAGGAGGGGTGAGAGTGGGCATCCTTGTCTTGTTCCAGTTTTCAGGGGAAATCTTTCTAATTTCTGTCTGTTTAGCAGTATGCTGGCTTTGGGTTTCTTATAGATGACTCTTACTATTTTTAGGTATGTTCCATCTATGCCTAGATGTTCAGGGGTTTTTATCAAGAAGGGATGCTGGATTTTATCAAAAGTTTTTTCTGCATCTAATGATATAATCAGGTGGTTTTTGTTTTTACATCTGTTGATGTATTTAATTATGGTCCAACGAATGTTGAACCAGCCTTGCATCACAGGGTTGAAGCTTACTTGATCGTGGTGGATGATTTTTGAGATGTGTTGTTGAATCCAGTTTGTTAGGATCTTGTTGAGAATTTTAGCATCTGTGTTCATCAAAGATATTGGCCTGTAGGTCTCTTTCTTTGCTGAAGCTTTACCTGACTTGGGTATCAATATGATGTTAGCCTCATAAAATGATTTGGGGAGAGTTCCGTCTTTCTCAATCACCTGGAATACTTTCAATAGGATTGATTTTGGTTCCTCTTTGTATGTTTTGTAGAATTCTGTTGGAAAGCCATCTGGTTCAGGACTTTTTTTTTGTAGGCAGTTTTCTTTTGACAGAGTCAACTTCTCAGATTGTTATTGGTCTATTTAGGGTCTCAATTTTTTCTTGTTTCAACCTGGGGAGGTTGTGTGATGTCAGAAAGTTCTCCATTTCCTTTAGGTTTTCAAGTTTGTTTCCATACAAGTGTACATAGTAGTCTCTGGTACTCTTTTGTATTCAGGGTCAGTTGTGACTTCACCTTTTGTGTTTCTGATTGTCTTTATTTGGGCTTTTTCTCTCTTTTCCTTGGTCAGTGTAGCTAGGAGACCGTTAATCTTGTTTATCCTTTAAAAGAACCAGCTATTTGTTTAATTGATTTTTGTATTATCTTTTTGTATCTTATGTCCCAGATTTGAGCTTTTATTTTTGTGATTTGGATTCTTCTGCTAAAGTTAGGGTTTGGGTGGTCTTTCTTTTCCAGCTTACTTAGGTGACTTGTTAGTCTGTGACTTGTTAACCTGTGATCTTTCCATTTTCTTCATATATGTTTGTAGAGATATGCATTCCCCTCTTACTATTGCTTTCATGGCATCCCAGCGATTTTGGTAAGATGTTTCTTCATTTTCATTTGTTTCAAGGTATATTTTAATCTCTGTTTTGATTTCCACGTTGACCTGGGAGTTGATTAGCTTCATGCTGTTTATTGTCCATGTCTTTGTGGGTTTTGGGGGAACTTTGTTGGTGTTGATGTTTATTTTTATTCTACTGTGGTCTGTGATGGTGCATGGCCGAATTTCAAACTTATGAAATTTGTTTATGCTTGATTTATGACCAAGGATGTGTTTGATCTTAGAGTGTGCACCATGTGGTGATGAGTAGAATGTACAGTCTGTGGTCATTGGGTGGGGTGTTCTGTAGGTATCAATTAAGTCCATTTGGTCAAGAGTCACATTGAGGCTCCAGATCTCCTTGCTGTTTTTTTGTCTTGATGATCTGTTTATGGCTGTGAGTGTGGTATTAAAGTCCCCAGCTATGGTAGTGTTAGAGTCAATATCTTTTTAAGTTTGCCTAGAAGTTGCTTTATGAAAGTTGGTGCTCCTATGTTGGGTGCATATATGTTTAGGATGGATATTTCTTGTTGATGGATTGAGCCTTTTATCATTATATAGTGACCTTCTTTATCTTTTAAATTTTTGATATTTAAAGGGTATTTTGTCTGATATTAAGATCACTGCTATTCCTCCTTTCTTCTGTCTTCTGTTTGCCTGAAATCTTGCTTCCCATCCTCTTCCTTTGAGTCTGTCAGTGTCCTTTCTGGTGAGATGAGTCTCTTGGAGACTGTATATTGTTGCCTCATGATATTTTATCCATTTTGCCATTCTCTCTCTTTTCAGTGGTGCATTTCATCCATTCACAATCAGACTAATTTTTGAAATGTGAGAGTTTATCCCTGTCATAAAATTCATATAGAGTTGTTGTTGTTCCTGTTTGTTTGTTGTTGTTGTTTTGATTTTTGGGTTGATTCATGTGTGTTTTCAATCTTTTTCCTTCATGCTTGTGAAGAACAGTGTTCTTTTTTCCCTTTCTTCTATGTTTAATACTTTCCTAAGTGTTTCTTGTAGAGCTGGTATAGAGGTGGCGTAAGTTCTTAGGGATTGAATGTCTGAGAAAGATTCTAATTCTCCCTCATTGATGAAGTTTAACTTAGCTGGGTAGGTTATTCTTGGTTGATATTGTTTGTCTTTGAGAACTTTGAAGATTGGGCTTCAAGCTCTCCTAGCCTGAAATGTTTCTGTAGATAAATTTGCTGCTATTCGAATTGGTCTTCCCCAATAGGTAGTCTGACCTTTTTCTCTTGCTGCCTTTAGGATTTTTTCTTTTATACCTACTTTGTTTAGACAAACTACTATGTGTCTAGGAGTTGGTCTTCTCATTTGTTGTCTTGCAGGGGTTCTCTGAATTTCTTCTATTTGAATAGTCACATCACTGATGAGATAAGGGAAGTTTTCTTGAAAAATTTCATGGAATGTTTGTTCCATGGTGGTCTCTGTCTCTCTTTCTGTCTCAGGAAATACAATTACTCTTAAGTTTTGCTTCTTGAAATAATCACTCATCTCTTGAAGGTTTTGTTCTGTCTTTTAAAGCTTCTATGTTTTTGACAGTTTGGGCTAGTTCTATATTTTGGTCCTCAAGTTCTGAGATTCTTTCTTCTGCTTGGCTAATTCTGCTTTCCATGCTTATCAGTTTGTTATTTATTTCATTCACAGTATTTTTGATTGCTCTTATCTCAGTTATCAACTCTTTCCTATTTTTCTCTTGTGTCTCCTCAATTCTTTTTATTCTCTCTATTAATGTCTTGATATCTGGGTTTGTACTTTGAGACTAGTCATTTTGGGGACTTTTCAATATTTGCATTCTGCAGTCTGTTTTCTCAGTGTCTGGCCTCCCAGGGGTCGTTTTCTTCTTTTGGTTTTTCTTCATTTGTGTAGATTTCCTCCCTCCCACCTTCCTCCCTCCCTTCTTTAATTCTGTTGTTCAGGGATGGTGGGGTTGCTTTTACTTCTGTTTGCTCAGTCTCTTATTTTCCTTATGTGGATCTTCTGACTTTGTTCACTTCCGAAGCTGGACTATGTGTTGGGGGCTATACTTGTTGCAGTTTAGAGGTTTAATTGAGGGGGAAGCTGTGATTCAGAATCTGTCTGCAGATCCCAGTATCCACTGACAGGTATATGGGCACCCTGGAACCCACTTCCCACTGCCTTACAATCTTTCCATGCAGTGAGGGTATAGGTTTGCTCCCCAGAAACAAAACAAGATAAGAAAAAGGAAAATAATGGAAAAAGGAAGGAGGGGGGTGAAAGGAAGGTGGAGAGAAAGAAGCGTAAGAGGGAAAACAAACAGACAAAGCAACTAATAAATGAAAAGAGACACAAAGACAGAAAAGAGTAAAAAAGTAAACTAAAACATACAGATAATCATACAAACACACAGTCCAACAAAAATCGGCCTATTGATGTACTCTTCCCATAAACAAACAGGAAGTCTAAAAAACAGAGAAAAAAATCAGTAAAATAACAGGAACAAAGCAAGTGCATAAACATTATCAAAAACAGAAAGAAAAAGAAAAAACTAAAAAAAAAAAAACGAGCAAAACAAACAGACAAAAATGAAAACAAGGAACCAAACTCGCTTTGAGATTGTTTCTGTAAGTTCAATGTCCTTTTAGCTCTGATCTCTAGCCCCTCCCCTCTGCTCTCAGAGCAGACAGATAGGGTTGCTCACAGCTTGAGTCAGATGCCCCAGGCATACTTTGGAAGGAGGGTGGATCAGATCTGTACTCAGTTGGCTTGCTGCCTGTCAAGTCTGCCACTCAGATCTGACCTGTCTGTGTCACATCCAGTATGGGGGAAGGGCTTCTGTTTCTCCAGTTTGATGAGATTACCTTAGGTCCCAAGTTGGAGACTGGATGGAGCTGGGCAGAGCTGGGTGGGGCAATATAGGTCTCTACCTGGTCCTGGGACAGAGAAAATGGCTGCTGTCGGTGTCTCCTCAAAAGGCATGGAGCACCTCCGACTCTCCCTGATCCTCTCTTTCCGCTGATCAGATCCAGGGCTCCAACTGATCTGCTATAACAGGTGATGGTGTGGGCCAGGTATCAGGCAATGAGAATCAGCTGGATTTGACAGAAGAGTCCTGTGAGCATAGATGATCTTGAGCATGCCTGTGCTCCTATCTCAGGGTGGTGGGGTTTGCAGTCACCCTCAGAGGGGGAGCCCAGGTGCATGAACCTGAGTCTCTACTCAGACGGACTTTTACTCTCCCACCAGTGCATGCCTGTTCATGCAGAGAGTCTTTATGGATACTTGTCTTGCGGAGTTTCTCAAGTCCAACCTGTCCAGTCGCCATCTTAAGCTCCACCTTATATAACAACTTTCTTTCTTTCTTTCTTTTTTTGCATTTTTTGACTTAAAGTCTATTTTACTTGATTTGATTATAGTTTCTCATTCTCTATTTTGTTTTTATTTTCATGGAATATCTTTTTTCATCCCTTCACTTCCAATCTATGTGTATCCTTTCTATTGAAGTTAGTCTCTTGTGGGCAGTATATAGTTGAGTCTTATTATTTTTCTTTTCACTTAGTAGATTTTTTTGAATAATTTAATCTATTTATATTCAAAGTAATACAGGTAAGGACTTACTACTGCCATTCTGTTAATTGTTTTCTGGTTACGTTGTAGATCCTTGCTCCTTTCTTCATCTGTTGCTATCTTCTTTTGTGATTAAATAATTTTCTCTACTGGCATGCTTTGATTCATTGCTTTTTATCTTTTGTGTATCTCCTATAGATTTTTGCTTTGTAATTACCATGAGACTTACATAAAATAGCTTGTAATTACAATAATCCATTTTTAAGCTGATATCTTTACTTTGATTAAATAGAAATTTAATGTACCTATAATCATTTTTAATACTTTTGTCTTCTAACTTTTTATAGTAATATTAAAAGTAATTTATGAGTCACCATTGCAGTACTAGAATATTCTGAATTTGACAATATTTTTTCTTTTACAGTGAGTTTTATGTTTTCATGTTGTCAGTTAGCATCCTTTTATTTCAACTTGAAGAAATCTTCTTCAACATTTCTTGTAAGGCATGTTTAGTGTTGAAGACTTTCCTCAACTTTTGTTTGACTATATCATCTCACTTACTCCTTACCTGTAAGATTCTGCTAAGAAAACTACTGATGTTCCTGTGGGGGGGGGTTCCCCAAGACAGCCTGGTGCCTGGTGCTTTGGAGACCAGCTTGGAATCTGGGGCTACAGGGAATGGCCTGAATCCTGGGTCTGTTAGGACCAGTTTGCAGCCTGGATCTACTGGACCAGTCTGTATTGTGAGTCTGTAGGGGATGGCCTGGTGCCAGGGTTCACTGGGGATAGCCTGGTATTGGTGTCCTTGCAAAGTTGGTTGCTCATTGTACTCTCCTTTTGATATGTGGAGGGTATCTCTTCCAATTCCACCATGTGTGCTTAGGGAAGGGTATGCACAGGTAATGTTAAATTGTCCCCTCTGCATTGTGTAATACAGATACATCAATATATCTTTTCATGTATCTGTACTACACTCACATGCTATAACCTTTCATCTGGATTCCTTAGCTCATTTGAAGGTATTTTCATACATAAATGGTTATTCAACATGATGTTTCTGTGTGCTGTAAATACCTGTTCCACCATTTTGCTGTCATCATGTAAAGAATGTCTTTACATTATATTAGGAGACATATAATTTCTGTTTTCCCAAATTGTAGTACCGCTAAAATTGGGTTGGGTGTTGCCAGTTTTGTCTAACAATTTCAAAGTTCTTTATGGGCCAAATAAGAGTTTTAGTAGCCATTGATTATGATTGGCTTAATACTTCATTTCATTAGAGGTTGCAAAATATTACATTTGTAAATCTCTCATTTATTCTGCTTTTGCTAGCTAGAATTTTTCAATATAGAAGAATTGTCTTTTGTTAGCTCTTTGTTTACCATAAAATATCATTCATACAGGAAAGTTATAGTAAAAGCTTTGCTCTTCTACCCACTCCAACTTTTATCTTAACTACTTTTTAGAATAATAAGTTGGTATCCTAGCAACCTCTAGTGGTGATCAATTAGGTTTTTCTTTATTTTTAGCATAATTGTGAACTCACAGATTTTTAAAATATCTGATATTTTAAATTCATTGCAAACATTATTTTCAGTGTTATAATTAACTGATCTGTGGTTAGATTAGTGGGAGCCTTTTAAATAGGCTCCTACCTCCCTTTGACATGTCCCCAGTAGTCTTACATCTTCCTCCATTTCTGAAATAAAAAGATGTCTCATGTTCCCCTTGTATCTTTTCTGTGCTGGACTTAGAATCAGCTGATTCTCAAAGAATACCTCATTATTTTTATGGAAAAAGATCATTAGTGACCTTGGTCTAAGCTCCTTTTCAAAATTTTCTCCACTTTTTGATAGGAACCAATGTTGGTAGTGCAGGTTTGGGGATTTTCTTGTATGAATATGCCATTGGCAGCACCTGGTGGACATTTTGGTATAGGACCAGAAAACCAACTTCAACTGTCATTCAATAATCCTGCTAAGATGTATTAATTAGATATGGTTAGTACACCAACAGTTTACTTCTAGCTGATGCAACAATCCATTATGGGCTGAAGGAGTGTCAGCTGTACATAATCTCCCAGGTCCAGGCTGGAAAAAGCAGCACCATATTTCACTGAACCCTTTGAAACACATAGGCTTCTCGGTTACCTAATTGGAGAACAAAGTACTGGTGGGTTTCACAGTGGTTATTGAATGGTTTAGTACTCAAGTAACTTATATCACTTCAACTCACAAATCACTATGCTGTTACAAAGCTCCACTTAACTTCAATTTAATCCTCCCATAAGCTCAGAACAGGAGAATTGGATATGGGTGAGTACTAAAAGTTTCCATCATAGAAAGATAATTTAAGCTGAGCTTTTTAGCATCTTAGATGACATCAGAACACCATCATAGAAGAGCTGGAAATCTATTCAAGATATGTAGTCATCTCTATAAAAACACTAAGGTTGGAGTGGGATAAACATAAGCAAGAGAATTTATTTCTAACTAACTGTATCATTTTGAGTAAATAACATTTCTGAACCACTTTTTTATCTTCAAAAACTAATTTCTGAGTACAAATATTTAAATATAGATTCAGCAGTCAATCACTTGCTTTGAAAAAAAATGAAATCTTATGTATGGTCCCAATTAACAAAGCAGATGGATGTACAGCTACTCTAGGTGAAGAGTGGAGGACTAGCACTAAGCCTTCAAGTAGTTCTTCTTTTTCTCCTCAACACCCTTCAGTGGCTCTTCTGACAGTGCCACTGTTAAAATTAGTCTCTCAAACACTGTGACTTGTGTTTCTTGATTTTTTAACTTCTAATACTTAATGTTCAGCAACCACTAGAGTATCTGAAAGACATAGTTTAAGACTTCAGGTACTGGTGCTCAGTCTAATTATGTAGTAAATCTTCACTTATACCCCAAAACTCTAAAATAAATAAATTCATTTCAAAAAGATGTCATGCAGAAAATTCAGATTACTATTAGCTAGAAATGGAGAGTAGAATATAATTTTGAACATTTCCTTTAGAGATGTTTTTTGAGACATGGTTATTTGTACTATAATTGTCTAATATCCTATGCATCTATATGTGGTTGTGTGTGCACAAATGCATGAATAGCTAAAATACTTAATATGGTTAATGGTTAATATAGTTAGTATGCATGAATAGCTAATACATTGTTTTTCTTCAAGTTTTGTAAACTTGTTCGAAAGAGAAGAAGAGTCATTATAAAGCACATTTTTGAAATATGGAAAAAGTTATGTTCTCAGATGCCAGAGAAAGATATTTGTGCCAATATAGAAGTTAACCAAATGAAGCCAATTTAATTTACTTATACCTTTTTCACTCCCACAGATGAGGTGACCACAAATGCAATTAAATAATCAACAGACGTCAAAACAAAAACCACATGTTATATCATTAGATGCAGAAAAAGCTTTTGATAAAATCCAACACCACTTGTTGATAAAAACCCTCAAACATCTAGGCATACACAGAACATACCTCAAAATAGTAAAAGCCATCTACAAGAAAACCACAGACAGCCTACTCCTAAACAGACAAAAATTGAAACCATTTCCCCTGAAAACTGGAACAAGACAAGGATGCCTACTTTCACCCCTTCTGTTCAATATAGTATTGGAGGTCCTGGCTAGAGCAATCAGAAAAGAGAAGGTGATCAGGGGTATCCAAATAGGAAAAGAGGAAGTCAAGTTATCTCTCTTTGCAGACGACATGATTGTATACCTTGAAAACCCAAGAGAATCTGTCAAAAACTTCCTTGCACTGATAAAGGACTTTGGCAAAGTCTCAGAATACAAAATAAATGTACAAAAGAAAATCGCATTTCTTTACACCAATAATAAACAAACAGAAACCCAAATAAAAAGCACAATCCCATTCACAATAGTCACACAAAAAATAAAATACCTTGGCATCTTCCTAACCAGAGATGTGAAAGACCTTTACAATGAAAACTACAAAACATGCTCAAAGAAATCAAAGATGACACAAACAAGTGGAGAAATATCCCATGCTCATGGACTGGAAGAATCAACATTGTGAAGATGTCCCTCTTACCTAAGACAACCTACAGATTTAATGCAATACCCATCAAATTACCAGCAACATTCTTTTCAGATCTAGAAAAAACAATATAGGAATTCATATGGAAACACAAATGACCAAGAATAGCCAGAACAATCCTCAGCAAAAAAAAAAAAAAAAAAAAAAAAGAAGCAGGAGGAATCACTACTAGATTTTAAACTTTACTGTAAAGCTATAATAATCAAAACAGCCTGGTATTGGTACAAGAACAAACATATAGACCAATGGAAGAGAATTGAGATTCCAGAAGCAAAACCTCAATTTCTCAACCAACTCATCTTTGACAAAGCCTTCACCACCCACCACTGGGGAGAGGAGAACCTATTCAGTAAATGGTGCTAGGAAAACTGGCTGACCACATGCAGAAGATTCAATCAAGATCCCTATCTATCCCCATACACAAAAATTAACTCTAAATGGATCAGAGACCTAAATGTAAAACCTCTAACTGTAAGAACCATGGAAAGTGCAGGAGACACTCATATGGAAGTTGGAACTGGCAATCAATTCCTGATCAAAACCTGAAGTGCCTAGGCCATAAGAGATAAGATAGACAAGTGGGAACCTCATTAAACTGACAAGCTTCTGCAAAGTCAAAGAAGCCATCAAGAGAGCAGGGAGACAGCCCACAGACTGGGAAAAAGTATTTGCCAACTCCATGTCTGACAAAGGCCTAAAATCAAGGATCTACAAGGAACTCAAATGTGCCGAAAAGAAAAAAACAAACAACCCCATTACAAAGTGGGCAAAAGATATGAACAGACACTTCTCAAAAGAAGACATACAAGTGACCAACAGATACATGAAAAAATGTTCAGCCTCACTAGTCATCAAGGAGATGCAAATTAAAACCACACTGAGATACCAACTAACTCCAGTCGGAATGGCCATTATCAATAACTCACAAAATAACAGATGCTGGAGAGGAGGTGGCAAAAAAAAGGAACACTTCTACACTGTTGGTGGGAGTGTAAACTAGTATAGCCTCTGTGGAAATCAGTGTGGCAATTCCTAAAAGCTCTAAAAATCGACCTTCTATATGACCCTGCAATCCCCCTGCTGGGAAAATAACCTGAAGAACTCAAATCACTCTATAAAAAAGATAGCTGCACACGTATGTTTATCACAGCATTGTTCACAATAGTAAGATCATGCAAGCAACCATGCTGTCCATCAAAAGAGGACTGGATTTTAAAAATGTGGTACATATACACAATGGAATATTACGCAGCCATAAAAAAGAACAAAATCATGAATTTCGCAGCAACCTGGATGGAATTAGAGTTTATAATACTGAGTGATCTCTCACAGAAACAAAGATTTAGTATCACATGTTCTCACTCATAAGTGGACCTTGAAAAACTACCATAATGCTATAAGAAAAGAATTGACAGTGGCAGGAAACTATGGGGGTGGGGGCAGGGAGGGGAAGGGAGGTGGGATTAACAGTAGTCAATATCTGTCTGGGGAAGGGGGGGCTCACCTTATCAACAAGGGTACCTGCACAATGCATATTTGTATCCTTAACCCTTAACTGTACTCCACAATTTTAAAATAAAAAATATATATTAAAAAAATAAAATAAAATATCTCTTGCTTAAATAGCTTGTTTTCTGCATATTCTTTAATGATGAATTTTCATGAAAAAGTGATTTTGTTGTACATCAACAAAAATTTCCAAAAAACTAATATAATTAATATTCTATTATTTTGTGACATGTTTTCAATATAGTAAATAGGATTACAGTAGAAACTCAAATCTTAATGTGAGAATTGATAAACTTGAAAATATTTACTTATGGAACAATTTTTGGTATAAGTTATTATTAATATTATCCACACACATCCTTTTGGCTAAAGAAAGCTCTTATAATGTAATAAGCAACTCTGGAGAGCCAAACTGTCTCCTGGAAATTTCTAGATCACATTGTATCAAGTTACATGACAAATATACAGTTAGATGTTTATCCACAACCATTTCAAATGCTTACAGTAACCACATCCTTTTTTTCTGAACTACTGGAACACTTCCTCTGTGTAAGACACAACAAGGGACAGTAAGACAAGTCCTGGCAATATGAAGAGTCTCTGTTTTTTTAACTCTTTCTCTATTTCCAAGTACAAAGGAAAATATGTGTTTTGTAACAAACTAGTACATGCTGGTGGCACGCTTCCCTTCTACCATATTATGATACAAAGGTGAAACCTTTGCCGTGACCCATTTAACTATGGAGTTTAAATGGAAATACATAACTACATTTGCAGGATGTTGGTTTCACAGAAGACATTTCTTTCAAATTAAGTTTTTTAAAAAATGTATTAAATTGTTTTTATTTTGTCTAAAACTTTACCTCTGGGTTTAAGGCTTTACATTTTTAGTGCTCCCCTAAATCTATATCCACAAAAATTACAAAATTCCTAGGATTATAGTATTTTTCTAAATTATTCTTCATTAGTATTAGAATATATCCTTGCAAATTTATCTTTCAATAATATACCTTATTTCACTTCGCAGTACTTTAGATTTCATTTTTCTTTGCTCTATTTAAAGTCTCTAGTCTCATTCAATAAAAGAACCATAGGGATCACATTCATTTTAAAGACAATTCTATAGGGTTACATTATTGCTTTTTGAGTAAATGAGATTTACATTTTTACATTCTTTCAAAGAGAAAGAAGAAAATGCCCTTAAATTATTAAATTTATTGTGAAAATGCTTTAAAATTCTCTGTGTTTTATTTATCAGACATTTTTAATTAAAGCTGTTTCTTGGAAAATAAATTCCTTATGAAGAAAACATTGAATTCTCCTTTTATCTATACATTAAACAGCTTATGCATTTTTCATTCCTTTAATTTTAGATGCCAATATTTTACCTCTTGGGTAACTTTCTGTGCAGAAGATTCATAACAAGAACAATGCTAAGTCTGCAATTCTTTATATAAAGGTGAGTAGCTATTCAAAAATGATTACAAGCTAACAATCAAAGTCTAATATAAGTTGCTGTGCTACAAATTGGATAATGACATCTTTTGGCAGGACATGCATGGCCAAGTATTTTTGCAATCTAGATGATGTGATAAGAACATTAAAGTGTGTAACTGTGGCATAGCAAAAACTAGAGAAAATAGTAAGGTCAGACTCTTGAATATTGACAAGCTCATTTTCTAGCCTAATAGAGGGAACTCAGCTCTTGGATTCTCGTGGTTGCTCGTCTAAGTTCTGAAAAGATTCGAGACCTATGTCTTCTCATTGCTATTTAGCATTCATATAGTAGAAAATCAAATTGAATATACCTTAAGCCAAGTTGGGGTTTTACTTTTGTCAATCTTTAAATACAGACCAGAATTTATTGTATAGCCTAGCTCATATACATATAGTGAAGTATTTTAATAAACATTTAATGATTCCTTTGTTCTTAGATATATATGGGATTAGAACAAGATTACTGCTACATGGTGTAAGTTGACTTCTTGGTGTGCATTTATATGTGTATGGCTGGGATACCAGAGCCTATGACAGGTGTTTTATCAGTGTTACCTTAAAGCCCACTGCATACTGATTGAGAGATAGTAATTTAAAATTTATTTTTGAAGTTGAAGATGTGATCTTGCATTTAAAAGCCTTAAATTGGCCGGGCTCTGTGGTTTAGCCTGTAATCCCAGCATTTCGGGAGGCTGAGGAAAGTGGATTGTCTGAGCCTGCAGATTCGAGACCAGCCTTGGCAACTTATCGAGACCTCATCTCTACAATAAATCAAAAAATTAGCCATGCATGATAGCGTGTGCCTGCAGTTCCAGCTACTTATAAAGGCTGAGGAAGAAGTATCACCAGAACCCAACAGGTCGATGCTGGGGTGGCGGTGAGTATGTCACTGCACTCCAGCCTGGGCAGTGGAGTGAGACTCCAACTAAAAAAAAAAAAAAAAAAAAAGCCTTAAATTGTCTTACCTTTCCTTAAATCACCTGCTCCTTTCTCTACAAAAGCCAGGATACTTTCTAATTCCTAGGTGGCAGGAACAAGCTCTTATAAATAATACAGACTAGCATTTGTTTGAGCATGTGTCTTAATTAAACAATAATGCTTACAATGCATATTATTATATATATTTGTATAAATTCTGCATATACTTATATAAATTATCTCGAATTTATGTATCAAAATACTCTTCAAAATAGATAGTACAATGTCCAATCTGTAAACCAGAAAATAAAAACATTAGCTCACATTTATTGAATACTTATGCAATGGGCACTGTGCAAAGTGCTTTACATTTACCAGTGCTAAGTGTATGCTGAATCCTTACGACTCTAGGAGGGAAGTGTTATTATTATACCCATTTTAAAGATAAGAAAACTGTCACTTAAACAGGTTAAGTAATTTTCCCAAGTTAATATGTGGTTTGTGCAATGCATTGCTGCAATAGCTTCATTCTAGAGTAAAAATTTCAAGAGGCCCAGAGTCTTCAGGAGAGAAGGAGGAAACAATCTATTTTCTAGTAAAAAGTTTTTATTCATTAGAAAGGTAATAAGACTATGAGAGATTTGAAGTTTTTCCTGCTGCCATTAAAGAGACAGGGGGAGCTAAAACATAGGAAAGTTTCCTTTCACTGGGTATTAGGATCAATGTTTTATATGCTGTTTTATTTATTCTTCCTCACATAAGACAGATAGTATAATCTCATTTTCACAAGAGAAAAAGCTAGGTAAAGAAAGGCCTAAGAAAAAGGAAGTAGCCCATGGTTTTACAGTTAACAAATGGCAGCCTGGAACTCAGAGGCAGAACCCATCTGCAGTTGTGGTGAGATGACATGAGTTGGGATAAGTCGGTCCTGAGTGTGGATGGAATTGCACAGGGTTTAGGACCTTTTGAATCTTGAACACTGTACTAGGCCTTACCTTACCATCATATTTAAAGCAGTCATACATTTCTGTCTTAACACTCCAGCTGGGAACATTTTAAGTGGAGTAACTCTGCTGATAATGAAGTCCTTCATTTCCTCAAAGCAGCCAGTACGGTGCATGTGGTCCAGTTCTGCTCACTACTCTCAGAATCCCTGTATCTGCTGCTTATTCACCTCAACTTCCACCTTAGAAACTTGCCAGAGGCAAGTTCAGCTACCTTTAAATAGGATTCTGCCTAGGATCATGTCCTAGCTGGTACTTCTAACCCCATACACAAAGATATTACACTTCTCTTAAGCTTCCTCTGGCCTTCAGAAAATTCATATAATATAATATATATATACAACTTTTTTGAATCTTCTTTTTCTGTTGAGAAGTTAAAAGTATATTGCTCCCATCATTGTATAGAGATAAATTCTGTAACTATGTGAAAATACTTTGAAAAATGTTCAAGTGTTAACATACCTTACACATTATCACTAATAACCCATGTAGCATGGCCACACTGTTAGAAACAAGAGTAGTAACAGGCATGGAATGTACAATCAAATGCAGGGAAAAGGGATCTAATATTTATTAAGTGGCTGCAGTACTAAGGGCTTTCCATGCTCTTCAACAAAAGGTAAGTCAATACATAATTGCAGTTCAGTGTCTGCTCTACAGATATAATGAAACTAGCGAATTATTTGAGTTATGTACTCCCCTCAGTCCTACCATCCATGTGGTACCATGGCCTAGCTTCCAGGAATCACATTATAATATAACACTCTGCCCCCAGTTTGGTTGGCCCAAAAGTGAGGGCCTGTTCTAAGCTGGACCAATTAGAACTGCCTCCTTAGAACTTGGTTTCTGTTATTTTGCAAGTCTACTTATGGCAAGTTCATATTCACAATACATACTATTCAGTCACCACACTTGTCACAGGATCTCAACCTCGTACCCAAGATTTCCCCCTCTGTTTGTGGCAACCTCTACGGAAAGCTTCCATGTGCTTAGAGATGGGTATGTTCCTGTAACAGCACAAAGGCCTTCTTGTTGCAGTTATTTCTCGGAAGGTCACCCCTTTTCTCCTGCCACTGCCATGCTTGCCTCTGCAGTATGTTGCTTCCTATCAGGAGATGGTGCTCTAGACCCTCAAGGCTTTAGGTCTTCACATTGCACAACATACAACGAACCCTCAAAACCTCACTGAACTAAAGCAATCCTGAGTTCTGCATAGATTTAAAAAAAAAAGCAACTGCTTTTCCATAGAGGTTGGATATAACTCCTGAGTGTGAGAAGTTTTTAAAGTACTAAATGATGTATAATAAAGCACTCACAAATTCAGTGGCTTAAAATAACAACTACTTACCATTTCTTAGATTTTGTGGGTCAGGAATTAAGGCAGGGAAAATGCTTTAATGAGCAGTTATTTTGCTTCATATGATGTTGGCTGGAATCCTTATAGAAATTCATTTAGCTGGGTACTCAGCTGGAACTGAGTAACCAAAGCGGTCTCTCATTTTCCAGAACCTCTTTCAATGTGTCCTCTACTTATTTTTTACATTGGGCTTCCTCCCAACACGCATGCTAGTCTCCAAGAAGGAGTTTTCCAAGAGGGAGAGTAAAAAACTGACATACCTTCTACTGACTGGGCATAGAAGTCCCAGAATGTCACTTCCATCATGTTCTGTTAGTCAAAATAGGTCTCAAGGACAGTGTAATTTTAAAGGATAGGGACCACTTAATGTGAAGGGTGTCATGTGTATCAAGGAAGGAAAGAATTGTTGGTAAACATATTTGGATACTCCTACTGTCAAATACAGATACTATGCTGACTTCTCTAGCTTCCCTTCCCTCCATTCATTTCCTGGGGAGGCACTACATAAATCTTTCTTTCTGCAAGTTCTCTTTCTCATACCTGTGGATATTTGCAAGAGATGTCAGTGCATGTGTGCTTGATGTAGACATCATTAATGTAGTGACTTTACAAGCTCCCATATTAAATACACACAGATAGAAATTTAATTTAAGTTTTGGCTCAGCAGATACTTGAAATACTTCGAACTAGGCAATTTACATTCCTCATTTCATAAAATGTCATAAACAAATGAAGTTCATATTATTCTTCCCATTTTATATATAAAGACACAGACTCAACAGGGTGAAGTAATGTTCCCAAAGTCACTCAGCTGCAACCTGACTCCTTATCCAACTAAACCCAAATTCTGTGCTAATGATATTACACCCCAGTGCCTCTTTTCTGTCTCATCAGTGTAATGAAGGTGGTTCTTTTTTTATTTACAAAATATTTGCAGATTTTTCTTAAATAAACAGTTTTAACTTCATATAATTCTAGGACAGCTGTTTTTGAATGAGTTTCAAGCACTATGAATCTATGGCTTTACCTCTGTAGACAGAAAATATTATTAAGGAATAATCCAAAAATTTTATTCTAGTCAAATTGATCACCTATAGTAATTTATATACCACAAAATATTGAATCAATAGAATATTGATTTTTTTTTTTGAGTTGGAGTCTCACTATGTTGCCCAGACTGGAGTTCAGTGGCCGCTCCCAGCCACCGCAGCCCCGACCAGCTGGGCTCCAGTGATCCTTCCGCCTCAGTCTTCTAAGTAGCCGGAATTACAGGCATGCGTTACCACGCCCAGCTGATTTTTTTATTTATTGTAGAGATGAGGTCTCACTGCCCAGGCAGGTCTCGAACCTGCGGGCTCAGGCAATCCACTCACCTCAGCCTCCCAAAGGCACGGGATTACAGGCTGAGCCACCGAGCCCGGCTAGAATATTGATTTTTAAGAACAAGTCACTATATAGACAGACTTTAGCTAAGTAATGTAAACAAAACCAATGGTTTGACACCAAAATCTATTGAATATCTAAAATATCCTTAATATGATGATAGGTGTCTTGGGAATACAAAATACATACAGATTATTTTCCTCTGGGAGGATTGAATCTAATTAAGAAAAAGAAAACATCCGCGTAAAGCAGTTAAATAACAACTTACGATCATGTAAAGTTAAATGAGATGAAGATGGAAGAAAAAAATATCTTGAACTTACAAAAAGATCTGTGAGTTCCACCTGAGTAGTCTAAACAAGAGAGTACTTGCATCCTGGGGCTTTTAGAATAGGAAGGATCAATAAGTACAAATAACAAAGAATGAAGATAAAAACCCAAAACATATACAGCAGTTCATAGAGAAATTTGAATAAATACTTTTATTGAGAAAAGTAATAAGCAGGAGACAGGGGGAGTATATTGTCTGAAGTTAGCTAGTCCCACTGGAGATTTCTCAGAACATCATGCCTTGCTTTTTATATAGGAGATTCTTAATACAGCAGATACAAATAGGTGTTAAAAATTATACCCAGCTTAAATGCTAGGACAGTCTATGGGCTTTATATATTTTGAGGACTTTGAACCCTCCAAATAATGACAAAGCAGATACATTTGCACATGGAGTTGGGGTGAAGATGGAATTAGGAAGAAGAGTCATCATTTTACACACTAACATCACTCCTTACCTAAACCCATTTTGGACTGTCAGAAGTACCTCCTGGCAATGAACTTGACACCATCTTAGGAAGTTTATATGTGGAATCTCAGAATCTGAATTTCAGAATAGGAAGGTAGTAGTAATACACACTTTTCATCTCATTTTAGTAAATAATATGATATTACTTTTGCAGGAAATGGCATGAAGATAATGTTGCAATTCAGAAGGAACCAGTAAGAAATCAAAACTGTAGGAATTAGTTTCCTCATCTGTAAAATGAAGTAGTTGGAAAAGGTGATCACCAAGGTCCCTTCTTGCTTTATTAAGATGCTGTGTTTCTAAGATTCAATTCTGTATATGAACAAGATTATTAACTTGAACTCACAGTACTTATTTTAAAATATGTATTTTAACACATGCCTATTTTGAATTTTTTCAGGTTCCTGTAGTTTGCATTATGCTATTTCATTTAGTACTATTTTGTTATAGCTGAACACTAGAATAATTTCAGTTTACTGAATGCCCTGGACTATCTCATGATTAAATATGGCATATAAACTTAAGATGGATTATTATTATCTGTGATTACTTTGAATGAACGAGCAACTCAGCACTCATATTTTTAATCAGAATATCGACTTCACAAAATGGTTTTGACATCTTTCTTCACCCTAATGCTGTAGACATTCTGAATTAATAACTGCAATAAACATGGTCAATTTATTATATGGGTCAGTTACAAATGTAATGAATATATTGTAAAACACATTTTAATGTTAAGACCCCAGTTCCATTTGATTGGTATTCTCTTTCTCCTGTTTCCTGAAGTGAAGGAGATTTTAAATCTACTATCTAATACATGTAACGAGTAAATGTAGAAATAAATTTAAATATGTTGCCCTGCATCTAATTTTATGTATCTCTATAGTAGTTTCATTTCTTTTATTGCATTCCATGACAACAAATAAAATACATCCAAAAACTAATAAATATGATAAAATACTTTCTGATATTTATATAGAAGAAAACTAAAAGTAGTTGGCCAAATAGTTGATGCTTTTCTCAGTCCACCCTCAAGATGTGTTGCACATTTCAATTTGCAACTCCTCCCTATTCCTCACTATGTTTTAACCACAGTGGCTGTTACTTGTGTACCATTTGGAATTACACACCTTCATGATGCTTCATTTCTTCCTTTCTAAATTAATTCTGTCTTTTTTGTTCCCATTGTACTTTAATTTCTGTGATTGCACTTACTACTATTTAACGTATTAGAGAATATTGTATAACTAGTGTTTGATCCAGCCTAGTAAACCATCACAATAAGTATTTTTCAGACTTTGCTCCAGACAATGAGTGTGGTATCTCCATTATTCTTTAGAGCTTCCAACTATTTTGGGGAGCTCCTAAGAGATGTCTCATAGGATTATGGACATAGTCCTTTCAGTTTTTGCACTAAATTTATTACTTTTATGACATCCTACAAACAGCTACCAAAATAATTTTATCTACCATGAAAAATATATGTATTTAATTATGTCCATGATTAAAATTCAAATTTTAATCACTCATAAAATACAGCCATATTCCTTAGTATTTTATTCCATGATCTGACTTCTATTTAATTTTCTCGTTTTATCTCTGACCACTATGAACTTTCAAATGTATACTCTAGAAACATCTCCCATCTTTTATTTTCTCCCACATAGTACAGACTTATGTCTTTTGTGTCATTATTTATGTTGTTTCCAGTGCCTTGAATGTCTCCCTACCTTTCTTTAACTGATCCATTTCTTCCTCATTCTTTCAAATTCAGCATATAGTTAATTGTCTTCAAAAAGCCTTATTTCATGTGATACGATTTAAATTAATTATACTAGTAGTAGCTAGCATTTATTAAACATCTGGTTTTAGGTATTTTTCTAAAATCTATACCTGTATTATTTCATCTAAGCCTATCAATAGCCAATCAGGTAGATAATAGTATTATTTCATTTTACTAATAAGACAAGGCGACCTCATGTAACTTTTCCAAGTCTTATATCTAGTAAGTGGAAGGACACATTGCAGCCTGTTTTCATCTTAAAATGGCACTAATCAAATTTTTAATGAAGTGCTCAATGTGTGTGCTTTGGTTCTGCACCATACACTTCCTCCTCAATTGAATAACGCACTGATTAGAAATATAATACTAGAATTTTGGGAAAAACCTCCACCACTGGGCATAAATTTAAGAATTGTGTATTGTAGTTGGTGATTAAAGCAAAGCATTTGTTAAGACCATTAAACAGAGTTTTTTGTTTTGTTTTGTTTTTGAGTTGGAGTTTCACTCTGTCGCCTAGACTGGAGTGCAGTGGCCGCTCCCGGCCACCGCAGCCTCGACCTGCTGGGCTCCGGCGATCCTTCCACCTCAGCCTTCTGAGTAGCTGGAATTACAGGCATGTGCTACCACGCCTGGCTGATTTTTTTGATTTATTGTTGAGATGAGGTCTTGCTGCCCAGGCGGGTCTCGAACTCTCAGGCTCAGGCAATCCACTCACCTCAGCCTCCCAAAGGCTCTGGATTACAGGCTGAGCCACCAAGCCCGGCTTAAATAGAGTTTTTAAAGTAAAAAGATAAGAGAATTGGGGAAGGCATCTTAAAGAGCCACAAATGTATGGGGTGGTCAGAGGCACAAAAACCAATCATAAAAAGGAAGAAAGAGTAGATACAGAGTTAAGAGTGAGAAGAAATGCCACAAAATCCAGAAAGAACAATTAATATGTAGCAAGAATGACCAGCAGAGTAAAAGGCTGCTGATATATCAGTAATATGAGAACTATATGAAATGATTAAGTGGAATAAAGAGTGGTACAGGTAGCTAGCCTCTATGAGAATTGACCCTTTTTCAAAAAGGTTCTGGAATCTATATGATACTATTTCTCTTTTGGAGATTTATTCTGGATCAGACTCTGAATGTTATCCAGGAAGTAGCTTTCTAATTGAAATCAAACCAGAAAATCAGCCCAGATGAAGACACTTCTTTCTCTTACAACCTAAGGCCTCTCAAAGGGAATCGTCCTTCAACAAGCAGGATGTGGGGAAAAATGGATTAGAAGAGAATTTTGTTTTACCAAAAAGGGTTTCTCCACATTGGCCCCTGGCTATGTATTCAGTATCTTTTGTCATTTATAACTAAATGCTTATTCTTTATTAAAATTTTAGAATAATGGGGTACATGTGATGATGTGTTATGTAAGTATATTGCATGAAGGTGAGACTTAGGTTTCTTATGAGCCCACCCCTCCCTTGCCAAAGTGGTGAACATGATACCCAGTGGGTGATTTTATATCCTTTATACCCCCTCCTGCCCTCCTTTTGCAGTACCTAGTATCTGTTTTGCCAATCCTGGTGCCCATATGTGTCCAGTGTTTACATCCCACTTGCAGTATTCAGTTTTCTGTTTATATGTGATTATCTTAGAATGATGGTCTCCAGCGGCATCCATTTTGCTGCAAAGGACATGATTTTGTTTTTCCTTATGGTTGCATGGTATTCCATAATATATGTACCACATTGTCTTTCTCCAGTCCACCATCAATGGGCATCTGGGTCAGCTTTGTGTTTTTGCTGTTGTGAATAGTGTTGCAATAAACAAATGTGTCCAGGTGTCATTTTGGTAGAAAAATATATCTTCCATTGGGTATATTCCCCGAAGTGGGATTGCTGGGTCTAATGGTGGCTCTGTTTTTAGTTCTCTGAGATATCTTCAAACTATTTTCCATAAAGGTTGAACTAGTTTATAGTCCCACCAACAGTGTATAAGCATTCTCTTTTCTTTGCACCCTCACCAACACCAGTTGTTTTTTGTCATTTTAATAATAGCCATCCTGACTGGTGTAAGATGGTAAATCACTATAGTTTTTATTTATGTTTCTCTGATGACTAGTGAAGTTGAGCAGTTTTTCATGTTTTTTTGTCTTCTTGGATGTCTTCTTTTAAGAAGTGTCTGTTCAAGTCCTTAATCCACTTTTTAATGTTTTTCTTTTTCTTTTTTTTTTTCTGTCAACTCTGGATTATAAACCTTTGCCAGATGCATAGTTTGCAAACATTTTCTCCCATTTTGTGTGTTGTCTCATTGCTTTCTTGATGGTTTCTTTGGCTGTGCAAAAACTTTTTAGCTTGATAAGGTCCTATCTGTCAATTTTAGTTTTCACTGCATTTTCTTTTAAGGCCACAAATTCATTGCCTAGCTGATGTCCAGGAGGGTGTTCACTAGGTTTTCTTCTAATATTTTTATAATGCGAGGTTTCACATTTAAGCCCTTGATCCATTTGGAGTTAATTTTTGTATATGTGTTAGGTACAGGTTCAGTTTTATTCTTCTGCATGTAGTTAGCCACTTTTCCCAGCACAATTTGCTAAATAGGGCTTCTTTTTTTCCAGTGTTTTTTCCATTGGCTTTGTCAAAAATAAGTTGGTTGTAGGCCTGTGGTTTTATTTCCAGGTTATATATACTGTTCCATTGGCCTATGTAGCTATTTTTGTACCAGTACAATGCTATTTTGGTTACCGTAGCCTTATAATAAAATTTGAAGCATGGGCGTGTGATGCCATCAGCTTTGTTCTTTTTGCTAAGGGTCACTGTAACTACTCTGGCTCTTTTTTGCCTTCATCTAAATTTAATTATCTAGGTCTCTGAAAAAGTTGCCGGTAGTTTGATAGGAATTGCACTGAATCTCGAGATTGCTTTGGGTAATATGGACATCTTGACAATATTGCTTCTTCCAACCCATGAGCATGGAAGGTTCTCCCATTTTTTGGTGTCATCTTTGATTTCTTTGAGCAGTATTTTATAGTTCTTATTGTAAAGATCTTTCACCTCTTTGGCTAGATGAATGCCAAGGTATTCTGTTTTGTGTGTATCACTATTTTGAATGGGATTGGGATTGTGTTTTCTATTTGGTTCAGAGTCTGCTTGTTGTTAGTGTATAGAAATGCAACTGATTTTTGTGTATTGATTTTGTATCCTAAGACTTTACTAAAGCAGTTTATCAGCTCTTGTAATTTTTGTGGAATCAATAGGGTTTTCTAGATCTATGAAAATAATTTCTTTCTCATGTCTGATTGCTTTGGCTAAGACTTCCAGAACTATGTTGAATAAGAAGAGTGAGAGTGAGCATTTTTGTCTTTTTTCGGTTTTTAGGAGGAATTCTTCTAACTTCTGCCCATTGAGTATGATGCTGACTGCAGGTTGTCATAGATGTTTCTTATTATTTTGAGGAATGTTTCTTAGATGCCAAGGTATTTGAGAATTTGTGCCAAGAAGGCATGTTGGAATTTGTCTCAAGAAAAAAAAGTATAGGAATTTAAAAACACCTAAAGCATTAGTTTAAATTTATGTCACTCCCCTCCCACAATTCTTAAAGGATGTAAGCTGATGCTCTAATGCTGTTTTCTATACTGTTCTGGAAAAAAAATCTGTATTATATCTCTGTCATATTCAATCAAATTCACTGTGAAAGTTTCTAAATGACTCAAGTCGACAATATTTCTGTAAAGAATAAATTGCATCATTCAAACATTAATTTAAGAAACAAATTGACAGGCAATATATAATACCATTAAAATCATCAGGTAGCTGACACTAATTGTATATTACAGACAAGTCCTGTATCTTATGAAAAAAATCATGAAGAAATGCACAGTAGATCTAAAGAGTGAGTATTTGACATATTACCAATTTAAGCTGATTTACTATAAGGTTACTATTTTCTGTGTTAAAAAAGCTGGTGGACAGTTTTTATCTGAAGTATACTACAGTTAAAATTTTAAGAACCTAATTAAGGTGATATGTGTGTCTTCAATAGCTCACAGTACCTTAACCTTTTTCCTGAATATCTGTGAATAGTCACATTTCTGTATTAGAACAGAAAAGCAAAAAGAAATCTATTAGACCCAAGTGAAAAATGCAGCTGGATAAAAATTGGGGCCAATGCAAGGAAAGTAACTAAGTGAGGTATCTTCCTGTCAGGCTCAGGAAACAGAGCCTGCAAGATTTAAGCCAGCTAAGCAGAGCAACAGCTCATCAAGGGTCAAGATCTTCAAGGGAAGGATGATTAAGTGAAACCAGAGCTCTGCTTGGGTTAGAAGATTTATTACAACCATGAGTATTGAGAAAATATATACATATCTTGAGCATAATGGAACCAGATTTCTCATTCTCAGCTACAAATTTGCCATGATTTTCAATACACAAAGATGTAGAAATATACATAGCTGTGCTGTGTGTGTGTGTGTGTGTGTGTGTGTGTGTGTGTGTGTGTGTGTATACATAGAAATGTTTCCTGGTTCTGTTTACTGAAAGGACCTGACTAGAAAAACCCCAGTGGCAATAAGCACACCTAGTATTTAGATCTGGGTTTTTAAATACCATTCATCTATAAAGAAAACTAGGGATTCTTGGAGAAATGCCTGATTCCAGGGCCAGGCAAGA
The DNA here is from genome assembly GCA_027257055.1 of Cephalopachus bancanus. Classification (NCBI taxonomy): domain Eukaryota; kingdom Metazoa; phylum Chordata; class Mammalia; order Primates; family Tarsiidae; genus Cephalopachus; species Cephalopachus bancanus. Next base: position 910,118 of record JAPVLO010000068.1, read on the forward strand.
AATGTATAAAATTAACCATAATATCCTTTTGTGGCATAAAGAAGTAATAGAATAATCATAGTGATATTCTAAAGCTTGTAGGGGCTTCCATGTAACAAATATGAGAGACAATTTTAACATCAAATTCTGAATGATAATAATAGATAGTCTCATTAAGTAAAATAATCCACAAATTTACACTAATGTAAATAGACAAATTAAAAGAAAAATAAATTAAAATAATACTTTTATAGTGAAATACCACCAAAAGATATGCTGGCATAGGAAATTTCCATGAGGCTAAAGCTAGGGGGTGAGAATGAATGAAGAAAATTCATTCAAGAGGAATTCACATAGTCTCAAGTTACTTCTTTAAAAAATACTTATCACCAAAGGAAAAATAGCAACCTTTTCTTTTTCTTTGAGTTGGAGTCTCACTCTGTCACCCAGACTGGAGTGCAGTGCCCGCTCCCAGCCACCGCAGCCTCAACCTGCTGGGCTCCGGCAATCCTTCCGCCTCAGCCTTCCAAGTAGCTGGAACTACAGGCATGCACTACCATGCCCGGCTCATTTTGATTTATTGCAGAGATGAGGTCTTGCCAAGTTGCCCAGGCGGGTCTCGAACCCATGGGCTCAGGCAATCCACTCACCTCAGCCTCCCAAAGGCGTAGGATTACAGGTGAGCTACCGAGTAACCTTTTCAGTGGAGAAATGCTGCAAAGCCCATTCTACTCAAATGTTCAAAGTCAACATCACCAGTGATAGGACAAATCAACATTGTGTATCACCTGATGAAAAATAATGAGAAGAGCATAAAGTCACTTTTGTGATAGTCCCTTCAAAACACACATTTTAATCTAATCACAAAGAAATAGCAGATGAACCAAGCTGAGGAACATTCTTGTTTTGTTATTCATTTTGATGTGTCTAAACATGGATTTTTATTTTTTTATTTTTATTATTTTTGTAGTGGCCGAAAGTTCAGTCCAAAAGACCACCAAGAGCCAATTCCAATGAAAGTTCAAGAGGGTCTTTATTTGCAAGCTCGAGTCTGGACCTCTGTCGACAACCGACACAGCAGAGTACACCCAGATGTCCTGAGTTTCTTAAGCAGATGACTTTTATGCTTTTACACAAAGGGAGGAGGAGTTGGGGGGTTCTCCATTCTTGTTACCATTTAATTGGGTAGTAATCTCTGGTGGTCAGCTTAATTGTGGAGGATTGGCTAGCCTGACTCGGGCTGACCTTGGCCTACTAGCTAGGGAAGTTGCAGAGACATCTGGAAACTTAGGTGATTACCCCCTGGCACCTGATTGGTTGTTGCTAAGGGGAAAGTGAGATAAGGGAAGGGGTTGAAGCTTGTAACCGAAGCTTTGCAGTTTTTCCCATAACTGAAACTTTAAACAGTTACAGGTTATGTTTTAAGACCGAAAACTAAAAATGGCTGTGCTATTGTCCACAAGCCAATTACATATTTATTGGGTTATAGCATGCTCTTAACCTAAGTCTATGGTATACTCTATTACTGTCCTCTCATTCCCCCCTTCTCATGAGGGTAGAGTGAATCTAATCTTGGATTCCTTCAACATGCTGAGTTGTCCAGGGACACCTGTTGATATTGTTGTCTGAGGACCATAAGTTGCACAGTGTTTATTCTAGCTTTTACAAAAGTTATTAGCTTGTTTATAATACATGGACTGAAGATTAGCAATAGCAAGAGTGTGATCACGGGCCTATTAAAGCAGACAATAGTGTGGTTAACCAAGGTGAGTAGTTAAACCAACTTTCAAACCATCCCTGTTTCTGCTCCCACTCTAATTTACGCTTAGCCAAAACTTCTCGCACTTTAGCCATGGATTCCTTTACTATTCCTGAATGGTCGGTGTAGAAACAACATTATTCTCCCAGGGCAGCGCAGAGGCCACCTTGCTGGAGGAACAGTAGGTCTAAGCCTCTACGGTTTTGCAGAACTACTTCAGACAGAGAAGTTAGGGATTCCTGTAAGTGTGAAATAGAAGTTTCTATTCTTTCTATGTCAGAATCTATTGCAGCCCGAAGGCTACTGTAATGATAGAATTGAGTGGCTAGGGAGGCGATACCTGTTCCTGCCCTGGCAAGGCCTAGTCCTAGCAATACTGATAGGGTTATTGCAGTGACCGGTTCCTTTTTAACCCAGGGGTACCCTCCTTGTTTCAGCAACTGGAATATGTCCTCCTTAGTGTGGTACACTATTTTGGGGAGTAACTGTACCAAAATGCAAAAGCCCTCAGACTGAGCGAGTACCTGCCCATGAAAACATGGAGATAAGCCAGTGGAACACATCCACCATCCATTCTCAGGGGGCAGGTGAAAATCATTGGAGACTATGGGGAAAGTCTGGGCACATAAGGACTGGACCCCTGAAGGAGGCTTGCCCACGCAAGTTCCTTTCCCAGAGATTGACTGTAGGGTCAAACTTATTTCCGTGCTCGGGGCCCACCGGCAAGCATTAGAACTTGGGCTCGTGGTGTAGTTTCCAATAATTGCAGTGGCTTCATAATAAGGTGGCCGGGGACTATAGCATAGCCAGCAGGACCAGGTGAGATCGGACCTGGTGATATTGAGAAAAAGGTAGGCATTGCTTAGTATGTCCCAGAGAGGGTGGGAGGAGGCATTGCAGAAAAAGTATGAGGATGTATTTAGTACAGGGGTTTTCTTTATAGAGGAAATAGCTGCAGTGTTACCACAGCACGGGGTGTGCATGGCAGTAGTGAAAAACGCACTGCTTGGCTCGGGTCTAGGAATTGATTCAGTAGTTGGCTTATCTGTGGGTGGTGCAAATCCCTGAATATGGTGTCCAAAATTAGATAGGGTGAGCCCCAGGATGGCGCTGAGTATTTGGACTTTTAGTCTAATCATGAAAAGACTCCCTAGATCACGCCATCCTGTTCTAGGGTCGTCATATAATCTGATTCCCCACATTTTCCTGACCGTCCAGTCTGTAACTCGGCGCCCCGCCGGGGTGAAGTCTATCATGAGGGGGGTCACAGTAGGAGAGGGAGGGTGTCACAAACATACCCTGAATCTGACAGGGCCCTTTCTTATAACCTGAGGGGTTTCTTTTTATAGTGATTAAGTCATTGGTTTTGGCAGGGACCCAAGGTACGGTGCCTGTGGAGACACAGGCTCATGCTGGGCAATAATATTGGCCGGGGTCTGCGCACGCCTCGTCCTGGTCATGGCCGGGGCATACATAAAACTGATACTGCTTGTTATAGCCTAGCTTTGAAATTACTTTGGTTACCATGCCAGCCCAATCAGAGTATTGATACATTTCCTTTAGGTCACAGGTGAGGGTTGGGACCAAGTGTTGAGGGGAGCGAGGTTAGAAGTTTGAAAAATTATTCTGTTGATCCCTGACCTGAGGGTTAACAACTGCTATGTTAAGTTTAGAGGTCAGTGAGGATTAGGGACTGCCCAAAGGGATTCCATCCCTGTCACGAAGAAGCAGAAGGAAAAGAAGCGCGACACAGTCTTAGCTTTAGAGGATTGTCCTTGTCCAGTCAGCTGCTCCATTCGGGTGCATAGTCTTTCAGCACAGCAGGGGTGTCAGCAAGTTTGACGTGGGTGTGGTGTATCCAAGACGCGATACCTTCCACCTTCAAGGCAAAGGGGGTGGACAGGATCACAACATACGGTCCTTTCCACCACGGCTGCAGAGTCACGTGTTGATGTCACGTGTTGATGTCACCGGACATACACCCAGTGCCCCGGTTGGAAGTTGTGGGGAGTGGGTGGTGGTCCGGTCTCATAAAGGGCTTTTAGTCTGGGCTACACCTGCTCATGGACCCTTTTCAGAGTTTGGAGGGAAAAAAGGAGTTTTTGATCATCTATGTCTGTTAATAGTTCTGTTCTTAGGTTAGGTATGACCGGTGGAGGCACGCCAAACATGATTTCAAAAGGAGTAAATCCTAGCTTATAGGGTGAGTTGCGCACCCTATACAGTGCAAAGGGAAGGAGAGTCACCCAGTCCCCACCAGTCTCCTGGACTAATTTAGTTAAGGTCTCTTTTAGGATTCTATTCATTCTTTCTACCTGTCCTGAGCTCTGGGGCCTGTATGCACAGTGTAATTTCCAATCTGCCCCCAGGGTCTGAGCTACTCCCTGTATTACCTTAGAGATGAAGCTGGGGCTATTGTCCAATCCAATCTGGACTGGGAAGCCATACCTGGGCATCAGATCTTCCAAGAGTTTCTTGGCCACCACCTGTGCGGTTTCATTCTTGGTAGGGAATGCCTCTGTCCACCCTGAAAAGGTGTCTATAAATACTAGTAAGTACTTGTATCCATACTTTCCTGGTCTCACCTCAGTGAAGTCCACTTCCCAGTATGCTCCTGGCCAGTTTCCTCGAAGTCCCCGGGTTTTGTTTGGGATTGGTTGAATTGACAACCCGACAAGCCTGACATTGATTTACAATTTGTCCGATTATTTGTCAAACGTTGGGCATAACTATGTTTGCATGGCGTATTAATTCTTCCATCTTTCTGGTTCCCATGTGGGTACTTCTGTGCATTTTTATAAGCAGTTGCCAACCCAACTGTTCTGGAAGGATAACATCCCATTTGCTGGTGGTCGTATCCCAGTGTTGGATCCACCACCAGCCATTTGAGAACATAACTCCAGGCTGCCCATTTATCCATTTTAAATCCTCCTCTGTATAGTTCGGGCTCTCCGGCAGATCTGGGGGCAGTGTGGTCACTAGGATATGGTTCACAGAAGGGGCCGCCTTTTTGGCCTCAGCATCTGCCAGACGATTTCCCCGTGCCACTGGCGTGTCCTCCTTCTAGTGTCCTGGACAGTATTCTGGCCAGTGCTTTGGGTAGCCAGAGTGCCTGTAACAACTCAAGGATTTCAGTTTTATTTTTGATAGCCTTTCCTTCTGCAGTTAAGAGCCCCCTCTCCTTATAGATGGCTCCATGAATGTGCACAGTTGCAAAAGCATACCTGCTGTCAGTATAAACATTTATTCTCTGCCCTTTTTCCATGACTAGGGCTTTAGTGAGGGCAATGAGCTCAGCTTCAGCTCGCTGCGCCAAGGTTCCGGCTGCAAGTGGCGCTGCCCATAAGGTCTCAGTCTCTGTAGTCACTGCTGCCCCAGCATACCTGGCTCCTCCCTGCACGAAGCTGCTGTCATTTGTGTACCAGGTTTCTTCGGTGTTGGTTAGGGGCCGGTCCCGGAGGTCCTCCCGTATTCCGTGGACCTGTGCCAGGATGTCCTGGCAGTCGTACAGGGGGCCTTCCCCGTCCGGGGCAGGTAGCAGGGTCGCTGGATTTAGAGTAGCCAGAGCCTGAAACAAGATTCTGGCTGGTTTTAAAAAGGAGACTTTGATAATGAGTTAGCCAAGCATTACTTATCCATCTGTAGGGTGGTTGTTTTAGAACTCCCTCCACAGCATGAGGTGCAGTGACATGTAGTTCTTTTCCCATGGTGATTTTGTCAGCGTCCTTGACCATAGTGGCAACTGCTGCGATGATTCATAGGCATGGGGGCCACCCGGCAGCCATGGAGTCTAACTTTTTTGACAGGTATGCCACTGGCCTCTTCCATGGCCCTATCTGCTTCAACAGCACTCCTTTGGCTATTCCCTTAGACTCATCAACAAACAAGAAAAAGGGTTTAGTCAGATCTGGCAGACCCAGAGCTGGGGCTGACACCAGGGCTTGTTTAAGAGTTTCAAAAGATCTGTTCATGTCCTCCATCCATATGAGGTCGGACTTATTTTGGGTGGCCTCATATAATGTCCGGGCAAGCTCAGCAAACCCAGGAATCCATAGGTAGCAGAAGCCAGCTGATCCTAAGAACTCACGTACCTGTCTTACATTCTGTGGTTGTGGAATTCTCAGTACCGTCTCCTTCCAGGCATCCGATAGCCATCTCTGCCCATCTTTCATTTTGTAGCCCAGGTAACTTACTTCAGTTTTGCAGATCTGAGCCTTTTTGGCCGTGGCTCAATAGCCCAGAGCACCTAGTGTTTGCAGCAAATCTCTGGTGCCTTGCAAGTACGCATCCCGATTTTCTGGGGCTAGCAGAATATCATCCACGTACTGCAACAGGATTAGGGTGGGGTGTGTGTTACGGAATTCACCCAGATCTTCATGTAAGGCTTCATCTAAGATGGTGGGAGAGTTTTTAAATCCTTGGGGAAGCCGGGTCCAGGTGAGTTGCCCACTGATTCCTCTTTCCGGGTCTGGCCACTCGAAGGCGAAGATGTCCTGACTCCGTGGGGCCAACAGTAAACTGAAAAAGGCATCTTTTAAATCTAATACTGTGTATCAAACCTTGTCTGGGGCCAGGGCAGTGAGGAGGGTATAGGGGTTAGGGACCATGGGGTGTATGTCCATCACCCAGTGGTTTACTTCACGTAAGTCCTGAACAGGCCGGTAGTCGGTTGAATTTGGCTTTTGCTCTGGCAGCAAGGGTGTGTTCCAGGCAGACTGACAAGGCCGCAATATTCCCTCATCCAGCAGCCGCCGTATGTGGGAGGTTATCCCATTTCGTGCCACCACAGAGATTGGATACTGCTGGACCCGGGCTGGGTCCGCTCCGGGCTTTAGTTCCACAAACACTGCTGGCCTGTGTTTAGGCAATCCTCTTCCTCCAGTTTCTGCCCAGGCTAGGGGAATTTCCTGAAGCTAGTCCTGAATGTCCATTTCCATCTCTGGGTCATGGGCCTGACACAGCCTGTATTTATCTTCTAATTTTACACTTAGAATCTGCAGGGGGCGCCCAATTGAATCTGTTACTGTCACCCCGTCCAGCCGAAAGTTGAGATTTGCTTCCACTTTGGTCAACAGATCTTTCCCTAACAAAGGGTATGGGCAATCAGGAAGAACTAAGAACTCATGGGCAACCGTACCAGTGCTTAAATTCACTGTTCTCTTAGTGGTCCAGTGTGCCGGTCTTATCTCGTTAGCTCCTTGAACCCATGAGATTTTGTCTGAGAGAGGGCCTTGTGGTTTTAATAATACGGATCGCTCTGCTCCTGAATCCACATGAAAAGTCACAGATTTCCCCCCTACCTCCAAGGTCACCCGGGGCTCAGGAGGGGTCTCTGAGCCCTGACCTCCCTATTCAGTTACAAGTACAATCACTTTGTCCTCAGGATGGGGAGGGCGCTTAGGGCAGTTCTTTATGTAGTGCCCTTCCTCCTTACAGTAGAAGCACTGATTTTTCCCTATCTTGGGGCAGTCCAGCTGGGGGCCCCCCGGTTTGTTGCCTGACTCAGGAGCCAATTTTTTCAGATGCTTCTGTTTTTCCTTGGGGTCGTGGGTGGTGGCGGCTAAGAGAATTTTGGCTAATTCCCTGGTCTGCTGCTCGCTACGCCTATCCTGGCATTCTTCTGGACCCTCTCTATTGTTATAGGCTTTCTCACCCACCTCCAGCAGATCCTGTAAACTTTTCTCTCCTAATCTTTCTACCTTCTGCAGCTTTCTTTTGATATCTGGTGCTGCCTGATTAACGAACGTCATGATCACAGTCACTTTGGTTTCTGGTGCCTCTAGATTCACTGGGGTGTACTGACAGAAGGCTTCCATAATATGCTCTAAAAATGTGACTGGACTCTCGATCCTGTCCTGTTTTATGTTATATACCTTAGCCAAATTAGTGGGCTTACGAGCAGCTGCCCGGAGACCTGTCATCAGAGACTGGCGGTAGACCTGAAGTTTCTCCTTACCCTCTGCCGTGTTAAAATCCCATTCAGGTCGGGAAAGGGAAAAGCTTCATTGATAAGATCAGGGTTGGTGATGGGCTGTCCATCAACTCCCGGAACCATCTTCCGGGCCTCCGTCTGGATACTTTCTTTTTCTTCAGTGGTGAATAATACCTGTAGAAGCATCTGGCAATCATCCCAGGTAGGCTGATGGGTAAAGAGAATGCTTTCCAGCAAGTTAATCAGCCCTCTAGGATTATCAGAGAAAGTAGCACTTTGCGTTTTCCAATTGTATAAATCGCTAGTAGAAAACGGCCACTAATGCATGGGTTGGTTCCCAGCCTCATCTAGGGGCCCAGCCACTCTCAGTGGCAAAATCACTGTTGAGTCGTCTGGGCCCATTCCAGAACCACCTGCCCTGGCGACTCTCCCTCGAGTCCCCATGGCTGGTCCATCCCTTTCTCCTCCTTGCCTCCCCTCCCCGGCCACTCCTGGCTCCGCCTCTGCAGCGGCGGTGGTGGGCACTGGCGGGGCTGAAGGCCTAGGGGAAGCTGACTGGTATGGGGGGGAAATCATCTCTTCCCAGTTAGAATCAGGGAGAACGGGGTAAAAGGGGTTCTTTGGGGACTTATGGAAGGGATTCTGCTTCTCACGAGGCTGTGACGACACACTCTCCGGCAGCTCCGAAGGTTCCACCCCCTTCTCCTGCTTATGGAAGGGATTCTGCTTCTTGCGAGGATGTGACAGCACACTCTCCGGCAGCTCTGAAGTTTCTGCCCCCTTCTCCTGCATCGTGAGCACTCTCAATGCCTTTAACGGGGTAGGAAGATAGGGTTTCACCCAAGGGAGAGGGGATTCCACTATATCTTGCCAGACCAGTATATAAGGTAGTTGGTCTGGGTGGCCCTGGGAGCCTCTTTGGAGGATGACATTCTTGACCTGCAAGAGAACACTTGTTAGAAAAGTGCCTTCTCGTGGCCAGCCTACATTGAAGGCAGGCCACTCCGTGGTGCACAAATCCCGGAACTTCTTGTGAATTTCGACACTTAAATTGTGTGCCTTTTCCTTTAGTTCTGAAAAGTGTTCAGTCATGAGAGTTAACGGCGTTGTCTGTGTCTGTCCCATCTCACTCGTCAGTACTGTCGTCACAACAAACACAACCAACAAGACAAAAGGGAAAACGACAAGAGACAGACAGTAGCGGCCGCGAAAACAAATCTGAAAATACAATAGGGGAGAGACAGACCGTCGATGAGTCTGACCTTCCCCACAGATGAAGACCTCGTCTTCCGGATGTGGATGTGAGACGTCTCCCACGAGCCCCAGCCGGTGGCTTTCCAGCACATCCGCCTAGCCTGATGCCAGCCTCAGAACAAAGTGTGGAGCTCCACCTGAGACACAGAACACAGATGCGCTAACCCGGGAGCGACTTACCGAATGCTGGCCTGAAAACCCTCCGGACTGGGGTCTCGGGGGGGGGTCTCTGGGATCCCGGACGAGCCCCCAAATGTAGTGGCCAAAAGTTCAATCCGAGAGACCACCAAGAGCCAATTCCAATGAAAGTTCAAGAGGGTCTTTATTTGCAAGCTCGAGCCTGGACCTCTGTCGACAACCGATGCAGCAGAGTACACCCAGAGGTCCTGACTTTCTTAAGCAGATGCCTTTTATGCTTTTACACAAAGGGAGGAGGAGTTTGGGGGGCTCTCCATTCTTGTTACCATTTAATTGGGTAGTAACCTCTGGTGGTCAGCTTAATCATGGAGGATTGGCTAGCCTGACTTGGGCTGACCTTGGCCCACTAGCTAGGGAAGTTGCAGAGACATCTGGAAACTTAGGTGATTACCCCCTGGCACCTGATTGGTTGTTGCTAAGGGGAAAGTGAGATAAGGGAAGGGGTTGAAGCTTGTAACCGGAGCTTTGCAGTTTTTCCCATAACTGAAACTTTAAACAGTTGCAGGTTATGTTTTAAGACTAAAAACTAAAAATGGCTGTGCTATTGTCCACAAGCCGATTACATATTTATTGGGTTATAACATGCTCTTAACCTAAGTCTATGGTATACTCTATTACTGTCCTCTCAATTTTATTTTATTTTTTTGAGTTGGAGTGTCACTCTGTCACCCAGACGGGAGTGCAGTGGCCGCTCCCGGCCACCGCTGCCTTGACCTGCTGGACTCTGGCATTCCTTCCACCTCAGCCTTCCGAGTAGCTGGAACTACAGGTGCACACTACCACGCCCGGCTAATTTTTGATTTATTGTAGAGATGAGGTCTCGCCAAGTTGCCCAGGTGGATCTCGAACCCGCGAGCTCAGGCTGTATTTATCCTGCTTGGAACTAACTAGAATTTTTGCACCTAAGGATTGGTGTTTCTTGTTAATTCTGAAAATTTCTCAGATCCTATCCACTGCTGTCCAAGGGGACCATGTGTCTTTGCTTCAACTTGTGACCCCCTGTGACCTGCAGGTCCTGGGAGATCCATAGGGAAGATGCTGGGACACCCAGAAGCTGGGAGATGGACTTGCTTTCTCTAAACCAGACCTGATAATATGTCTGGAGCAAAGGAAACAGCCCTGGGATGTGAAGAGACACAGTACATTACCCAAACCTCCAGTTGTGACTTCTCATTACACTGGAGACCTTTTCCCAACAAAGCACAGAAAAGTCCCTGACAAAAGTGATATTGGAAGGATATGGGAGATTTGGCTGCAAGAATCCACACTTCAAATTTGAAGGATGAGAACATGTGAGTCCTGGTGTGAGTGAGTGAGTGTACAGAAAGTTTTGTATATGTACAGGTGAGTGAATGGGCATGTGGGTGGCTAACTGAGTGAGGGCTAGGGAGCTAGTGGTCAGGGCTCTCCTGGTGCAGTGATTGGTACACAGCTGCTGGGCTTAGACCCTAGTGACTCCCAGGATGCAGAAGCTGAATGACATTGTCTTTTTCTTTTTTTATTTTAAATCAACAGACCTTTCCTGGGAAGAAAATGCTGGGAGAGACTGTAAGTGGGGGCTTGTGAGCAAGTGGCCAGGCCTCTGGTGCAACAGCTGGTGCTGCAGTTTCTCTGCTTCATCTCTGGCTTTTCCCAGGTTGCAGAAGACGAGTGTCATTATTTTTTTAAAAAAAGCAGACAAAGGTTTTTTGGCAAAAAAGCAACAAGGAGAAACATCGCCCCAGGCTCTCCCTCGCCATTGCAGCAGGAGAGAGACTGCTGGCTCCTGGTTTTGCCTCATCACTTCTGTGCCTGGCAGGGCACTAGCAGGGGCTGCAGATGGACTCCAGAGGCAAAGTCCCATGAAAGAGGACAAGAGAGACACCTCACCACCATCTTGAAGGCGGGGAAGGAAAGTACTCTGACTTGCTCACCACGGAGCAACAGAGCTGATTTCTGTGACTGGCAAATCCACTACTCAAGGATTGATCATGACCTAGAGGGAATATCCTGAAAGCACAAACAATGGAGGGATCTGAGGCATGCTGAGTTCCAGGCGCCCCACTCCCTACCCTGACTTAGCCATGGGACAAAGGGTGTGGCCAGAAAAGGACGAGAAGGAACTCCAAAGAGATCAGTGGTGAGTCTAGGGCTGACCCAAACTCCCTTCTCCCTGTCAATCCTCTGAACATCAGACCCACACAGCTGGGACACAATGAGAGGGACAAACACAGGTGGAGCCTGGACGTCAATCACAACAGGAGAACTCCATTCCAGGATAGGCCTGGCTGGGGGACCCCTGCAAGTACATACCTGAGGAAGAGACAATCCTGTACCTCACCACTAGAGAGGATCTCCCTGTGAGAGGGGAGGACTGCAGCCCCACCCACCTCCATTACCCCTCCTCCTTCTCTGCTTTGGACACTAAGGAGAGAGTGAAAGAGGTGGCTCTGCAGGAGAGACCTGATTACAGGAACAATTACAGAGTCTGACACAAGAGGGCAGGTTTTATTTTTTAATTTTCAATTTAAAAATTTGTTTTTAATTTTTTGACTGTTAGTTTATCTATTTAAAAAAAATTTTCCTTTGTGCATGAATCTGTATGTGAGGGTTTGATCCACATCCTCCCCATTTTTTCTTTTCTTTTTGTTTCTTTCTTCTTTTATTTGTTGTTTTCTGTTTATGCGTGTATTTGAATGATCAAGTGTTCATCTTTCAATCTTGTTGCTGTTCTTGGTTTGTTTTTGCTCTTTCGTTCTTCTGGATTTTTTAGTTTTCATTTCTTATAGATTAAGGTGAGTGCCAATATATGTGTGAGGGTTCAACCTGAATTCCTCCCCCTCTCCCTACCTGGTCTTTCTGTCTTTCATCTCTATTCACTTTGTGCTAGGCATGTGTGTGTGTGTATTTAGTTTACTTGGTTTTTGTTATTGTTGTTTATTTTGTTTCACTTTGCTGTTATTCCAGTTTGTTTGGGGTTGTGTGTGTATGCCTGTGTGTGTATATGTGTGTGTGTGTGTTCAATTGTTGTTTGCATTGGTTTCTGCTTTGCCTTGTCATATAGAGTGGTGGTGGGGAGTAGGGCTCAGAGAACACATACCACAATAAGTGAACATTGCAATTTGCCCCATACCCTACTTTATTTGAATTTCAAAAACTACCAGAGACAGCAAAACTTCCCATCCACTGTCCTATTTCAAAATAGAACAAATTCAGAGTCCAGATCAGGGTAGAATAAAGGACTGAGCAAACATCAGAAGGGAAAGCCTCTCCCTCTGACACTGAATAACAGAGCTAAAGAGAAAAACAAGAGATCAGTCACAGATGAGAAAACACCAAAGGAAGACTTCAGGCAATTTCAAGTGTACCAAAGAGAAATCCCCTGAAAAATCAGACCTTGGTGCCCAAACAATGGAAGTCACCACCAACTGGCCTCAGAAATTTTTTTCTCTTTTAATTTTAATTTTATACAAATATTAATTGTGCAGGCACCCTTGTTGATGAGGTGTGCCCCTCTCCACCCCAGGCAGATATCGACTACTGTCAATCCCACCTCCTCACCCCACCACCGCTGTTTCCTGCTATTGGTCAATCCTTTTCTTATAGTATTATGGTAGTTGTTCAAGGTCCACTTATGAGTGAGAACATGTGATACTCAGTTCTTTGTTTCTGTGATAGATCACTCAGTATCATAAACCCCAATTCCATTCAGGTTTCTATGAAGTTCATGATTTTGTTCTTCCTTATGGCTCCATAATATTCCATTGTGTATAGGTACCACATTTTTTTATCTAGACCTTTTGTTGGGCAGCACAGTTGGTTCCATGGTCTAACTATTGTGAATAATGCTGTGATAAACACACATGTATAGGTATCTTTTTTGCAGAGTGATTTGAGTTCTTCCAGGTATATTCCCAGTAGGGGAGTTGCGGGGTCATATGGAAGGTCGATTTTTAGAACTTTTAGGAATCGCCACACTGATTTCCACAGAGGCTCTTATAGTTTACACTCCCACCAACAGTATAGAAGTATTCCCTTTTTGCCACATTCTCTTTAGCATCTGTTATTTTTGAGTTATTGATGGCCATTCTGACTGGAGTTAGGTGGTATCTCAGTGTAGTTTTAATTTGCATCTCCTTGATGACTGGTGAGGCTGAACTTTTTTTCCTGTATCTGTTGCTGCTCATATGTCTTTTTTTAAGAAGTGTCTATTCATAGCTTTTGTCCACTTTGTAATGGAGCTGTTTGTTTTGTTCTTTTCAGCACATTTGAGTTCCTTGTAGATCCTTGGTGTTAGGCCATTGTCAGACATGGAGTTAGCAAATATTTTTTAGCAATCTGTGGGCAGTCTCCCTGCTCTCTTGATGGTTTCTTTGGCTTTTTGTCAGTTTGATGAGGCCCCACTTATTTATCTCTTCTCTTATGGCATGGGCACTTTGGGTTTTGATCAGGAATTGGTTGCCAGTTCCAACTTCCACAAGAGTGTCTCCTGCATTTTCTAAGGTTCTTACAGTTAGAGGTTTTACATTTAGGTCTGTGATCAATTTAGAGTTAATTATTGTGTAAGGGGATAGGTAGGAGTCCTGTTTCGATCTTCTGCATGTGGTCAGCCAGTTTTCCCAGCAACATTTACTGAAGAGGTTCTGCTCTCCCCAGTAATGAGTGATGGAGACTTTGTTGAAGATGAGTTGGTTGAGAAATTAAGGTTTTGCTACTGGAATCTCAATTCTATACCATTGGTCTATATGCCTATTCTTGTACCAATACCAGGCTGTTTTGATTATTGTAGCCTCATAATAAAGTTTAAAGTCTGGGAGTGTGATACTTCCTGCTTTGTATTTTTTTTTTTTTTTTGCTGAGGATTGTTTTGGTTATCCTTGGTTGTTTGTGTTTCCATATGAATTCCTGTATTATTTTTACTAGGTCTGAGAATAATGTTGCTGGTAATTTGATGGGTATTGCTTTAAATCTGTAGATTGCCTTAGGTAGAACAGACATCTTAACAATGTTGATTCTTCTAATTCATGAGCATGGAATGTTTGTCTACTTGTTTGTGTCATCTTTGATTTCTATGAGCAGTGTTTGGTACTTTTCATTGTAAAGATCTTTCATATCTCTGGTTAGGAAGATGCCAAGGCATTTTATTTTGTGTTGTGTGTGTGTGTGTGTGTGTGTGTGTGTGTGTGTGTGTGGCTATTGTGAATGAAATTGTGTTTTCATTTGGGTTTCTGTTTGTTTATTATTGGTGTATAGATATGCGATTGTCTTTTGCACATTTATTTTATACCCTGAGACTTTGCCAAAGTCCTTTATCTGTGCAACGAGGTTTTTGAGAGATTCTCTTGGGTTTTCAAGGTATAGAATCATGTCATCTGCAAAGAGAGTTAACTTGACTTCCTCTTTTCCTATTTGGATACCCTGATTGCCTTCTCTTCTCTAATTTCTCTAACTAGGACTTCCAAAACTATGTTGAACAGGAGGGGTAAGAGTGGGCATCCTTGTCTTGTTCCAGTTTTCAGGGGAAATGGTTCCAATTTTGTCTGTTTAGGAGTATGCTGGCTGTGGGTTTCTAGTAGATTGCTCTTACTATTTTGAGGTATGTTTCACCTATGCCTAGATGTTTGAGTGTTTTTATCAAGAAGGGGTGCCGGATTTTATCAAAAGCTTTTTCTGCATCTAATAATATAATCACGTGGTTTTTGTTTTTACATCTGCTGATGAATTTAATTATGTTTATAGTATTGTAAATGTTGAACCAGCCTTGCATCCCAGGGATGAAGCCTACTTGGTCATGATGGATGATTTTTGAGATGTGTTGTTGAATCCAGTTTGCTAGGATCTTGTTGAGAATTTCAGCATCAATATTCATCAAAGATATTGGCCTGTTGTCTTCTTTCTTTGTTGGGTCTTTACCTGGCTTGGGTATCAATGTGATGTTAACTTCATAAAATGATTTGGGGAGAATTCCATCTTCTCAATCACCTGGAATATTTTCAATAGATTTGGTATCAGTTCCTCCTTGTATGTTTTGTAGAATTCTGCTGGAAAGTCATCTGGTCCAGGGCTTTTTTTTGTAGTTTGTTTTCTTATGACATAGTCAATTTCCTTGATTGTTATTGGTCTATTTAGGGTCTCAATTTCTTCTTGTTTCAACCTAGGCAGGTTGTGTGATGTCAGAAAGTCCTCCATTTCCTTAAGGTTTTCAAGTTTGTTTCCATACAAGTGTACATTGTAGTCTCTGATAATCTTTTGTATTTCTTCAGGGTCAGTTGTAACTTCATCATTTGTGTTTCTGATTGAATTTATTTGGGTTTTTCCTCTCTTTTTCTTGGTCAGTTTGACTAGGGGACTATTGATCTTGTTTATCTTCTCAAAGAACCAGCTTTTTGTCACACTGATTTTTTTTGTATTTCTTTTTGTCTTCTATGTCTTCGATTGGAGCTTTTATTTTTGTGATTTGGATTCTTCTGCTGAAGTTAGGGTTTTGGTGGTCTTGTTTTTCCAGCTTCCTTAGGTGACCTGTTAGGCTATTAACTTTTGATCTTTCTATTTTCTTCACGTGTGTTTGTAAAGATACGAATTTTTCTCTTACTACTGCCTTCATGGCATCCCAGAGATTTTGGTGAGATGTTTCTTCATTTCATTTGTTTCCAGGTACCTTTCAATTTCTATTTTGATTTCATTGCTGACCCAGGAGTTGCTTAGCATCATACTGTTTAGTGTCCATGTCTTTTTGGGTTTGGGGGGACTTTTTTGGTGTTGATATTTATTTTTATTCCACTGTGCTCTGAGAAGGTACGTGGCAAACTTTCATTCTTATGAAATTTTTTTATGTTGGATTTATGGCCAATGATGTGGTTGATCTTGGAGTACCTTCCATGTGGTGATGAGTAGAATGTATATTCTGTGGTCATTGGGTAGAGTGTTTTGTAGGTTTCAATTAAGTCCATTTGTTCAAGAGTTTCATTGAGGTTCTGGATCTCCTTGCTGATTTTTGTCTCGATGATCTGTCTATGGCTGTGAGTGCAATATTAAAGTTCCCAGCTATGATAGTATTAGAATCAATATCTTTTTTAAGTTTGTCTAGAAGCTGCTTTATGAATGTTGGTGCTCCTCTGTTGGGTACATATATGTTTAGGATGGATATTTTTTGATGATGGATTGAACATTTTGTCATTATATAGAGACCTTCTTCGTCTTTTAAAATTTTTGCTAGCCTAAGGGGTATTTTGTGTGAGATTAAGATTGCAACTCCGGCTTTCTTTTGTGTTGCATTCACCTGAAATTTTTATTCCCATCCTCTTACTTTAAGTCTGTCAGTGTCCTTTCTGGTGAAATGACTCTCTTGGAGACACTATATTGTTGCCTCATGATATTTTATCCATTTTGCCATTCTATGTCTTTTCAATGGTGCATTTAGTCCAGTCACATTCAGGTTAATTATTGAAATGTGAGAGTTTATCCCTGTCAAGAAGTTCTTATAGAGGTGTTGCTGTTCCTATTTGCTTGTTGTGTTTCTTTTGATTTGGGGGTTGATTCACGTGTGTTTTCAATCTTTTTCCTGCCTTCTTGTGATAAACATTGTTGTTCTTTTTTCCTGTCTTCTGTGTTTAATACTTTCTTAAGTGTTTCTTGCAGTGCTGGTCTAAAGGCAGTGTAAGTTCTTAGGGATTGAATGTCTGGGAAAGATTTTAATTTTCCCTCAATGATAGAGCTTAGTTTAGCTGGGTGGGTTATTCTTGGTTGAAATTGCTTATCTTTGAGAACTTTGAAGATTGAAATCCAAGCTCTCCTAGCCTGAAGTGTTTCTGAGATAAATTTGCTGCTATTCTAATTGGTCTTCCCCAGTAGGTAGTCTGACCTTTATCTCTTGCTGCCTTTAGGATTTCTTCTTTTATATCTACTTTGTTTAGGTGAATTATTATCTGTCTAGGAGTTGGTCTTCTCATTTGTTGTCTTGATTTGACTCAGAATATAACAGGGATTTGGGAATGGATGGAAAATGTGAATAAGACTTAAAAAGATAAGATGCAACACTGAAAGAACTTGTAATAGAGAGTTTGGCAATAACAAATTTCATCCAGGAAATAAATAGCATGATGACAAGTATGGAAAGCAGAATTAATCTAGCTGAAGAAAGAATCTCAGAACTTGAAGACTAGAGCATGGAATTAACCTGATCTGTAAAAAACATAGAAAGAAGACTCAGAAACAAAGAACAAAGCCTACCACAGACATATGATTATATCAAGAGGCTGAACCTATGCCTGATTGGTATCCCACAAGAAGAAAGGGAGATGGAGAACAACTTGGAGTAAGTATTCCAGGAGGTAATCCAAGAAAACTTTTCCCATTTCACCAGAGATGTAACCAGCCAAGCACAAGGGATATAGAGAACCCCCACAAGACATCAAGTGAGAAGACCAACCATAAATACATAATAATTTGCCTACACAAAGTAGGCACAAAAGAAAAAAATCACAAGGCAGCAAGAGAGACAGATTAGACTACCTCCCAGGGAAAACCAATCAGAATAGCAGCAGATCTATTGGCAGAAACACTACTAGCAAGAAGGAAGTGGAGTCCTATATTCATAGTCCTCAAAGAATAACAATTTCTTTTTTTTTTTTTGAGTTGGAGTCTCACTTTGTCACCCAGACTGGAGTGCAGTGGCCACTCCCGGCCACTGCAACCTCGACCTGCTGGGCTCCAGCAATTCTTCCACCTCAGCCTTCCAAGTAGCTGAAACTACAGGCATGCGCTACCACACCTGGTTAATTTGTGATTTATTGTAGAGATGAGGTCTTGCCAAGTTGCCCAGGTGGGTCTCGAACACATGGGCTCAGGCAATCCACTCACCTCAGCCTCCCAAGGTGTGGGATTACAGGCTGAGTCACCAAGCCTGGCTAAAATAACAATTTCAACCAGGAATTTCTTATCCAGTCAAGTTCAGCTTCATCAGTGATAGAGAATTAAAATCCTTCCCAGACATCCAATCCCTAAGAGATTATGCAGCTTCCAGATCAGCTCTACAGGAGACACTTAAAAAGGTATTAAATGCAGAATAAATAAAAAAAGAATGACCTCACACTTCCTAAGAGAACAACAGAGCACAGAATCAATAGAGAATATAGCACAACATGAAACTTGAAAACACACACATACATCAACCCAAAGCCAAAAGAAAACAACAAAGAAAAAATTTTATAAGAACCCCATGACAGTGATAAACAATCACATTTCAATAATCAGCCTGGCTGGGCTCAGTGGTTCAGCCTATAATCCCGTGCCTTTGGGAGGCTGAGGTGAGTGGATTGCCTTTGCCCGCAGGTTTGAGACCCGCCTGGGCAGCAAGACCTCATCTCTACAATACATTAAGAAATCAGCTGGGCGTGGTAATGCATGCCTGCAATTCTGGCTACTTGAGGTGGAAGGATCGCAGGAGCCCAGCAGGTTGGGGCTGCGGTGGCCGGGAGCAGCCGCTGGACTCCAGTCTGGGTGACAGAGTGAGACTCCAACTCAAAAACAAAAACAAAAACAAAAAACAAACAAAAACCAAAAAACCATAAATCAGCCTGAATGTGAATAGACTAAATTTACCACTGAAAAGACAGAATGGCAAACTGGATAAGAAACCATGACCCAATTATTTGCTGCATCTGGGAGTCTCATCTCACTACAAGGGATGCACACAGATTCAAAATTAAAGGATGGAAAATGAGTTTCCAGGCAAATGAATCACAAAAGAAGGCAGGAGTTGCAATCTTAATATGAGACAAAACAAACTTTAGGCTATCAAAAATTTTAAAAGTTGCCAAAGGACACTACAGAATGATAAAAGTTTCAATCCATCAACAAGAAATATCCATCTGAAACATATATGCACCCAACACAGGAGCACAGCATTTATAAGGCAGCAACTAAGTAAACTAAAAAAAGATATTGACTCTAACACTATTATAGCAGGGGACTTGAATACCCCCACTAACAGCCCTAGATAGATCACTGAAGCAAAAAATCAACAAGGAGATCCAGAATCTAAACTTGACACTCGACCAAATGGACTTAATAGATACCTACAGAATATTCTACCCCAAACACACAGACTATACATTCTACTCATCACCATGTGGAACATACTCCAAGATTGATCACATCCTTGGCCATAAATCAAGCCTAAACAAATTCCATAAGGTTGAAATCTTGCCATGCACATTCTCAGGCCACAGTGGAATAAAAATAAATATCAACACCAACAAAATTTTCCCAAAGCCCACAAAGAAATTGACACTAAACAGCATGATGCTGAACAACTACTGGGTCAACACTGAAATCAAGGCAGAAATTAAAAGATTCCTGGACACAAATGAAGATGAAGAAATATCTTATCAAAACCCCTGGGATGCCATGAAATCAGTTATAAGAGAAGAATTTATATCTCTGCGATCACAGATTAAGAAAACAGAATGATCACAAGTGGAGAGCCTAACAAATCACCTAAGGGAGCTGGAAAGAGAAGACCACTAAAACCCCAACTTTAGCAGCAGAATCCAAGTCCACCAAAATAAGAGCCCATATATGGGCATAGAAGACAAAAATATAATAGAAAACATCAACAAAACAAAAAGCTGGTTATTTGAAAGAATTAACAAGATTGATTCTAGCCAGAATGACCATGAAAAAGAGAGGAAAAAACCAAATAAGCACCATCAGAAATACAAAAGATAAAATCACAACTGACCCAAAAGTAATACAAAAGATTATTAGAGACTAGTATGTACACCTATATGGAAACAAACTCGATAACTTACATGAAATGGAGGACTTTCTGACATCACACAAACTCCCCAGGTTGAAACAAGAAGACAATGAGACACTACATAGACAAATAACAACGCAGGAAATTGACTCTGTCATATGAAAACTACCTACAAAAAAAGAAAAAAAAACCTTGGGCCGGATGGTTTTCCAGCAGAAATCTACAAAACATACAAGGAGGAGGTGATACCAATCCTATTGAAAGTATTCCAGGCAATTGAGAAAGATTGAATTCTCCCCAAATCATTTTTCAAAGCTAATGTCACACTGATATCCAGGTAAAGATCCAACAAAAAAAGAGAACTATAGGCCAATATCCCTTATGGGCATAGATGCAAAAATCCTCAACAAGATTCTAGCAAATCAGATCCAAAAACACATCTCAAAAATCATCATGACCAAGTAGGCTTCATCCCCAGGATGCAGGGCTGGTTCAACATTCGCAAGACCATAGATGTAATTAAATACATCAACAGATGTAAAAACAAGTGCCACATGATTATCTCATTAGATGCAGAAAAATATTTCGATAAAATCCAACAACCTTCTTTATAAAAATCCTCAGATACCTAGGTATAGAAGGAACATACCTCAAAATAGTAAGTGCCATCTATGATAAACCCACAGCTAACATATTGCTAAATGGACAGAAATTGGAAACATTTCCCCTGAAAACTGGAATAAGACCAAGCTCCCCACTCTCACCCCTCTTATTCAACATTGTGTTGGAAGTCCTAGCTCAGGCAATTAGACAAGAGAAGGAAATCAGGGGTATCCAAATAGCAAAAGAGGAAGTCAAGTTATCCCTCTTTGATGATGATATGATCTTATACTTTGAAAATCTGAGAGAATCTCTCAAAAACCTACTTGCACTGATAAAGGACTTTGGCAAAGTCTCAGGGTACAAAATAAATGTACAAAAGACCACTGCATTCCTATACACCAACAAAAAGCAGGTAGAGATCCAAATTAGTAGCAGCACAATCCTATTCACAATGGCCACAAAAAAAAAAAGAAAAGAAAGTAAAAGAAAAAGAAATACCTTGGCATCTTCCTAACCAGAGAAGTGAAAGACCTATACAATGAGAACTGCAAAACACTGCTCAAAGAAATCCAAGAAGATACAAACAATGGAAAAAATTCCATGCTCACGGATAGGAAGAATCAACACTGTTAAAATGTCCATCCTACCAAAGGCAATCTTCAGATTCAACACAGTACCCATTAAGTTACCAACATCATTCTTCTCAGACCTGGAAATGACAATACATAAATTCATATGGAAGCATAGACGACCACAAATAGCCAACACAATCCTTAGCAAAAGAAACAAAGCAGGAGGCATCACACTTCCAGTCTTCAAACTTTACTATAAGGCTACAATAATCAAATCAGCCTGGTATTGGTACAAGAACAGGCATATAGGCCAATGGAACAGGATAGAGATTCCAGAAGCAAAGCCTCAATTTCTCAACTAACTCATCTTTTACAAAGTCTTCAACCATAACCACTGGGGAGAGGATAACCTATTCAGTAAATGTTTCTGGGAAAACTGGCTGATCACATGCAGATGATTGAAACAGGACCCCTACCTATCACCATACACAAAAATTAACTCTAAATGGATCAAAGACCTAAATGTAAAACCTCAAACTATAAGAATCTCAGAAAATGCAGGAAACAGCCTTATGGAAATTGGTGCTGGAGTCCAGCTCCAGCAGGTCAGGGTTTCCTGAAAGAGGGACAGTGTAGGCGCAGGAGAAAAAACTTGAACACTGACTCTGCTGCAAGCAGGACAAATGCTGATTTATTGTCTTTTCCAACTCCTTTTATACCCTACATGTTTTTTGTTTCCATGGCAATTAGTTACAATTGAATGGACCGGACAGACAACGTATCTTTGTTCATCCTGTTTTGATCTTAAAACATTATCATCCTAAACTATAAATTTTATAAATTTCTAACATTTTTTTAATGATTACCATTTCTTAATGTCCATACAAAACTTACTTATTCCTATAACTATTACATTATAAATCACTACAAAGTTCTAAGCACTATAATTGTCACATGGATTAACAAGTCACACCTGTGACCTCCACACAGCAATTTGCAACTAGCTGGGTAAAGCAACATTTTCAAGGTTTCTTAGCTGCAAGTTGGCCTGACTAGTTTTCCCTAACTTCACACCTGGTGTTTACAATATGCATTAATTATTTCCTGCCAGGGAGAATGAGCTTCAGTGTTTGTAAAACAAAAGGCCTCTTGGGCTCAAGTCACCAGAATTCCAAGCCTCCTTTAAAAAGGGAAGTAAAGGCAAGGGGTAGTGGAGGCATGAGTGGAATTTTGCTTTCCATCCTCAGACTGTGCAGAACTTTTTGGCTGCACCAATAACAAAAGTAGAAGAAGCAAGGGTCTCAGCTGCCCAGGTTCGCTTTGCAGCCCAGGGTCTTCAGCCCCCTGGACTTTGTCAGCAGGCAGGCCTCCATAGCTGGCTCCCAACAAATTGGCACTGGCAACCAATTCCTATTCAGGACCCTAAATGCCCATACCTTAAGAAATAAGATAGACAAATGGAACCTCATCAAACTGACAAACTTCTGCACAGCAAAAGAAGCCATCAAAAGAGCAGGGAGACAGCCCACAGAATGGGAAAAAATATATTCCAACTGTATATCTGACAAAGGTCTAACATCTAGGATCTATAAGGAACTCAAACGTGCTGAAGGGAAAAAAACAAACAGCCCCATTAAAAAGTGACCAAAAGACATGAATAGAAACTTCTCAAAAGAAGATATACAGACAGCCAACAGTTACATGAATAAGTGCTCAGCCTCAATCATTATCAGTGGAATGCAAATCAAAACCACACTGAGATACCACCTAACCCCAGTAAGAATGGCCATCACTAATAAAACAAACAACAACAAATGCTGGCGAGGATGCAAAGAAAAAGGAAGGCTTCTACACTGCTGATGGGAATACAAACTAGTGCAGCCTCTTTGGAAGACAGTGTGGCAAAAGAACTAGAAATTGACCTTCCATATGACCCAGCAATTCCCCTATTGGGAATATACCTGGAGGAACTCAAATCATTTTACAAAAAAAGATACTTGCACACTTATGTTTGTTGCAGCTCTATTCACTACAGCAAAAACATGGAACCAACCATGCTGTCCATCGAAGTTGGACTGGATAAAAAAAATGTGGCACATATATTTAAGGTAAACGAAACCAGACCAGGTGAAACGGCAACAAAGGAGCCAAGAAAAGTTTATTAGCGCAATCCCGGGCGAGGTTCTCCAGTCCATATAGCTGTGGGCCGGAGAAGTCGCACCCAGCAAGATGGGCGACAGGTTTATAAAGGGCACACGGAGAAAGCTGTGAGGGGGACTGGGGAGAGCGATCATTGTTTGGGACAGCTGTCACATCTGCTGGCAATTGGCTGAACGGGATTGCTAGAATTGCTGTAACAGGTACTGGCTGGCTTTGTGGCTGGGGTCTTAGTTCCAGTTGTTCATTTTTGCTGGCTCATTTCCGCCCATTATTCTCCTGGTCTGGGTTGGAGCCATCTTGTTGAGGCCTGCCCCGCCTCTGGTACCTCCGGCCTTATAATATACACAATAGAATATTATACAGCCACAAAGAAGGACAAAGATATGGACTTTGTAGCAACCTGGATGGATTTAGAGTTGATCATACTCAGTGATCTAGCACAGAAACAAAGAATAGAGTACCATATATTCTCACTCATAAGCGGACCTTGAACAATTATAATACTATAAGAAAACAATTGGCAGTAGTGGGAAACTGTTGGGAGGTGGGGGTTGGGATTGGCAGTTGAGGGAAACTGCTATGGGAGGGAGGGGCATACCTCATCAACAAGGGTACCTGCATAATCAACGTTTGTATACCTAAACCTGATTGTACCCCACATCTTTATAATAAAAAAGTTCTCAGTTATTATTACTATTAATCATTGCCACTGCTCCATTATTATATTTCTTCACTTTTCTTTTTATATATTTATTGAGGTATGATTTATATACCATGAAGTCAACCCACTTAAAGTAGAGTTAAAGTTGTTTTTTTTTGTTGGTTTTTTTGGCCACAGGACATGTGTATTTCTTTAGTTTTAGGAAATTCTTGGCTATTATTTACTAAAATATTTCCCTTCCCTTTTTTCAATTATGTTCTCTAAAATTCTAAAGTTTGAAACTTTTAATTATCTCTTACATATATTTAAAATTTTCTTTTCTATTTTACCTATTATTATTTTTCAACTTGTGATTTCATTTCACTTAATATTTTCTTTGGAGTTGAGATATTTTATTTTCTATTGATTGAATATTGTTTTAATAACTGTATGTTAGATATACATAGATATATAAATATACCTATTATATGATGAATTATTCTTGTTTGTTGGATGTAATTCATTTTATCTCTTATATGAAGCATGCTTCTTTAAAGTTTCTTCCAGTTCTTCTATTAATACAATGGTCATATGTGCTAATCTTGTACTTGCTGTTATTTTTATCACTTTTTTACGGGGTTGGCTGTCCTGAAGAACTAATTAATTTCTCATTGCACATTCACTTTTTGTGGTAAATATTTTCCTTAGGCCTGTCAGGTTTTGGCATATTCTTGTCTGGGGAAGGCCTTTGTCTATGATTGCATGCTTAACTTATTGCTGTCTCTTCATACCTGCTTCCTTCTTTTAGGTAAATAGTAATTTATCAATTCTTAAGCAAAAATATCTTGTATTATTTTCAGGTGTAGTTGTACACTTATTAGTTCAGTTTTAAATACACATTTTATGACTGGTTGAATTTGCCATATATTTGAATTTACCATGTATTCAGCATGCCATTTAAAACCAAAAGTTTCAACAAGTATTGAAGTTTGGTAAACAATAACTTTTCTTTTTTTCTTTACTTTTTTTTTTTTTTGAGTTAGAGCCTCACTCTATCGCACAGGCTGAAGTGCAGTGACACACTCATGTCCACCTCAGCGTCGACCTGCTGGGCTCAGGCAATCCTTCAGCCTCAGCCTTCCAAGCAGCTGGAACTACAGATGCACACTACCATGCCCTGCTAATTTTTTATTTATTTTAGAGACAAGGGCTCGCCAAGTTGCCCATGCTGGTCTCGAGTCCGCAGGCTCAGGCAATCTACTCGCCTTGGCCTTCCAATGTGCTGGGATTACAGGCTGAGCCACAGAGACCAGCTGACAATAAATTTATTTGAAATTTTTAGACTTTAATTTAATGCTGAGTATTTTTTTTATTTAAAAACTTTTCTTCAAAACAAAATTTTATAACACTTTGAAATTAGTATTTTTCGTGTGCTAAAGTAAAGTTTTATGGGAGTACAACCATGCTTCTTCACTCACAGGTTGTCCGTGGAAGGCTATTTTAAATTTTAATTATTGTGAATACATGCTAGCCGAACATATTTATGAGGCATATGTGATATTTTGATACAAGCATACAATATATAATAATTAAATCAGGTTAAATAGGGTAGCCGTCACCTTAAGCATTTTCTTTGTATTAGGAACATTTCAATTTCATTTTTAGTATTTTGAAATATGCAATAAATTATTCATAACTATAGTTACCCTATTGTGCTATTGCATACTAGATCTTATTCCTTCTACCCAACTGTATTTTTGTTCTCATTAGCCATCTCCTCTTTATCCTTCCATTATCAGTACCCTTCTCAGTCTCTGGCAACCAACATTCTATCTTCTATTTAAATTAATTCTTTTTTAGCTTTCACATATTAGTGAGAACATATGATCTGTATCTTTCTTTGCCTGGCTTACTTCATTTCATATGATATCCCTCAGTTTCATCTATGTTGTCACAAATGACAGAATTTCATTTCATGTTTTTATGGCTAAGTGGTATTACATTGTGTATATGTACCACATTTTCTTTATCCATTCATCCTTTGATAAACACTTCAGCTGAATTCGTATCTTGGCTATTGTGAATTGTGCTGCAATAAACATGAGTGCATATATCTCTTTTTTGGTGTTGTTATGTTTTGAGTTGGAGTCTCACTCTGTCGCCTAGGCTGTAGTGCAGTGGCACACTCATGGTCAACCCAGTGTCAACCTGCTGGGCTCCAGCAATCCTTCTGCCTCAGCCTTCCAAGTAGCTGGAATCACAGGTGTGCAATACCACACTTGGCTAATTTTTTTTTTATTGTAGAGATGAGTTCTCGCCAAATTGCCAAGGCTGGTCTCGAACGTGTGGGCTTAGGCAATCCACTTGCCTTGGCCTTCCAAAGTGCTGGGATTACAGGCTGAACCACTGAGCCCAACCATATATATCTCTTTAATATATTAATTTCCTTGTTCTTTTTGGATATATATCCAGAAGTGGAATTTCTGCATCACATGATATTTCTCTTTTTTTCTGTTTTTTACTTTTTTGAAGAACTTCCATATTCTTCTCCATACTGGCTTTACTAATGTATGTAACCACTAAGTGTATACCAGGTTCCTCTTACCTCACATTCTTGTAAACATTTGTTTTTTCTGCTTTTTTGATAAAAGTCATTTTAACCAGGGTGAGATAATATCTCATTGTAGTTTTATTTGCATTTCCCTGATGATTAGTGATGTTGAACATTTTTCAGATACCTATTGACCATTTTTATATCTTGTTTTGAGATCTGTCTATTCTGGTCTCCTTCCCATTTTAAAATCAGACTATTTATTTTTTTACACTTGAGTTGAGATCCTTATATATTCTGGTTTTTAATAACTTGTCAGATGAATAGTTTCCAATTTTTTTCCCCCATACATAGGCTGTCTTTTCACTTTGTTGATTGTTTCCTTTTCTGGAGAGAAGTTTTTTAGCTTGGTGAGCTCCTATTCATGTTTGCTTTGGTTATTTTTGTTTTGCGTTCTTCCTCAAGAACCAAATCAATGTCCTGGGGTGCTTCTCCAATGTTTTCTTATAGTAGTTTCATAGGTTCAGGTTTTAGATTTGATATTTGCATATGGTGAGAGATTGAGGTCTAGTTTCATTCTTTTGCATATGGATATCAAATTTTCCCAGCACTATTTATTGACAAGACTGTTCCTTCCCAATATATGTTTTTGGCACCTTTGTCAAAAATTAGTTGACTGTGTATACGTGGATTTGTTTCTGAACTCTTCATTCTGCTCTATTGGTCTATGTTTTTGTTTTTATGCTAGTACCATTTTGTTTTGGTTACTAGAGCTTTGTAGTATAATTTAAAGTCAGGTAGTATGCTGCCTCCAGCTTTGTTCTTTGGGCTCAAGATTGCTTTTGCTATTCTGGGTCTTTTGTGACTTCATATGTATTTTAAGACTTTTTTTTCTATTTCTGTGAAGAATGTCATTGATATTTTGATAGGAATTACACTGACTATTCTTAAGGAAAATCCCATTTCCCCACTACTGTGTTCCATAAGAATTGATTTT